>CM060950.1:120947425-121514925 GCA_030765055.1 Mantis religiosa
GTTCCCTACAGCTGCCGTGGTGCGGGCACTGCTGACCCCTAGCTCTCGTGGTACCTCTTACGTTACTAGAGGAACCTTGGGCCGAACATTCGAGCCCCTCCCTAATGGGGAGTTTTTCGGATTGGGTTGGACTCGAGAGGGCAGTGGTTCCCCATACCCGTGGGAGATTGGGTAAGTCTCCGGACGGGGTTGAGGGAAGCCATCAATATTCCCGCGTACTAGACAGCATAGCTAGTAGAAGGTGTGCTAGATCACCAGGCGCCCCCTCCGAAGTCATATCGGTAGCCTTCCCATTTTGGAGTCGGCGCGCGTGAGTGGCGTATCCACTTCCATCCTGTCTAGAGTCCACAAGACCAGATGGGGGGCCCTTTAGTCTCTAGGTCTTGCCCTATGGAAAGAGCCTTGGAGGCGCCGGGCGCCCTTTTGGGACAGCTCGGTAACTCCCTGGTAGAAGGAGCCCGGGTCCTTGGTCCTACGAGTCCAGGACTAATGGGAGTAGAACCTCTGACATTAACTTAACTTTACTCAGAGTACATCATCCTGCCATGCAGCACCGATACTCCCGCCGACACTTCTCTTCTGAAAGAGACATTGAAGAGATGAATTGGAGGAATAGGAAAACTGGGGAATGTAATTAACCCACCTAGCATTCGCCTGGTGACCCGGGAAACCCCGAGAAAAACCGTGGCTGAAGTGGGTTGGCCATGGGAATCGAACCCTGTCCTCCCGAATACAGGCCCCAGGTGCAACCGCCGGAGTCATCTATCTCACTCTGCTCCAAATATCCTTTATGTGATAAAAGTTTCCTTATCAAAATACCGTGAGTTGTAATAGTCCTGTTGATTCAGAGTTTCCTGTCACAAGTACATTAATTTATTTTTATTAAAATGACGTTTTAATTACTAAAATAAAAAAGAAAGTTTCTACGGAGCTGAATTTTAACATGTTGCAATTAAATCTTAATGCTCGTGACCTTCTATGTAGAAAGCAGCGCCTTCTAGAATGTTTGCTAGTGGTGTTCTGTACATCCCAGACCATCACAAGACAAGATCGATTATGACCCGTCTTGTATATTCACTTGCCTTGCGTGCTGCAGCTGTCAGCTTTTATATGCGCTAAAGAAGAAATTAGTTAAGTCTTGGAAGTAATAAAGGCACCCTAGATATAGCCCTTTTACAGCTAAAAAACTAGTAATTGGGTCACTAGAAAACTTTCTGAAGGCATTCCTTATTCCAGAGTTTATAAACTTATCGACTATCTTGTTATGCTTGAGACGCTTTATAATATCAACATAAGATGCCGTCGTCGATGAACCTCCTGCTAGCTGCTGCAGTGGTGAATTATAAACCCATTCTCTCGGAGTAGTGAGTGGGATGAGAGTGGAAAATTCTAATTAAATAGTTGACAAAACTAATGGAAACAGATGACCTATTTAAAGTGAGCTGCCGACTCTTTGTGAATCTAAGGCTCTGGAAACTTGAACTATAAACTTAACAAAACTTAAAGGAATATGGAGGAGGACCGTACTGCTTACTCCAGCGAATCCTAAGCTTGCCCCTTTTACCAGCGTTGCCGGAAGTGCTACGCGCATCTCACCCGCCTGAATTCAGAAAATTATCCATTAATTACACTCAGATAAATATTTTAAAATAACAGATACCAATATTATAATGAGAAACAAATGTATTTGCTGACCAGACCGTAAAAAATCCTGTCCCTACGATACTTGAAACGCCAGGGATACACGCTTCAAATTCACATATTTATTTTTTGACAATGTACATTTACTCACCCTCATAATTAAGATGGTCTGCCCCGAATTCGATGCACTCCTCCCAGCGTTTCTGCTAATCTTCATAGACATGCTGGAAACCATTTTTTGAGAGATACTTCAAAATCGCCTCGCAGCCTTCACCACTGCTTCTGATGATGGATAATGCCTCTCAGGAAGGCGTTTCTTCAAGTTAGAGAATAGAATAAAGCCACATCGGGCTAAATGCGCACTATAGGGAGGGTGAGGGATGCACTTCACGTTGAGTTTTGCAACGTATTCAGAAACAACATTGGCAATATGCGGCCCAGCATTATCGTGGTGCAGCATCCAGCCTGTTTCACGGAAATGTCGTCTTTTGCGTCTGATATCGACTTGCAATGTTTTCAGTACATCCCTGTAGTATTGCCCAGTTACTGATTTGTGTGCACGTACAACATGCTGATAAACCATTCCATGAATATCAAAGAATGAGATGGCCCTAACTTTCTCAGCAGAAGCAACCTCTTTTGCTTTTTTGGGAGTTGGCAATGAAGATTTCCACACTGGGCTTTGCTGATTGCTCTCAGGATCAAAGTGATGTAACCAAGTTTCATCAGCAGTGATTACGTTTGAAGGAAACTCCGGATCTTTCTCTAACATCATTTTTAACTGCATGCAGACCTGCAAGCGAATGTCCTTTTGTTTGGGAGTCAACAGTCTTGGAACCCATCGCGCAAAAACGCGTCTCATGTGTAATGTTTCTGTCATCAAAGTTTTAGTGGCACCCAGTTAAATGTTCAATATTTCAGAAAGTGATCTT
This sequence comes from Mantis religiosa, assembly GCA_030765055.1. Lineage (NCBI taxonomy): Eukaryota > Metazoa > Arthropoda > Insecta > Mantodea > Mantidae > Mantis > Mantis religiosa. The sequence goes on from CM060950.1 coordinate 120,949,999, forward strand.
AAGATAATTCGTCGATCCTCTCTCACAATGGCAGCAGTAGTGTTGATGTTTCGTCCCATAAGAGCAGTAACTGGAGCACTGGGACTACCTTCCTTTGACATTGATTGTCTCCCCTCTTTAAACATATTAAACCACCTTCGAGCTACGCTATAGGGAAGAACAGACTCTCTATAGGCCTCCTGTAAAATTGTTGATGCCTCAACTGAACATTTGTTGAGACGAAAGCATAATTTCAAAGCCGCATATGGTTCCTCGCGTGTTACCTCCATTGCAGTGGTAGACTATACTGAACATTTCTGAACTTGCCTCGTTCTCACAGTCGGTAACCAGGAGTACCAACAATGAAACTACTACGGCGTCTTTGTTTCACCTCAAGCTAGCAGAATACAATAAGATTGAATTTTAGTGCGTAAAATTATGACTATAAGAATTATGGTCATCCTTTATTGAACAGCCCTCATATAAAGTACTTTAATACTCCGTACATTTCATTATTTATGAAGCTTTTGAATATTTAGATTCGAAATTTGTGTTTGGATCCAGTGCACGTGCATTATATGTGTATTGAATTAGATCGACAATATTTTTGTAAGTAATTACTTAGTAACGTATTATATCAATATCTACTAAGATTTGTGAGACTGAGATTCAGTTTTTTATAACGTTTTTCCTTATTTTAACTTTTTAACACAAAATTTTCACTCACTGTCACGAACTCAGAAACGTTTAGTTATTATTATACAGTTATTAAAGTTACACCATCACCAGCCCTGAGAAGAGGGATCAGCTATTGTTTGCATAGCTGCGTAGGCGAAGTGTTCGGTTCAAGGTTTTACAGTTCCGTTTATGCTAGCAAGCGATGGTCAGTTGTTTACGATATGCTGTCACACACAATCTGCAAGGAAGTAATCCTCTCTGTCAGCATCTGTATGTAGTTCTGTACTTCTTAGAATATTTGACAACAGAAGTGTTATTTTGACTCTCTCGGGATTCAGAATGATTTCTTATAGCTAACAGGAGTTATATTATCTCAAAGTTCAAAGAACATTACGTGTCTAGTGAAAGCTTGATGCGTTGGAAAGGCTGTTTATGTTGGAAACAATACATCAAAACAAAGAGGGCCAAATTTGGCTAAAAGATTTTTGATTAATACTTATTGTAATCGATTAATTTTAATCGATTCGATTAATCGATTAATAATTTTTAATATTGAATCTAAAATAAAAAATTAATCGTATAATCGTTTCGGTCAATCGTTTAAATCACGCAGCACTAATAAATAGTGTACCAACGATGAAAGTAGAGGTCACGCAGTTTGAATCAGACTGAGTTAATGTTCAGTACGCTTTCAGAGTACTGGTTGTGTTATTCTGATTAAGTGAATGTCATCGTTAAGTTGTGTGCCAAATTTGAGCTGAAATATTATTAATATTAAATTAAATTATGTATGTATTTCTTTCTTTTTTTTTCTAATTTACGTCCTCCAGCGTTAAGACATGTCGGACGATGAACGAAATGGGTGAAATGATGCTCAAATGAATCCAGGGTCCATGGAGCTTAGTTACATGACATTCGTCTATCAGGATAAAGTAAACCCCCGGAAAGAAACCTCATCTAGATAACTCACCTTAACTGCGATTCAAACTCGGTACCTCTTGAACATGAGGCAGACATGCTACTATCTACGCTACCGAGGTGTATACCAACACTACCCAGATGGCATCTACGGCGCTCGGGGTAACCTTGAGCGGACCCATTTCTCATGTTAAGGCACCCAGAGGGCGGTGTTCATTACCTACAATGATAGGGTGATAGTGATGATGACGTTGAGGCGAGTAGACCTACAGCTTATACCGTGGACTCCGAACCGCGCTGGGCATAGGCGACTCTTCACATGAGCTAGACAGAGTTGAAGGCACGGATAGGGCCTATTTAAAATTGACACCCCAGATCCGAGAATCGTATTCGGACCCTCAGTACGAGATTCGCAAACGAAGCCACTGCGCTACCCCAGCGCCCTTACATTAAATTATTATTGGACACACATATTTTCCCCAGTGTTTGTGAACATGTCCGTCAAAGCTCGGAAAAGCAATTTATCGATCAATTACGTGAAACGATTCATTCTCAGGGCAGAAAATTTTATGTTTAATGTGAAAAAGGTTTTGCGAAAGCTTTTCAATCCAGAATATAGGGCAAACTGCAGATTTTTCAGAAACCCAGCAATGAACTTTAGAAGCTTGTGGTGTAGGTAGTATACACAGCTTTAAATGAGTAGAGCCAGACTGAAAAAGTCAATGCCATATCCGGGATTTGAAACACGGATCTCCCACTCTCCGTGCGGTTGCTCTAACCAACTGAGCTACTATGGCCAACATGCCGACATGACATTAAATTCTCCAACTGACTCGTATGTTTCCCGGTCGACCAATAGGAGCTCTCAGATGCTATGTGACACGTAACTTTAATGGCAACTTACTGTGCTGTAAGCACTTAAGTCCCAGGCTTCATAGTTAAACCACTATGTTTTTCAGGTAAATTGATGGAAATAAATATTTCTTCCACACTCACCGTGTGTAGGCTGTTTGAATGAGTAGAGAAGGACTGAAATTTCAGTACCATAGCCGGTATTTGAACCATGGATCTCCCGCAACCGCATGGAGTGCAGGAGATCTATGGTTCAAATCTCGGCAATGGCATTGAATTTTTCAATTTGGCTATACTCATTCAAACCTTAACCTACACACGGTTAGTGTGGAAGAAATGATTATTTCCAGTATACAGAGTGTCATGCATTTGTAGTGAAGCAGCTTCATGCTTGGAAAAAAGCAGCGTGCATGTATTTCAATCTCCGAGAAAGACCCACAGAGTTGGAAAGCGATTTATTGGATTGGAAACCGTGCTTGCTGTGACGTTTGTAAAGGTAATACTTTAATATTTTAGGAATTTTAATGTGCTGTTTAATTACGGGGGAAATAAACAGAACTTTTGCTGACGTGTAAAATGTGTTCTTATGTACAGACCCTTGGCGCTACAAGCACTACGCATGGCTACAGCGCTCCGCTTGAAAATTTGCCGGCGGTCACATACATTTAACTATTGCGATCGATATAGTGAAGTATTACGTTTTCATACCCGGAGGTTTAAAATAATTGTTTGTTTTACATTATACTTTTATAGGCATCCTTATGCCTTTTAACTTAAGTACTTTGCATTCTGTGTATTTGTATACCACTTTCTGGGCTCGTACACCGCACCCCTAAGCAAATAAACTTGTTGACCTATTTCTCGGAACATCTGATTAACTCGACTACTATGACATATACACAATTGCTTATGCACTGACAGAATTATTAAATTGCGCTTCCTTCAATAAGTAGTCATTTTATCATGTGGTGATTATTTATCACATTATCTCCGTATTATTTATTTATACAATTATTTACCGGGGCTACTGTTTGCAGATGCCCTAGTAGTTGAGTCCATATCAACTGGAGGGCTGAGAAGAGCAATCGAGGCAGCCAATTCTTATTGCAATAAATGAGGTTTGAAAGTGAATGAAAACGAAACAAAGATTATGGTCTTCAAAAAAATACAGGTTGTGTAAAGATGAGAAATGGGAGGTTAATAGAAGAGAAATAGAGGTAGTAAGGAGATTTGATTATTTGGGTACTAGGTTGAGTTCAGATGGTAGCTGGAAAGAACAAAAAAAGATGTCTGTGGCAAAAGGTAAAATGGCCATGAGGGTGATAATATCATGCTTCAATAAACTGCCAGATATAAATGTCAAATGGTTGGAGAGGATTTATGCGGCTTTAGTAGAAAATAGAATGTTACATGGATCAGAGGTTTGGGGAGTAGATGAGGCTTGGAGAGAGACTGATAGAGTGCATAGATCCTGTTGTAAATAAATATTGGGATTATCAATAGCATCACCTTATAGGGCAGCACAATTAGAACTAGGCAGGCATTCTCCTAAAATTAAAGTCTTGTCAAGGGCAATGAAATATTTATACAGAATCACTAACTTGGAAGATGGCAATATCATTAAAGAATGTTTTCATATTCAAAAGAGAAGTAACTGGGGTGGTTCTTGGGCACGGGAAATGAATGACGTGTTGAAGCAATTAGGTATGGGTCATTCTTGGATAAATGCAGAGTAGGGGTATAGAGGCTTCTGGAAAGAAGTTAATTATTCAATGGCAGGCAACATGATAGGATTTCCAGGATTTAAGAATATACGACATTTTTCAGTATGGATTTTATAACTGTAATCTTGATTTTGTATTTCTATTTGTTGATGTAAAGGGAAAGATCAGAAATGAGAAAAATTACTAAATTATACAATTATTGGGCTCTTCCAAGGTGAAGCCTATGCATGCATTATGAGTATCAGTAATGAAGGCCATTTGCTAACTAACCATTTGATGCAACAGTTTAAACTTGTACGTTACAAACAGGTAAGAGAGACGTCGTTTATCAAACTGGATGACAGCCCCCCCCCCCGCCCTGTCAACAAGTGCCTCTTTAATATTCCCACTAACGAGCATTTTGGAAACTCACAAGTGTAATGCCAAATTTCTTCAACTACTCATATCAAACTTCTTAACAGCTATGTTTCACTTTTACTTTCTTAACTACAAAAAATATCTGTGTTTCACTCACATGAATTTCCCTTCCCTTGTACTAAATATTCCTACAAACTCTTCCTTTCTTTCTTACTTCATCTTAATTGACAGTCACATTTTAGAAATTATTTTATTACACATTTAACCGTAAAAACAACGAGACTAGATCGACGCAGTAGGCTTAAGGGGAAACGTACGAGAAAATGTTCAAAAAATGATTTTCTATTGTTTTGTAAAATAGTATATAGTGTTAGCTATCAAACACCAAAATATGATGACTGTACGTGGTCTGTATGTACCTTTACAAATTAAATGCCCTAATGTTGCATAGTAGCATAGTAGCACACCCAGACTTGCTAAAAAGTGTCTCTATGGAGAGACACAAAACCCAAATGAAAGCCTCAACAGTTTGATATGGAAAAGGTGTACCAAAACATCATTTGTGTCTTCCATATTGGTGAAACTTGCTACATTTGATGCTACAATAGTGTTTAATGATGGTAATGTTGGCAGAAAGAAAGTTATACATCAGTTAGGGTATGAGCCTGGTGTGTTTATGGAAACAATTTTGCAGAGTATCAACAACATTCGCATCGTATGGTGCAGAAACAGCTATGAAATTAATGCAGAAGGAAGCAAGACAGAAGATGAATTCAAAAACGAAGGCTGAAAAAGACGAGAATGAGGATGCAGACTATGGATATGGGAAGTTCTGACTTAAAATTAAAAGGAAAACTGAATAATACTTATTGTAATTTTAATTGCCTTTCCCGGTATCTTGCATTTTCTACAACTTCAACCCATTTTTCTCTCAAACTACCTCATCTACAGTGATGCAATTTAGTACACAGCTTTCTTATGACACAATGAACATTTTGTTGGTTCTAGAATTTAAGATTAAGCTCCAGATAGAATATGATGACACAAAATATATGAAATTGTTTTAATTTTTAAAGGATGCATATGATTAACATTTTTTTAAATTCTATACAGCTGCAATAAGAAATATAAATCCAACAAATTCAGTTTTAGTGTGTTTTAAAATAACATACCAAATTTCAGGAAGATAGCATATGTGAATTTTGAAAAAATGGGCATAAGTTTGTAAATATCTCTGCATATAGAAAACTATGTATCATTAGTTATAAACAATGGAAAAGTATGAAAAACATTTTGCATATTAACTGTATTATATTAACTGTTTTATTTTAAATGAGTATACTAAGTTTCACTTATCTAGCTTGTAAACTTTGGATCTAACGGCTATTTATGTAAGACCCTGAATATTTGCATACGTCCCCACTTAAGCGTTAGTCGGAAGAGCAGGTCGCTTTGTGGTGGCTTAGAAATTATTCTCTTTGCCTGGGCAATGAAAATAGAGGACATTCTATTTCAACAAATGGTTAGCCAGGTTAGGTGAAAAGACATCCAGAATGAAGAGGGCTTCTGAGGCTCTTCCTTGAAAATTCAACATTTTATTGCATTTTTCATTAAAATAAGCCTATGGTATCTCAATAAAATCGTTAGAGGCACTCCTGAGAAAAACAAATTCCTCAAATTTTTTCTTTCCATATAAATAGTAGCTTGAAGCGGAGATATTTCCTTGATAATAATGTCTTGAGGAATTTTGTGTACGTGAAACAAGGTTCAAAATATTATTCGGAATTATATATACATGGTGTTCATTTTAGTTCGTTGTTTCCAGCCATCCCCTCTTACCTTAGGCCTTGAGTTTAACGCAGGGAAATCACTTATTGCATTGTTTCCTATTTTTTTGTAATGCATCCTTCTTCTTCTTCTTCTTCTTCTTCTTCTTCTTCTTCTTCTGCTCCTCCTTCTTCATCTTTTTCTACCTCCGGCTTTGGGTTGTTTAACCCGTTCCGGCTCCAAATTGGTCTGCCCATCTTTTCTTCGGTCTTCCCTGGTTTCTTCTTCCTATAGGTTTATAGTTTAGGGCTATTTTTGGTATTCTGTTATTATTCATCCTCTCAACATGTTCTTTCTTTCAATAGTATGGTTTATTTCTTCTACTTTTAATTCTGTCCTAATATTCTGACTACGTTTTTTATCAATTTTGGTATATCCAGCTATTGCTCTTATGATTTTCATTTCTGATGACTATTCTCGTACTCTTTTTTTGTTAGTGTCCATGTTTCTGATCCATAGATCAGAGTTGGTGTTGCCAATGTTTTGTATAGTTTTATTATACAGTCCTTTCTTGCTTTATTTTTTAATGTTCTTTTAATTGTGCCTGTTACATAATTAAATTTATTCATTTTCTCTATTACATCAGCTTCCCCTTGGTACGAGACATTACATCCTAAATACTTAAAGTGTGACTTCTGCTCAATTATTATGTTATCTAACACTATTTTTGATCTTACTGGATGTATTCCTTTAAATCCCATGGTTTTGGATTTACTTGCTGATATTTTAATTTCATATTCTGTAGCAATTTTATCTAGACTATACAGCATTTTCTGCAGGTCATCTTCATTTGTGGCCATTATTATTTGATCATCTGCATACAACATAGTTTTCAATTTAGCTCCTGATACATTAATGCCTCCATTGACTTTATTCGACCAAATCCTTGCTATTTCGTCAACATACAAATTAAGAGGTGCGGTTGATAAAGGACAACTTTGTCTTACGCCACCATTAACTATTACTGGTTCTCTTTTATTTATTTTTATTTTTGTGTCAATGTACATACTTTTTATAGCTTCAATTAGTTGTAAAGTTATGCCTCTATTATTCAAAATTTTCCACAGTATCATTCGTGATATTTTGTCAAAAGCTTTATAATAGTCAAGAAAATAGTAAGTGCGTCTCTAAATTTTGTCCTCGTCGTTTTTCTATTATTTGTTTATGAGTAAAAACATTGTAAATGGTGCTTTTTCCTTTTCTAAAACCAGTTTGTTTGTTCTTCTAGTAGTATTGCATCTGTTATTTTGTTTAAACGAGTACTTATAATTTTGGCATATATTTTGTAGGCAACAGACAATAAAGTAATCCCTCTATAATTTTCAGGTCTTGTTCTTTCCCCTTTCTTAAATGTTGATATTACTTTAGCTATTTTCCATCCTACTAATAAATAAATCAGGCATTGGATTATTTGCTCAGAAATATTTCTTTAAGAGTTCTCAGAACTTTGCCAGGGATGAACAAAGGTCACTATGAAGAGGAATGCGGGCTGGTGTGGTACATAATTTAACCAAACATTGCATTAGCTGTGTTTGACATGTCTTGTCTTGATGAAGTTGGCTACAATGTTCTTGCTCAGCTTGTAATACGTTCCTGAAACACTAGTGAGGTCACCAACCTGCAGATGGAACAACCCCTTTGCACTTCTACAACACGCTTTAGGGATTCTCAGTAATTCATTTTCGTCGTACTATGTACGTAACTTAACAAGAAAATGCTTCTCAAAGAAACTCCGATGTCTTGACTTCCCATAGATCTTACAAAGGATTAGTGTTGCAGCTACTCTTTACTTCCTCTACCAGGTATAAGGAGGGAAATATCCAGCCAAAAATCCGATATTGAGGCATGATCACAAATACTTGTTTAGGAGCCTCCTGAATTTATAAAAGGTATTTTTATAAAAGGTACACGTGCGTTTGTATGTGTATGTGTGTGCCTCTCTGTCAACAACAGAACTCACTAACGAAAAATGCTTAAGGGCACTGGGAGATCCGTATGTTTAAAGAAATCCATTTTTTTTGTATTTAATGTTAAAAGTTATATAATTCTTCCACTTTAAGATGATATATATATAACATAATATGTCAGCTGTTATAAAAGTCCTTTAATTCGCCAATTTAAACATGGCGGCGTAATGATACGCCCACTTGCTGAGAATGGTGCTTCATCTTTTATCGTAATTTCCCAAAATCCTTGATTTTTCATACTTTAGGTGCATGTTTCCCAAAAGGTATAAACGATATTGACAAAAAAAATGTAGTGGTTATTTGTCAATGTTCCTTAAACACATTCGACTAACATTTATATTCATGTCGCTTATAAAATGGATGAAAACAAATATTCAGTCCTTGAAAATACTATCCTTTTTTTACTCAAAACTACTTAATTTTTATGTGCATAGTATACTTTATATGTGATTTTCATTTAGCCGATATTATTACTGTATCTTAGGTTATTTGGGATAAAACTTGGTGCATGTAGCTTTAAACTCCTACAAGTAAAATGCACCTGAACTATAGGATACAATATTTTTTTCAGGACACATGGTGTGATTTATGCCCCTTTTGCATGGAATTATGTGTACTTAATTTAAATATTATACAGTAGTTAAATGCACACATCCCTGTACGGTAATCATACCGAAATTCAATTTCTGATAATGTCTAGTTTTCTATATATGCATATTTTAATATTGGTAAAAATTAGCCTTGTCTGGGCAAAAATAACCTCCCAGTGCCCTTAACTGGTATTTAAGTTCAAAATATTCCAAGAATGCGGAATGAACATTTTCAAGAAAATCCCCCTTCCCCACCTACACTACCAAAATGCAACAAATTTCAAACATTTTTGTTTTCTCAAAACTGTCTCCATCAATTTGGTTAAAATGACCCCCGTTTAATATAATTACGTGAAATATATATATATATAGAATTCCCTGGAATTGTCCTAGAAGGTCCTCTTGATTGTGCAGGACTTGAATATTTAATACATAGTAAGAGACAGAACGTGGAGACCACATCCTTTGAGTGAGCTATTTCAGAGGTATTATATACATATCTGAATTTCCCAATAATTATATTTTTCCACATGGTAAGTGTTAGTTCATTTTCATCTCTTGGCCATGCAGAGGGAATATTTCAAAGCTTTCACAAAGCGATCAGCTATAAGGCATTCAACTGTCACTTCAGGCATTAGGATTAGGAGGGGATTTCGCACTGCGATTAGTCTTGATATATTGTACTTATGCCCACAAGTGTGGCACCCCCGGGAGAAAGGATGAAGTCAGAGCAGAGAGAGGGCAGCCGTTCCAGGGACGACAGGGCAGTGCAGAGGGTAAAGTCCCTACATATTACTTAGATGGAAACCTCCCGAGGTAGGCCAGGACGACGGACATTCCCTCCTACTCTGGTTAGGAGCAGGTCCCAGCAGCTTGTTCGGAGACCGTCAACCGTCCTACCGTTGGGTTTAGTTCTTCTCTCAGAACACTCTTACCATGCAGCACCGAGACACATGCGGACACTTCTACCCTAAATGAGACCTCTACGTGAGAAATGATATGAAAATGATAAATGAGGGACAGAAAATTTGGGGAATGTAATTAACCTAGCCAGCATTCAAATGACGACCCGGGAAAACCCGGAAAACCCCATGGGTCAGGTTGGCTGGCCACGGGAATCGAATGTGGACCTTCCAAATGCGAGCCTAAAATGAAACCGTCTGAACCATTCGACTGAGTATCACTTCAGACATACTCTAATCAAATATTCCCCTTGTACTTAAAGGAAGATATCTCGATTATATTGATTAAACTCGAGATTAGCATGAAGTAGAGGAATAAATATTTGTAGGAATAGTTTGCATAAGAGCAGAGCGAGTCATGTAAATGCGACATATCTACACATTCAAGAAATATATTTTATTTATTTTTTCAAACATTTTAAACGCAATGAAATATAATCAAAATCATTACTGTTGATTTTGTGTAGGTTACTCAAGAATTCTAAAATTTGTCAGGAATATTTCAGGTGGGCGTATTTTCTTGAAAATGTTCGAGTCACACTTTTTGAAGATGTTGAATTTAAGTTACTATATTACTTCTTAATCGAATCTTTTCTAATTTTCCAACTATAGGCTTAAACAGACAGACTGGAGTTTACAGATACATACAGGCACTTTTCGTTATAAAAAAATTCTTGGACTTAGGTGGCATCAAAACATACATATTGATGTCGGATGTCGAATTTTGGGTGGAACAAGTACTTCAAGTATTTACTGTACGTACTAGGGAATGTAAAACGTGGACCAAAATACATTAAACAACTTTAATTATGGAAATTACTTGTTCTTTCACACAAGCCGTGTGTAGGACGCACTCTGGAACGGCAGAGCTAGACTGAAGAATTCAATGCCGTATTTGGGATTTGAACCACGGATCTTCTGGTCTCCGTACAGCCGCTCTAAGTCATTGAGCTACTATGGCCAACGTGCCAACGTGACATTAAATTCTGAAACTGACTCATGTTTTTCCCGGTAAATCACTTAGGAGTTCTCATAAACACATGAGACAACTACCTTGAAGCAAATATATTGCCGAGCAAAAAGTTCCACTTTAACGGGACAGTTTGATACAAATAGTGTTTAGCTCAGGGTAAAGCAAAGAGGTTTCTCTCAAGGTATGTGTGGATGTGTGTGAGAAGGATAGTTTTAATGACACTGGAATGCCCGTTTGAAGCTGGTTTAATGACTGCTTCTTTTATCAGAACATCAAACTTGAAGTTGCCGACCAAGGATTACCAATATCACTGCTTAAAGTTACTGAAGGCGGAATTCTTACTAATCGATAATACTTAATTAGTTACGTATAAACCGACAAATATCTTCTCCCATCACTTCTGCTCTGCCCTCGACCAAGACAAAAGAAGTTGACCGCCCTAATCGGCTTTACGCCTCGGACTAACTGTCCTCACAGCTGCCCGTGTGTGTATAGCTTTCACTTTATACACACAAATATTCCCTTTGTGACTATTTTGTCATGCCATTAAGAATTGTCCGAAGAATGCCCTATTCATACAGTCAAGTGCTATGCCTTAGAATTTTGTTTTTCCCTTGTCTGTTGTTACACAAGTCAACCACGTTGCTATTCAACTCGACTGCACCTGCACGCATTCCACACAAATACGCATTCCTTTGAAATCCATCATGATTCTTTACTTATGCCAATTCTTAATTTTGGTATCAACCTTAATGGCCATTTACTATACTGTACTTTATGGCCCGGGCTTTATAGTTCGGACCACTATTAGGTACAATTAATGGGAATTAGTTGTTCTTTCACACTAGCCCTGTGTAGGACGCACAATGAAAGAGTGCAGCCAGACTGAAATGTTCAATTCCATAGCCGGGATTTGAACCACGGATCTTCTGGTCTCCGTACAGCCATTCTAACACTAAACACGAAAAACACTAGTCAGTTGGAGAATTTAATGTCATGTCGGCACGTTGGCCTTAGTAGATCAATGGCTTAGAGCGGCTGGACGGAGACCAGAAGATCTGTGGTTCAAATTCCGGCTATGACATTGAATTTTTTAGACCGCCTCTACCCTTTCAACTTTATTTATATTTATTTGTACTCACAGTCAGCAATGTTGTGAACCGTTTAACAGCTTTATGTAGATTCTGAAACAAATGTGTATTTTCATCTCATGAATTTGAATGATTGGAAAATTATAAGAATCATGGCCCACGGTAATGAAACCAACTTTATTTACAAGTGGATTAATAAATTTATATTACTGTTTTCTCTCAAATGAAAAACAAAACTTGTTGATCCATCATGATCTAGGAGTAACATGCTCGCCTCTGGTATCCAAGACAAACCTGGTAGAGGGTGAGTGATTTTTTCGACGTAAAATTCCTACCTTTGAAAGAAAAGTAAGGCCGGATAATGAGGCCGCTGAGCAAAATGAAGGGGATGTTGAGAAAACTATATCAGTTGAAGAGTGTAGATAAAGATAGTCATATGATGGGTTGCACTAATTGGACTTCCTCCACTTTCTTCAAAATCTTCTTCCTGCTGCCTCTTATTCTATCAAGTTCATGAGAAGAACATTTACAGAGGCTATCTTCTTTCAAATTTTGTTGTTAAGTACAAGAGGAAAATGGAAACACAGTGGGCTGTATTCGAAAATTAAGGCAAATAGCCAGGGATATTTCGGAAATGTCTAGTGACACAAAAGAGGATGTACACTAGTACATCCTCTGACTTGATCTACAGTTTTTGTGAATTAGAGTTTGATGTATCTCTTACAGTTAACCAGTTATGCAGAAGTTATTCAGAATAAAGTGGACTTCAACGGCTGCTGCCAGAAAATTCAAAATGCGTATTTCATTTGTCCTAAAAAGATCTTCAACATATGGTACTTTAATAGAAATTGTTGAAGTTGTTGGTGACAAAAACAACATTTTAAAAGATTTCCTAAGCTAAGAATAGTTTGAAGAGGATATAGTTTGTTCCAATCCCTTGGTTCTCATACTTTGAGGACGCTGAACTGCTGGTTTACTTATATTTAGCTTTTAGTCTTTTATTTAACTGATCACATACACATACAAACACACATTATTTTAGGAATCTCAAAATATATACTGCGAAATACGTTCAAGTTACAACACCTCCTAATTTTTACAGCACTGAGACAGATAGGAATTTCCTTTTTTTTAAATACACGTGGACCCTTTGTGAATGCGTGACAGATGGCACCACTGTATAGTACATAGAACGCTATCGGCAGCGACGGGAGAAGGTTCGGCGCGCAGAGATAAGGGACAGATAGTGCCGGGTGGAGCTAAAGAGCATCCCTAAGCAGATAAACATAGTGCGGAGATAAAAGGCATGCCAAACATATGAAGTTAGATAAGAAAGAAAATTCTAGTGGCATTGATTGTCCTACAGAACATTCTATTTCTTCTTTGTTACAGAATATTCCAGAAATGTCTGGTAATATGGATAGTGGCATATAAAAAGAAGCCGCGACCAGCCAAGGACAGTGATACACATAGTGGTAAACAGAGTGGTGACGAGAGTTGTAAACAGAGTGTAATCATAACTGAATTATGTGAACTTCTTTGTTTGTGGATGGCGACCTTGGAAGATTGAAATTGTGTATGTGACGTAATTCTACTACTGTAAGTGTACTTCTAGGGAAGTAAGGAACATTTTGAATTTCTGCAACTTGGACTTTTAATTCTACGATCTCACAAAGTCACAATACTAAAAATGGCGACGTTTTCATTGCAAGAACAGCGTGTAATCGTTCCTTTTCTCCATTTTCGTGGTGTGACGTCTATCAAATACTTCGCCAGTTGAGTGAAGCATGTGGTGATGCTACCACGGATATGTCTAATGTGTGTTCCTGGGTACGAAAGTTCAATGAATGAAGAACATCGTGTAAAAGTAAACCAAGACAGTCACAGCCTTGCACCAGCCGGTCTGACGACACGATCCAGCGAGTGGAGAACGTTGTTTTGGAGGATCGCTGATTAGGCGTTGCAGATATTGCTTCCAAAATTGGCATTTCCGTGAGATCTGTGCACACAATCCTGCATGAAGATCTGAAAATGAGAAAAGTGTCTTCCAGTTGGTTGCCACGAATGCTAACGGATGATCACAAGGCTGCGTGCGTGGCAAATTGTCAGGAGATGTTGACACTTGATGACGGCATGAATGGAACATCGATTATACGATGTTGTTGAAATGAAAACGTCGCCATTTTAAGCATCTAAAACAGTGTTAACTTTCGTCGCTGCCACTAGAGTTCTATGCACTTTACTATGCTGCCATCTGTCACATATTCACAGAGAATCCACGCGTATTTTTAACAGAATTTCCTATCTGTTCCCACTCCAAGTAGAGAAGGTGAGAAAACTCAGTTTGCTTGGTTTTTTATTATATTTCTTTTATTTCTTTGATACGAACATATTTATATGATTTATATCCGAAATAAACATGAAAGGTTTGGAAAGGTAGAGTCAGACTGAAAAAATTCAACGCCTAGCCAAGATTTGCACCACGGATCTTTTGGTCTCCGTCTGGTTGCTCTTAACCATTGAGCTACCAAGGCAACGTACCAGTAAGGCATTAAATTTTCCAACTAATTCGTATTTGAGGGACGAGAAGACCCTATAGGGTTTGATAAATTTAGTAATTAATTGGGTTAATAATTAATTTTTTGAACCACTAGGGGTTTTTCTTTGTAATTTACGTCCACCAACGTTAAGTCATATCGGACTATAAATGGGATGGGTGAAATGATGCTCAAATGAGTCCAGAGTCCATAGAGCTTAGAGTTAGCCGACATTCGTCCTTCAGGATAAGGGAAAACCCTGGGAAAAGCTTATCCAGGTAACTCACCCTAACCGAGATTCGAACTCGGGACCTCTTGAACGTGAGGCAGACACGCTACCACCACGCTACCGAGGCGGGCACCATTAGGGGCTCTAATATACGAACAGATACATGCCTTTTGTGGCGACTTACTATGCTTTTTTTTTCTTTTCTTTTTAACTTACGTCCTCCTATCTAAAGTCATATCAGACGGCGAGTGAAATGCATAAAATGATGCTCAAATGTGCCCAGGGTCCATAGAGCTTAGATTTACTAACTTTTATTTTTCAGGATAAGGGAAACCCCCGGCAAAACCCCTTATTTAGGTAATCACCGTGACTGAGATTCGAACTTACACCTCTTGAACGTAAGACAGACATGCTATTACCTAAGTTAGAGAGGCGAGTATGACCTTACCCTAAGTACGAGTACTTTAACTGAGGTTTCATGTTACGGAATTCAATTTATCAGTCTGACTCTACCTATACAAACATTAGCCTGCACACAGCCAGTGGGAAGAGCGATTAATTTCCAGCACAAAAACTGTTTCTCTATGTGAAATCCGTATGTCCAGTGATTGGATTTCCAGCCTGTGTGTACATAGCTTTATAATACTGGCGATAGCTTCCCATCGACGGCAGTAGGGAGAAGATACCGGGGCACTGTTAAGGAACTAATTCCAATATCATCGTCTCACGTTATAGGATATTGATTTAAGTCTAACCCAGAACGCCGTAGTTAGTTACATGCTACCGTAAAATTATCCGACAGTACTCATGCACATGTCTTGGGGATATTCTATCCTCTGTGAGCTGTGTAATCTAGCTGCCCGTCACAGAAGTAATCCCAAGTGTTTATTGCACGTTGACTACTGATCCAAATGAAACCATCGTCCGTAAAATCTCCTGTAGCAGAAGCCGTACCATCATTACTTCATAACGTTAAGTTTAGTGACTTTTTCGTTGAATTTTTAAAATGTTATAACGCAATTTTTGTTTCTATTATTCATTTAGAGTAGCCAACAGGGGCGGCTCATCACTACGTTTCAGTTTTATAAATAACATTGTATAAATTTTAAAAGACCATGTCAGTAACACTGCATTATTATAAGTATAGGAAATCGAGTACGGCCAATAATGAAATCTTGATGCATGGAAAACATCTGAGTAACTAATGGAAAGCATCCGTGACGTCAACGTGCTGAGAGCCAGCAAGCTCGTTCATCAGTATTGCGCATGCGTACAACCTTCCCCTCTTGCCTCCCCGATGTCTTAAAATGAGGAGACTTTCGACAAATGCATGATGCATTAGATTGTTGCGCGGTGATTATTCGCTACGCAGTAAAGCAGTGCCACCAACACTTATAGCTGTACAACTGGAATATGCATTGAAAATCATTCAGCAATCTATCATTGGTTTATATTTTAGTTCTAGAAACTAATTTCATTCTTCTTACGTAAACAGATCCAATACCTAATGGTTATAAAATCACAGGGCAGATTGTTTATCGTGTTGGGACGATACTGCATTCCCGCGATCATAACGAGAATCCCTCATAACAACTGAATGTAGTTTGCATGCTCGTAATGTATCCAAGTATTCATTTGTGGAACGCTATTTAGTGGCTATATCAGTTTCTTTATTTTGTGTGTGAGTGTGAAACGTATTATAAATTCGCTTTATTCAGTGTATGAGCAAATTAGCATTACGTAAACTTTAACTAATAAATACTAAGAAAGGGACAGTATAAAAATGTTAGGGCAATCAATGCCCGATCTAAAAAGTGAGAAAAAATTTAATGGTAATCGGCGAATGGACTTTATTTTTCGAAACCAGGTTGCATGGACCTTTTCCCGCAGCATGCTATTTTTTTTTCGGCAAGAGCCGCCACTGGTAGCCGTGTTTCCATAAAGTCCCTGTCCTGGCCGGCGATTCCACTAGGCGAGCTATTCAGCCGTCACATACGCAAACCGGTATGCGCGAAGGTCAGTGCGTTGTTGGCTACAGAGGTGTAAAGTGCTGTAGGGCACCAAGCTCTGAGTGGTTGCGGGAGATAAACTATTGCCGTGTGCCAATGCTAGCATAGACAGAAATTATCACGTGAGATTTTTGTTGTTCATTACAGGAGCAAAGCAGACGACGATTTGGATGGCATTACACAGTTTCCCCAATCCCTTTAGAGTAGCGAACCAACTTTACACTTCCTACTACTCCCTCTGAACAGAATGGGGACTCGCTTCCAAGCTAAGCTACTTTAAACGCTGGAATTTTATGGAAGTACGGCTACTCTACATAAACCAATTGCCATGAGAAACATTTTGGATCGCATTGGATGCATAAGAAAAATACACACATATGTATACATATTTTCACAACTTATTATTAACTTTCAGACAAAAAAAACTATTTTAATGCTGATTTTAAAACAAAAGGAGCTGCAGAAAGGGCAAGTAGGGAGGGAATAAGGTGATGAAGACATCAGAAAGGGGATAGACTACAGTGGATGTCACAGATAACATTTTTAGCAACTGGTGACTATGTGGCTGCTTCAGTATTACATTATCTTTGCAGATCAGGAGGCAAAATGACTAATTACTTCCTATTTGGAAAAAGTACAAGCATTGGAAAATTCGTTATAACAAGAGATATTTCGGAAATGGCTAGCCTTACAAAAAAAATATATCTAGCACACCTTCTTAGTCTTATCAGTTGTGCTGCATACACTGATAAAGTAGAGGACTTCAAAGGCTATATCTAGAAAATTCAGTTATATAATTTGTTTATCCTAAAACCATCTAAAATTCCTTTAATTTAGTCACAATATTACGGTTATTTTTTGAGAAAATCTAAATGAAAAAAATTCTACAAAAATTGTAGTTTGAGATGAGTATCTTTTTTATAAACCACAGTGTGGCACCACTGAAAATATCTAAATTTAAAAACGAAATCCACCTTTCGTTCTAGATTTCCACTCTTCACAGATAGCCAGAACCCCGTGTTTACACACAGGTACACAAAGACGTTTTACACACACACACACACACACACACACACACACACACACACACACACACACACACACACACAAAATGTTGTTTATTCGTAAAGTCTCAAAATATGTCTTTCTGATGAAACCTTAATATAAACATTTTGGATGAAATGTAGTTCTTGTGTAAGTAGCAGTAGGGAGCCAACCTATGCCTAGCAAAACCTCTCTTAATAGTATGGGCAAAGGTTTAAATAGCAAGTCGGCAAGGGGAAACCCTTCTCACCTACTCTCGAAAAGCTAAGCCAGCGCCGGGAAGGAAGGCACTGCAAGTGTGAATTTACTCTCCTTCACGTCCCCACTACTTTCAACAAACTGTTAAACACAAGCCAACTAAACCGGTTGATTTGGATTATAGTCACGTGACAGTATTTTCAGTGTAGCTGTGTTTATTTAACAATTGTAAAGCATAGTTTTGATGTCTGACCAATATTGGATACATTACGAGCTTTACTCTAAGGAGGTTCAATGCGACTCATACTGGAGCCTATAAACCTTCAAGGCAAAACACCTCTGCGCGGTCCAGGAAAACATGGTTTGGATTTGTACACAAATTCCCCAAGCTGCACCCGAGGTGCCATCCCTATAAATCTGAACCATTTCAATAGGTCAATGTGCAACTTTGGGAGAATATAATACAAAACTTGGAGCTTAAATTACAATATCTATGTCTCAGAGAAAATGCTGGAAGTGCCCTCCACCAGAATCTATGAATCGTTTGTCCTATTTTCTTTTATACTACTGTAGACACTGAACTTTATATGGGTACCTTCAAAACATTTGTGGAACAGCTGGGTTGTTGTTGTTGTTGTTTCCAGCAACATGGAGAAACGTGCCTAATATAATGACACCATGAAACTTGTAACCAGTTTCTTTGATAATCGAATAATCTCAAAAGGTCTGTGGGCCCCCAAATCTCCTGACCTAAGCTCGCCGGAATTTTTCTTGTTTTGGTATCTAAAACATGGTATACAAGAATAGGCCAAGGACAATTGATGTTCTCAAGGAATCCATTCAATCCGAAATAAGTAACATTAGCGAGGATACTCTCCATAAAACTTCAGAGAATATGGTGAGAGGAGTGTAAACATGTATAGATGCTGGTGGAGGGCACATTTAACATCTGCTCTGAGATGTAAATAGCGTAATGTGATCTCCCAATTCTGTGTTATATTCTCCCGATGTTTCACGTGTGTCCTACTATTGGTGCAAATGTTATGGCATTTTCAAATTGTTCAACAACTTTAATACGCTTTATAGATAGACTTTGACATTTATTTTTAAAGAGTATTGTCACCCGAACGTCGGAACTCCCTATAGAACCGGTCGGCAGTAGGGCCAGAGGGAAAGCATGTAGGCCACGCCTAACCATTTGTCTCGTGTCACTAACTGAAGGGATGATTATGAAAACGGCGGGAGCCCTGTACCGTCTCTTTCCCCTCCCACCAGACGTCTCAAAACCTCGAGATAATTGTGCGATCCGCGAAGTTTCCAGAAACGGTGATCTTCCATATATAAGGCCTGTAGTTGGCGAGTCAGTCAGTTCTGGGCGAGCAGCCGTGAGGAGCGCCCAGTGAGCGACCAGAATATTGTGTACGTGCATCGGAGGAGTGTGCGTAACTGCGTGCAGTTGTCCTATGACAGATGAACTGGTGAATCGTAACTGTGCGCATCACGTAATTCTGTGAAATCGGCAAGTCTTCCGATTGTAATTCGGTGGAAATAAAGAACATTTTTGAGTAGTGGAATTGAAATTTTTATTTCACGAACACACAAAGTCACAGTATATTATTCAAAGTACAAATATTTACATGTATTTAGAAGCATAAGGGAAATAACTAGCAGTGCAAAACAAAATAAAATTAATAAACATGTTAATTCTATAGGACTGCTTCAGTCAGCTTAAGTTTTGCTAAGTTCACTGATGTGGTGAGAGAGCGGTTTCTCATACAATGCCAATAATAGCCGTTTAACATTGTCACCACATCCTTCACTCATATACCCTAGTGTCATTTACGTTGCAAGAGAGTTTCATTCATAACCCGAATGACGCCACTGTGGCACACGTCACATTTTGTATACTCTCGAGATAGAAAGATAGAGGAGTGGTAGTAAAGCTAGAGTATTTTGCAGTTCCGGTTCTCATCTCACCAGCCCTGAGCTAAGCGTTAGGATGCGTGGTCCTCTGATATTGTAGATCGTTCCAGCTCTCATTGGAATTGTGTCATTACTGCCAATCATTCCTCCTGTAATGTTTGCAACAGATGCGATGTTTTCTTCCTCTATATGTTTCCGGTCAAGGAGTTTATTGGTTACCCTTAGATCTTCTGAAACGTTCTCTTTAACGTGTACTAGACATTTATCTATTATTGGTATATATGCCATTGTCACGCGCAATTTGAGTATTCCTTCCATAGCCATTGTTCCTCTTAGATGACGAGAATCTGTTTTTCTCATTCCTTCAGATCGTGGAATTGAATTTCTATAGCACTTTCTGACGTCGTTGGAAGATTGGATAGTCCTTTGAGGTAATTCTGCCTCTCTCTCTCTCTCTCTCTCTCTCTCTCTCTCTCTCTCTCTCTCTCTCTCTCTCTCTCTCTCTCTCTCTCTCTCTCTCTCTCTCTCTCTCTCTCTCTCTCTCTCTCTCTCTCTCTCTCTCCCTCTCTCTCTCCCCCTCCAGAAATGTTGGTTTTGCAATTGTGTGGAGTTCATTTTCTGTTGTCCTGTATCATGCCTTCATTGTTGTTCCCATTTTCTCAGATAAGTCTGTTATTTTCACGTCTAGGTTGCCGCACCTGATTGTATGTGATTTACCTTTCTTTATGTGGAGCGCAGTTATCTATTTTATCAAGTCAAAAAATCTATAGCGTTTAATACTTTTGAATTATTCTGTTTGCTTTCTGGAAAATGGTTTTTGTGTACATTATATATTAGTAAATCATACATTCTAAATTTATTTCCTATTCGAATGTAATACTCTGTCATTCTTGAGCTTCCTTAGGATTGTACGAGGCCTGATCAACAAAGACTGAGACTGAGTTATTCCTGTAGCTTCCATGATAGTTTCGTATCTGTAATGTAAATATTTGAAAAGAGCGGGTGTTTATGTAAGAGGCATGTTTTTTTCAGTCTGTACCGTTTTGCGATTTCGCCACCGCAGCGCTACGGTCGGCGTTCCGCGCATGCGCGCTGGTTACCTACATCGCTTGTCTACGCACTGACGCCATTACCGTCTGATTCTTCATTGTATACGTTGGTTTCTGAGTGTTTAAGTTGCCTCCGACAATCGTGAGTCCCGCCGATTGTGAAGTACGGGCTGTTATACGATTTCTTAGTGCTAAAGGCGTAAAACCGATCGATATTCCTCTTGAGATCTGTGAAGTTTACGGAAAAAAACATTATGTGTGATGGAATGGTAAGGAAATGGGTGAGAGCATTTAAAGATGGCCGCACAAATGTGCATGATGAGGAACGGAGAGGGCGTCCTTCGGTTGTTACTGAAGATTTGGTGCAGAAAGTGGGCGAAAAGGTGAGAGAAACCGGACGCTTTACAATTTCATCATTGTGCGACTATTTTCCTCAATATTCTCGTAGTGTTTTGTATCGCATTGTGACCGAGAATTTGAAGTACCGGAAATTGTGTTCACGTCGGTTCCAAAAATGTTGACGGATTTGCACAAAACCCAACGTTTAGGCAGTGCATTGACTTTCCTTGAGCGGTACCACAATGAAGGTGAAGATTTTTAGACCAAATTGTTACAGGTGACGAAACATGGGTAGCCTACGTCACACCACAATCCAAACAACAATCTATGGAATGTTGACATTCATCATCACCCACAAAAGTGAAGTTTAAGCAAACAATTTCTGCCCGGTAAATCATGTGCGCAGTTTTTTTGGGACAGAAAAGGAGTATTGCTCCGGAGTTTCTACCTCGTAATGAGACAATCAATACAGTGTCTTATTGGGAGATATTGAACAATCTGCCCCGTGCAATCCAGAACAAAAGACGTGGCAAGTTGAGTAAGGGTATAGTTTTGCTGCATGACAATGCCCGTCCACATGTGGCTAATCGGACCAAAAATATTGTCAAATATTTTCAATGGGAAACTCTAGATCATCCTCCATACAGCCCTTATCTGGCGCCCAGCGACTACCATTTGTTCCAGCACTTGAAGAAACATCTGGTCGGTCAGCGTCTTCAAGATGATAACGAAGTCAAAACACTTGTGACACAGGAGTTATCACGTCAGGCGGCAGAATTTTATTAGGAGGGTATTCAAAAACTGGTGCCACGTTATGAAAAGTGCCTCAAAATTCACGTAAATTGTGTAGAAAAGTAGATTAAGGTACAGGCTTTCATGTAAAAATAAAATTATTGCGATATCTATGCAGGTCTTTTTTTTAATTCCAAAACTGTTCTGACTTAAAAAACATGCCTCGTATAATGTCGGTAGGCGGCAGAACTGGTATTGGTATGTTGATAGTAATGCTCTATTTTGCAGACACCACATGCATTTCGAATAGAGGGACGTGAGAGGAGAAGTACAGCGCAATCAAATTCTGTTTTCGTTTAAACCATACAGCCGAAACTTATGAATAGCTGAAGCATGCGTACAGTGAAGATGCACTAACACGTGCAGCAGTGTTTAGGTGGTTCAACGACTTCAAAGAAGGCCGAATTGTCCTATTAAGCAAGGTTGGCCTGGTGTTTTGGCTTCTGCTGTGACTGAAGTCAACACTAACACAGCTGCTGTTACTGATCGAGAGGATCGGCGTATAACATTACGTAACCTCAGTGTGTTTACAATTATGCACGACCATCTCCATATGACCCGAGTTTATGCTCGTTGGTTGCCACGACTGTTGACTCCCAAAGAAAAGGCTGTGCGAATGGAGACAAGCCGTGAGGTGCTGTCTCTCTTCGCTGATGGTGGGGATGCATTTTATATCGATTTTCACTGGTGGTGAGTCATGGATGCATCATTATCATCCTGAAGGAAAACAATGTTCTTAAAGAAAAAGCTGATAATTTCGGTGCTTTTAAAAAGCTGTTAGAGAGTACCTTTGCTCAAAATCAGTTTATTCTGTACGGGATTATCTGAATGACAAATTAGCCTGATAATTCTTCTGTAGCTCTATAAGTTGTATCGAGCTATTCCAATGACAAATCATTACTATTAACTATTCGATGCAAATTGAAAGTTTATTTTTAATGTATATGTATTTAATAAATAACAAGAATAGTATCCATTGCAAAAAGGTTGAGACATAGTGGCATAAGCCAAGTGAAAGCTGAATTAAAAAGTGTTTGATTTTGTATCATATATAATTATCCCTTCTTTGTTTTTCATAATGTTGTTCATATTGCCTGTATACTATGTTAACTTTTATACATATATATGCTATTAAAATTTATACATCTGGACATGTTCAATGTCACAGCCTTTTCTGGCTACAAGTGAACATACTGAACGCAAATCAATCTAATCTAATCTATATTTTGTTTTAATGCAATATTATATATTTTTAAAATATTTAAAAAGGACTGTGTTTCACTTTAAATCTTAGAGTTGAATGCCCTCCTTATTCACCCGTGTGGTTCTCGAAAATGCCCACGATATCTGGCAGAACAGGCAATACAGGAGTTGTGTCTTGGAGAAGTTCTCAAAGTGATGCAGTAGTGCAAACTCACCCCACTATACGCCCTCACGTCTTTGCCGCCACCCAGACTGACATATTCGACCGCCCTGCTTCACGGGATATTGCTCTACTGTTCCGTACTGCCTCCACTTCCACCTTGGCCTCTCCTGCTACAATTACCGCCAACCGTTTAAGTAGGACTTCACCAACCCGCTGTCCCACGAGTCATTCTCGGACTCGCTCGCGGATCCGCAGCACATGTTCTGAATGCGCTAGTAGCGATGGGACTGCGGATGGGGTTGAGGTGGCGGGCCGCTCCCGTCCCAACCGCAGCCCGACGCGTAAGAAAAAGCTCAAGCTGAACCGGGGGAAACCACCCAGATAGTAATTGTTTTGCTCCCACTTACGGTTCATTGCGCTCTCCGACGTAATCCTCACTCTCCACATGACATTCTTACATTGGAACATACATTGATTCCGTGTTCAGTGGCTGGAACTGGACCGTTTACTTCGGTGACACACACCCCTTGTCTGTCTGCAGGAGACTAAACTACGCCCTCAGGACACTTTTGTTATCCGCAATTACTCTGCGGTGCGCTTCGATCTTGCACCGGTGATGGCCAGTGCTACTCATGCTGGTGTCCTCATTCTCCCTCGTAACGATGAGTGCTTCTGTTCTGTTGCGCTTATCACTCCTTTGCAGGCTGTTGATGTTGAACTTTCTCGCCCTTGTTTCCGGTTTTCCATTTTTACTTTTTATGTACCTCCATCCTCTTCCTTAGCTGAAGCTGACTTCCTCCACTTTGTGTCACAGCTCCCTACACCATATATCCTGGTAGGGGACTTGAACGCCCATCACCCGTTTTGGGGCTCTTCTCGGTCCTGGCCAAAGGGAGATCTTCTAGCAGACCTTCTCGACTGCCTACAATTCTCCCTTTTGAACACCGCTGAACCTACCATTATTTCTGACTCAACAGGCAGATTTACACATTTGAAATTTATGTTTTTGTTCTGCACAGCTTGCCCACCACTGTAGTGATCATTTGCCATGTCAGATTACGCTACTTTCTTCTGGTGTGCCCTCAACACGACCCTTTATATGGCAGTTTGCTAAGGCCGATTGGAAGCTTTATTCCAATCTTGCGCAGTTCTCTTACTGTGCCTTTTCCACCGTTGACGAGATGGTGGTCCACCTTACATCGGTGATTTTAACCGCCGCCGAACGTTCTATCCCTCGTTCATCACCTACTAGCAGGTGTACTCTAGTACCTCGGTGGACGGACGAATTTGCGCAAGCAATTCTTGAGCGAAGACGCGCTCTTTAAATGTTTAAACACCACCCGACTTTGGAGAACTTAGTCACCTATTAGGCACTACGGGCTAGGGTACGTCGTGTTATCCGCATTTGTAAGAGGTCCTCATGGAGACGCTATGTGGAGAGCTTTCACTGTAACACCCCACAATCTGTTGTGTGGAATAAAGTAAGGCGCGTAGCCGGCACACCTCAGCGCCTTCCTATACCAGGTCTTAGAGTTGCCAAGGAGGTCCATGTTGAGCCGCGGGTTATAGCCGCCACCTTTGGCAAATCATTCGAAGCGATTTCTAGCTCTAGCCAATTACGATACAGCCGTTCTTCCCCAGAAGGCCGCGGCGGAAGCCCAAGAGTGGGCTTTCCACTTTGGTTTCAACGAGGACTATAACAGTCCCTTCGCTTTGCGTGAACTGGAGTTCCCTCTGGATTCTTCTAGGCCTTCAACTTCCGGTCCCAATGGCATACACATGCTGTTTCTTCAACATTTGTCCATTTTCCTGTATTTCCTAAATGGTATGCTTGACGCCTTTTGTAATTTACGTCCTCCGGCTTTAAGTCATATCGGACTATGAATGAAATGGGTGAAATGATGCTCAAATGAGTCCGGGGTCAATAGAGCTTTGAGCTACCCGACATTCGTCTTCCAGGATAAGGGAAAACCCCGAAACAAACTTATCCAGGTAACTCACCCTAAACGAGATTCGAACTCGGGACCTTTTGAACGTGAGGCAGACACACTACCACCTACGCTACCGAGACGAGCTGACGATTTTCTGTCATAACATTATTTATTGCTTCTAGATTGGAACAAGTCACTTAATAGCATCCATTGTCTTTCTGCGAGTAACTGATCCTGTATCTTGGAAATGTTTGATGCACCTATTGGTTTTAAAAGACATAAGGATGCTAACAATTATAGACTCTTTAATTATGCGAGAGAATCACAAAAATTATATCGTATTCTGATAAAATGTAAGACTATGTTGCAAACAAAAGTATGTCAATTAGACACTACCCGGACACTTGACAACATTACGCTCCGAGGGACTTGTCTGAATGCCGGATAGCGTTGCATAAACTACTCTATGCAGCGGTTTAAATTATATTTATATGTCGCACCAATTTTAATGCTGGAACGAAAGTAACATTCAAGCATGAAGACGCGGTGGTCCGTGTACATATTCAGGGGAGGCTGGTTGTATTAGTTATCAGAGCAACCACACTGAAGAGTGCTGTAATTTGTGTACTGTTCTGCAAAAATTGCCACTTCTTCTCCGTAGGGCACTATGATTTCAAGACAGACTCATTAGTTAACTATGACGTAATTCTTGCTCAATCGGAGGGCGGCAAATAACGAATAAAAATCAACACCGGCTTGACCTGTAACTCAGTCGGTAGAGGACGTGAATGCCGTGTTAGGGGTCCCGGGTTCGATTCCCGGCGGTGGGGGTGGAGAGTTTTCTCCAACGAAGATAATTCCCCATCTTCCCCAGAGTCTGGAAGTATGAATGAGAGTGTGAACGTGTGGGTGATGATTAAAATCCAATGAATACGAGTTAACGCCTTCGATGTGTTGCAAACGAGAACGGCCGCCGATGTGACCATTGGAGTTAAGGCGTGGTATAAATTGAAAAGTAATAAAAAATGATCACCGTGTAGAATAAAACTACCCTAGGTAGAAAAACCCATTTGAATGCAACATTCAGATCTTTCTTTCTGTTTCTTTTTTTCAGGTTGGTGATACACTATCGTATTTATTTCATAGCCGTGCAGAGATAAGCATTTCAAAGCCATCACATAACTCTGTGCATCACAAAAATCTATCATTTCAGCTTACTGTACCTACGACAAATGTCTGCATTTTGAAGAAAAATAAAGTATATTTTGACACAAAAGGAAGTCATGGTTACTACATGCCGGGAACTTGGGCCACCTGACCCAAGTTGGGGCTCATTCACGCTTACTCATTCAAACATACATTCACTCAATGACTATATACAAATTGCAGCACGTGTCTGCGGGTTATTCGGCTGTAGCCTCGGACCTCCCGTTCAACAGTCCAAGTCCAAGTCGTGTACTGACAGGCTGTTAACAGTCAGAAGGTTTTTGCTGCGTAGCCACCCAGGTTTTGGGTCTGACCGCAGGTTGTTATTGTGGTATTTGTAGGATGATGTGGTATTTTTTGTTGAAGAAAATTTTTTTTGTTGAGGTAGCTTTTTGCTCCTCTTTAATTTTGTACAGGATGCCAAACCGCTTTTTTGTTTACACCCTGGTGTTTTATTAATCTAAAATGGGGTAAATTTAGTAGCCAAACAGCTCTTTTGGAGATTTGTAATTTAGCTTATGCTGCTGTAAGGATTAACTCCTTTGTTACCTCGGATGCCCGCAAGCCATACGGGGTACCCGGAAAAGCCTGAATCGGCGTCTCGCAGCGTCGTAGTCTCCTAGAGACCGAACCAGGGCGCTTCTATGAGCAGGAATTTTATCGTAAAATTTTGTTGCCCGGCGTCTAATTTCGTCCTCCACGTATGGGAGAAGGGAAGCTTCGTGAAGTAACCTCACGGGAAAGAAACGGCCCACAGAATAGATGGATCGGAGTCCTCTGTTCTGTGCACGCTGAGGGTATGCTATCCAGCTATCGGCAGCCATGCCCCAAATTTCACAGGCGTACAACATAAGTGGGATTATCAGCGCTCGAAAGAGGTGTAGCTTTAAGCGGACTGGCATCGAGCGCGAACCCAGCATTGGGTACAGAGAGGCAATAGGCCCCTGCACCCGTGCCGATAGTTCCCTGATGTGTCCGCGGAAAGTTAGGCCTCTATCAAGTTGAACGCCCAGGTACCTGATGGAATTAGTCCACTCTATCCTTCGGCCCCTGAAGTGGAAGTTTGGTCGGTCAGCGGGGGTGTGGCGCTTCGTAAAAAGAATGGCGTGGCTTTTGTCCGGATTTACGGACATCCGCCAACGCTTGCACCATTCTTGTGTGAGACGGAGGTGTCTCTGAATTGGGTTGAAGGTTCTGAGTATATGTCTGTTTTTGCAGAACAACAACACGTCGTCAGCGTATTGTGCCATTTCGACCTGTGGTTGAGTTGGAAAATCTGCCATGAAAACACTAAATAGTGTGGGGGATAGTACAGAGCCTTCGGGGACTCCGCCTCTCACGGGTCTCAGTGTAGATGTTTTCCCCGCTACTGTGACTTTAAATGATCTGTAACTGAGAAAGCTGTGTATGATGTTGATCAGCTGTGTAGGTAGCCCCAGTTGGATAAGTTTGAAGATCAGACCGGCATGCCATGTCGTGGAGAAGGCCTTTTCGACATCCAAAGATACCACTGCCGTGAAGGCGCGTTCCTGGAAACCCAGGGCCGCTGTCTCCGCCACACGTAGCAGCTGTTGGGTAGTCGAGTGCCCAGGACGCAATCCGAACTGGTGGTCAGGAATAGCTTGAACATCTCCCAAGATGGGAGTCATTCGGGTTAGAATTAACCTCTCGAATACCTTCGAGAGGGTAGAAAGGAGGCTTATGGATCGGTAGCTGGAAGGATGTACAGGATCCTTCCCAGGCTTCAATATACATATCACCCGAGCCTCTCTCCACTCGCGAGAAAAGTGCCCCAAGGTGATGCACAGATTGAAGATCCTGGTTAGGAAAAGAACGGCATTGAAGGGAAGGTGACGAAGCATGAGGGGTGTCAGCCCGTCCGGCCTCGCCGCCTTGTTTGGTTTGAGGCGTTGGAGTACGCCCTGGACTTCACTGGGGCGAATGACGGGAAGTCGTTCCGCGTCCTCGGGAGTACGTCGAAAAAATCGGCGTACCTCCCTATGAACGCGTTCGGAAAAGATGTCGTCCTGGAGGTCCTCTCTCGGACATAGAGTGCGTTCAAGATAGTCAGCGAACGCATTTGCTTTGGCTTGGGGATCATAGGCGAGGCCTTGGGTGCCATGGATGGGTGAGGTGTATTGACCTTTGTGATTCCTGAGGGTTCTGGCGATACGCCACACGTCGCCATTTTCAACGCGCAGTCTGGCCATTGTGTCCTCCCACGCTTGCACCTTGTGCTCACGCAGTCGGACCCTGACCAGTCGACGTGGCGTGCGGTGTCTCTGGTACAGTCTCCGTGCCGCCCAGGAGCGGCGGATAAGAAGGGTGATGTCTAAAGGAAGAACGTCTGGATGAAGAGGTGCAGGTCCGTGAACTGTTAGATTTTTGGCAGTTCGCGTCAGGATAGAAGTGAATGATGAGAGTGCCCTCTCAATGTCCGGGATGTTTGTAACTTTAGGGTTTGGTGGAATGGAAGTGCGGAGGCAGCTCCTTACGCCTTCCCAATCGACTTCTCGTGTTTGAAGCGAGGTGTCATGACTGGCAGCCCTAGTGTTGATTTCTGTCAGCACCGGATTATGGTCAGAATGAAGTGCGTTTAGTGACGTAAGAGTGAGATGAAATGGAAAAAGCTTTGTGATTGCGAAGTCAATGACTGATGGCAGTCCTCCACCTCGCGGGTAGTTCGTTGGTTGCCAGGGACCCTGCACTTGAAGCTGTGGGTCTTCATCTATTAGGCGAATGATTTGATTGCCTCTTGCATCTGCCCGACGACCACAATGCAAACGCTGATGTTTTGCATTGAAGTCCCCGGCCATGATAGCACTTGGGTGTAAGTTTAGGATAGATAGATAGTCGTTTGGAACGAACTGCCGGTTTGGGGGGTGATACACAGAGACCACCAGGACCTCAGTTCCGCCTAGGTCAAGACAGATTGCCGTGGCCTCTAGGGTTTGAAGAGGAGGGAGCTGGATGGGTTTGTGGACTACATTTTGCCGGACAAGTACCGCTGTACCACCGCCAGGGCGGCCTTGGCGATCCGTGCGATGGCAAATGTAGCCCGGGATGCGGAAACGGATGTCTGGACGGAGATGCGTTTCGCTGACTAGGATGACGTCTAGGGCATTTGCTCGAGCAAACTGCAATAGCTCGCCCCCCTGATCAACCAGGCCACACGCATTCCAGAATGCGAAGCGAAAAGAGGTACGAGACCTAGTTCGATTCGCCATTCTGTGATTGCTGGATACCAGTTGACAGTAGGGCAAGCCCCTCCATTGCAGCCAGCATCTTGCTTGCCGGGTCTGAGGCACAGAAGAACTTCACTAAGATCTCACAGATCTTTTGTCCAGTTGATTGCAGCAAATTCTGCAACCACCTAAACTTCTCCTTGAGATCCAGGGAAGCCGTTAGTTGGGTAGAGCTCATGGTAGAGGGCACTATGTTGGTGTTGGCTGGGGAGGATGACCTAAGGGGAGCAGGCCTACCGAGAGCGCTTTCGTCCCTCAACTGTCTAGGGGGCATAGGTTCGCTATGCGCAACCACCACAGATGGGTTCTCGGGTTGGCGAGATAGTCTCCTCTCATTGAGGTCTGGTTTGGAAGCTGCGCTTCTTGGTGCTGGGGCCCGTGTCTGTTTTTGTTTCTGTGTGGGTGCTGGTGTTTTCCCACGAGACTGTTTTGGGGTGTCAGAGGATCTTTGCACAACTTCAGCAAAAGATGGGAGCCGTTCAACCTGCTGACGGTCTTCATTTGGTGGCTGCCTGCTGGATGTCGTAGCCTTGGAGACTATGGAAGGGAGAGCCCTGGTCTCTTCCCTGGCTGGCGCTGTTTGAAGTGTCCTTTCCTGTGCCGGTCTTCTGGCAGCTATAACCGCCTTCCTTGTTGGGCAGCCGCCATAGCAGGCAATATGCGCACCCTTGCAGTATGCGCAAGTGGGCGCATCGGTAAGCGACCTCGGACACGCCTCCTTGTCATGAGGTCCTCCACACCGCAGGCATCGCTGCATTCTGCGGCAAAACCTGCTGGAGTGGTTAAACCCCAGACAATGGTGGCACTGAGGAGGGCCGCCAGAACTCCTGACGGCCTCGACCTTTACCCGGAGGTAACAAATAGTTTTGACACTATCTATCTTTGCCTCCGGGTCGTTGGACCGCTCTACTATCACTAGATAGAGAGGGATGGGGATGGGGCCAGGCTGACCTTGCGGTCCTGGCTTGGTCAGCTGCCTGACCAAGCGCGGTGTTATACCCTGTCGGGTGAGGTCATCGCTGATTTCGCTTACCGGTGTATCCACTGGTAATCCTCTGATCACCCTTTTTAAGTCTCGTGCCTTGTCCAGGCCGAAGGTAAAGTAGGGGATCTTCTTCCCCTCGAGTGCCCTGAGGAGCAGCTGGTAGTCCTCTATGTTTGTCGCCTTGAAAACCAAGCGGCTATGCCTTCTCGTCACCTCGCATTTATTCGAGAGGGACGGCATTACTTCCTTTAGGAAGCCTACCGACCCCCGGAAATCATCCACGATGATGGGAGGAATATGCCGCTTGGGTGGGGTTCGCTGGCTGGTAACATCAGTCTTCAGGACCTTTGCCTGTCCCTTCTTCCTCCTTGCGGTTACCTGCTGGAATTCCGCCTCATCGACGTCTGTGGAGACGTCCGAGGAGCTGGTCTGGAAGTCCTCTTCCTCCATCCTGGAGGACGAAATCTCTGGAGCCGCAGCTCCGTGGAAATATTCTCCTTCTGAATCTGAGGAGTCATTTGATGAATTTTGGCCTGAACGAGAATTTTTATCCCGGGAAGGGCCCTGGTTGGTGGCCTGTTCGGCTATAGCCAAACGTTTTACAGCGCCATTTCCGCCTTCTTTGCGTTGTCGGCGCTGCCTTTTGGTTCCTGTAGCAGTGGTTTTTACCCTGTCTACAGGGTGAGTCACACCAGTGCTGGTGCTTGGTTTGGCATCCTGTGATGGATGTTCCGATGAGGGATGGGTGGTGGGATGGTCAGAATCCTCACCTGGTGTGGGCATTTTGCCCTGCACCAAGGTGCAGTTTACAGCTAACCTTAGGCTATTAACTTACCTGGCAGTACAGGCTGCAAAACTGCGTGAAACACAGCGGACCGGACAATTAAGCGCCTTAAAAACCACCTTTCGGTGTTGGCTGTGGCCTTGTGTTTCCCTGTCTGCTCTGATGGTGTGTTTTCTATTAGGTTGTTGCTCGCTCGCACGCTGTTGCTGCTGCTCTCTTCTGGAGATTTGCCGGGAGCTTCCCGAGGGTCCCCCCCGATGGCGGCAAATGCTGACTCCAAAGCTCTAGATGCTCGCAGGCGATGTTTCCTCTTCGGCGTCTCGAAGCGGAATCCCCGTTCAACAGGTCTCGCTAAGTTCTCTTATATACTACATGCAAAGTACACATTGTAACCGTGAGAGTTTGTGCTGAGAATATTCATGTATTATCAATTTGTGTACAGTTATATCTGCATGGTCTTTTTATATAGATACTTTGCTTATATTTTACAAAGCGTTTATATATAAACTGTCTAAAATCATTTATCAGATAAAATAAAATATGGAGGTATAATTCCCCATCTTCCCCAGAGTCTGGAAGTATGAATGAGAGTGTGAATGTGTGCGTGATGTAATGATAAATAAACCCAAAGATAATGAGTTAACACCTTCAGTATGTTTCAAAGGAGAACTGCCGCCGATATGACCATAGTAGTTAAAGGCGGGGTATAAATGGAACAAGCAAAAACAAACAAAACAAAAAAAAATATGGAGGTAAATTATGGCCCTGGATAACAATTTAATTGCCGTCCTTATGTTTTCAGCCTTTGTAAGCGAGCCGGCCATCGTAGCCATGGTCGCTAAAGCGTATATCTCTAGCGTTCCGCCGTGTAGTGGGTCGCGGGATCGAGACCCGCCTTGTGCATGAGTTTATTCCATATAATGAATATTTGTGAAAATAGGAAATCAAATAAGAAAAGAAACTGAAAAAATGAAAAATCGGTTAAATAAGAAAAATATATATTAAAAGTGTAAGCTTTTGAATATTGCATTTCCTGTACTATAATCTATTCCTCTTAAGGGTATGTATGACTGAAATTTCATGAACATCGTGAGAATAACGAAGTAGTATAGAATTGAGAGTTTCGGCACAGTGTAGATACGATGTTGAACTCTCCTCTGTGTTAATATATGAGTGATGTAGAATGCTCATTGATTTAGAAATCTCCAATGTGAAAATCGAGGTGTAAAAGAAGGGGAGTGTTGGCGTAGTGCCGTTCCCCCCTGTGCAGTGAGATGTGTTTGAGGTGGGGTGATGATGATGATGATGATGATGATGATGATTGTGTGTGTGTGTGTGTGTGTGATGTGTGATGGGTGGGTGGGTAACGGGGTTCCGGGGGGTGTTTGAATTAAATGTGAATCCTTTTCGATGTGTGTTCTTAAACTCTCATGTATGAATATCGAGTCTAGGGTTCGATATGGGGTTCGGGGAGGGTGATGTTTGAATTAAATGTGGTGATAGTAATTCTTCGATGTCTGTGCTTAAACTCTCATGTATGAATATCGAGTGTAGGGTTTGATATCTATTACGTTTAGTGCTTCGATGTCTGTGCTTAAACTCTCATGTATGAATATCGAGTGTAGGGTTTGATATCTGTTACGTTTAGTGTATGATATATGATGCAGTATCGTTATTCTTTAGATAAAAGAATATCGAGAGAATGATTAGGTATGTGTACTGGGAGAGATTTATGAAATAAATGTAATAAGACATTCTGGTAAGGGGTGTTCCCTATCCAGACTCTATCCTTGAGCTATATATCCAAGAGCGATGTAAAGGTTAAGAAAAGGTTAAATTCCATACCCACATCGAGGTACGAGAAAATATAAATCTGTTCCACATTGAAGTATAAGGGTGATGACGTGTTGTCATTCCTCAAGATTTGTGCATATGTGTATATGTGTGGGCGTATAAATATTCATCTATGAATATCGAGTTCTCGGGAGGATTCATATATATGAACATAGAGTCCTCGGTTCGATACCCATTCATGTACGCGAGGGTAAACACTAGTCCTCCTCCAGTACAAGCGACGATTGGGTGGAAGGGGGGAACGTGATAAAATGGTAATATAGTAAATTCGAATTAACAGGTCTCATCCTGTCCCGCCAGCTCGGGAACGAACGTGTCCTCACTTCACACAAACCCTCCGTACGTTAAGTACAATCGACGATAGGATGGGGAGGGGGGAGACAGGTATGATCACGTTTCATCACCCATCTGCTCACTCGGGAACGAATGCATTCTCACTTCACATCGCAACGTCAAGATGAGTGGAACAACAACTCCTATCATTGAAAGTGATACCAGATTCTGGGAGAATCTACGCAATTTCGAAGATTTGCAAAAGCATTGGGTTGAGCATCACGATGAAACGTGTGATGGGAAGATGCATCAAGTGATTTGCAAGAATCCTTCCCATCATGATTCGATCACATCTTATGCTCAATGCGGAAAGAATTGTAAAGTGTATCTCGGGTAAGTAGAATCATAATTGTGTGTTAACGTGAAAGTGTTGTTATGTGTTAGATAACTAATGATAAATATGTTTATTTCAGTAAAGCCCAAAGTGAAGATGTGGCATGCAAGTCGGAACAGGATCAAGGTGAAGATGTGTGCGGTCCGTGCAATGATCGTCCGTTTAAGGATATCGGTACACCGAAACCCGAGGAGGAAGTCATAGAAAAGTGAGTATAAAATAATAAGAGTTTTACGTTAACAAGTGTATTAAATATTCACGATGTTCTGACATAGTTCGTGTATGTCCGCAGATCCAGGAAGAAAGGAGACAAGAAAAAGAAGAAGACGAACTGCAAACCGAGAATCGTCAAAGACAAGAAGACGTTCCATCAAGACAGTTTCATCATAATGATGTTCGAACCCTTCACACCCTTCGCAGAAGAAGTAGAGGAAGTTGCGAGTGATGGTAAATAGTGTGTGCATGAATGATAACGACATCTCCATCAGCATTGACTTTCGTGTGAACATAGGATTATACAATGAACTCCCATCACTTTACATTAAAGCCACACATGACGATACGTTTGTGTATATTACAAAAGAGGATTGGGAGGTAATAATGTCAAATTTGTGTGTTTTGGATACGTATCTGAAAGATGGTAAGCATCCATGTGCACCGTACAGTGAAAATATAATATATGCATTTAATATAATGTTATGCATGAATAAGATGAATGAAATAACGTTTGTGAATACATGTTTAAATGTGGGCAGTATAAATCTGAATAGTACTGCATTCAATGGACTTAAAAGACTAATTCCATATATTGAAAGAAATTTATATCAGTTGTATGATATTCATAAATCATTATGTTCATATGATGCAAAAAGCAGGAGTGCAAGGAAGAGGATATTGGAGATGTATGTTAAAGTCAATAAAAAGGTAATTTGAATTTGTAATGTTTTATTTATTACACCTATATGATAGATTGTACAACATGAGTTAAGGGTTTATATGTGAATAATTTATCATGAATAATTAAACAGAATAATGAAGTTTGTGCAGGAAAATTTGACGATTCTTGAACTTCCAATCTGACATTCACTGCTCCCGTCACAGTATCCTCAGGTTGATGAGAGCAATCGATGACGAATAGCGGTGCATATTTCAGAAAGTCGTTCCTTTTCAAAAGAGGGTAATTCTCCTTTCCATAGTAGGATGATTGAAATTTGGAATATTGATCATACAGAGATGCAAATTTCGGATTGGCGAAATCCAAATTCATATCATGATAGGGGTAAGATTCACTGCTGAGATAAAGTTTCAGATTGGTGATATTACAATTATCAAATAGAGAAGCATCCTTAGCGAGATGATTCAATCTATCCACTTGTGCACCGACTATGACGAAACGTGGTTTTTCAAGTTTAGTCGTGGTTGCAATGTTCCATGTGAACGCTTTAGTTTGAGGTACAGCAGGTTGAGTGTGAAGGTCCAAGGTTCGAAATGCGACGTGTAGAGGTTTATCCGATTTGACGAGTTTAAGTTTATCAACTCGTTCAGAATCTGAAAGTCGAAGTACAGGCATCCTCCATTCGAGTCTAGTTAGTTGTATGGTTGTAGGATCGTTTCCAATGATACAATTATTAGAATCCTTAGATCTAATGAGAATAAGTTCAAACTTGCTATTAAGTATGACCTCCTTGTGATCGTCGGCGAAACCCAGCAACATCGAAAGAGGAACGATAGCATTGAAGATACCATTCGATGTATTCACGATGTCTACCACACCTCCTGGATAGATCCATCCAGCATTAGGTAAACGATTCGATTCCAGTTCATTCAGTGCGGCATAGTTACGCATCGTTGATGAAATGCCCGGATTCCTAGTTCTATCAATAGTCGTTCCATTCATATCCAGACGAATCTCATCGAATAGGAATGCCATAGCATTGTTACTCAATTTCGATGTGGCGACGGTGCCGTCGGGTTTAGTGAGAGTTCCCTCAATGTAGAGATAACTTCTACTAGGAAGCGTGTACAAATCTTCAGCTTGACATGGAATTCTAATTTCATCGTTCACATCGAGAGCTGACGTATTGTACGGTAGGAATACGTGTTCTTCCTCCTTACTGATCTTATCATCAAAAGTCGGAATCCCGGTCACGTCCAACACATCCATCATAGAACCTTGAAGCCTAAGTTAGCGAGAAATTTTCGATTAGACGATGTGATTAGCTTGCGGGTCGATGATCGAGTAGAGTTCAATCTCGAGAGATGTTTTTTAATATAGCATCGTCTCTTAAAACTTATACCCATTACGACGTATGTGCAATCGTACAGTGATGGTTTCGTTCCTGAAATCTAACTTATCGCCGTTCTGGTCTACCACTCTAATGTCGAGATGATCAATGAGATTCGTATCAATGATTGGTAAATATATAGGACTTGATGGTTCCTGCGAGATATGATAACCTGGAGGTACCGATGGGAAAAATTCATACAGAGAATGACCACTTTTACCATTGATGAAAGATCCCGTTGCAAGACTACACTCGATACGTATGATGCTGACCTTGAATATGTTAACCAAATCATTGGACTCGGTCAGCACGTTTGCCGGTACCCTCTGTTTAGAGGTGAAAGCGAGAAGAGGAGCAATAGATCTCTCACGACTAAAGTCGATAATATAGGGAGATTGAATTTCTGATTTCATGGTGTTATTATTAGCACGTAGAATAAAGTCGTCACCGATGTCGAGAGCATCCTTGATCAATCTGGCGATATCATCCAATTCATAAGTACCCGGTGGAATTACTATACGTTCGACTTTTCCATCGCGAACGTAATGGAATAGATTATTACTCTCGTCCACATTCGGAATCGAGTAAAAAGTCTCAAAATTCAATAGAGCTATCTCGTAATGTCCGTTAGGATCCAGATGTAATGGTGGATTTAGAAATGTAGAGAAGCTGGTATCACTACCACTCACGGTGATCGTGTAACTCATCGAGGAGAAACTGAAGGCACAAGTGACCGCAAATCACAGAATCGAATTCTTGAAATCTCGTCGTATTATATAGGAGCTTGACCCCCGAAAGGTATGTTTCTATCTCTTCCGGAGGGCTCAGATCGCCGAAACTGTCAAAGTAGTAGGCAACATCACCATCCTTACGTACAGCAACCCAATGTGTACCATGGTTATTTGATGTATCCAGATTCACTACTATTCTCTCATAGTATCGAGGACGTGGAGGTAGTTTATCGATCATGTAGACACCTCTAAAATGTGGAATGTGTAGACGTCGTGCATACGAATCGACCTCGTTAGCACTCAGGGCTTTTTCCGGGATAAATATAGGCCTCGCCCCGAGTTTTTTGATCGAAGATACAATGCTCTACCCTTACGACGTCTCGTACGGCGAAGACCTTTGCCCTGAGCCAAAGATTCCATGCGCTCGTTGTGACGTGTTAATTCCGCAAGTTGTTTTGCATCCGAACGTTTCTTATTGACAGCCGTAGCAATCTGAGCAGCACCTCCAGCTAGACCTACTACTGCACCTAGAGCTGCTAAAAGTGGTAGCAAAGGTAAGAAACCACCTCTCTTGTTGCGACGTTTACGCGTGCCAGCGCCCGCTGCCAATTTACCCTTCATAAGTGTAGTCACAAGTCGAGCTGCAAGTCGTTCGCCCAAAGAAGCGTCGGTAGACTGTACACGTCTCCAAGCTTTCTCTACCAACACCTTATCGGCTAGACGACGAGATTCTTTATCAGTACTCTCTGCGTAAGCCCGATCGTGATCGAGACAGGCTGAATCTAACCCGTTCACCGGTAAGTCACCTCTCTGCAAGCGTTTATGTAGATTCGTTCCGGGACCGCAGAAACGATAACCCGGTAAATGTGCCTCAAATGGTAATGAATTAATCAAGGAATTAAGAATTCCCGAACCTTTGCGTGCACGTGTAGAGCGCATGTCTCACTATGAAATAAAAAGGCAAAACGTGCGCTTTATAAGTATACGATTCCTATGACGATTGGCTAAATCCAGTAAAGACATAGATTGCCCTTATCACGAACGGAATAAAAGACAAAACTTATGCTTTATAAGTATTAGTCGCGATATGGAGATAGTAAAGCAAAAGTGTACGCTACCCATACAGGTGTTAGATTTCGAGGATGACATTCGCAAAGGACGACACGGTACGTTGTTTCCGAGTAACGTTAGAGCGCTCATACTGGACAGTTCAAATGCTGGAAAAACGAACGTTTTACTCAACCTGCTTATTCACGAGAATGGTCTGAGATTCGAAAACCTCTACATATACTCGAAATCGTTGCAACAACCTAAATATCGATATTTACTCAGGTTACTGAAAACTATACCCGATATAGGTGTATTTACGTTCGATGATGGTGATAAAGTGATTCAAACGTCGGATGCTAAAGAAAATTCGATATTCGTATTTCATGATGTGATAAATGAAAAACAGGGTAAGATAGCTTCATATTACAGTATGGGTAGACATCGTAATGTCGATGCTATATATTTAGCACAATCATATGCTAAAGTACCTAAACATTTAATTAGAGATAATGCAAATATGATTATATTCTTTAGACAGGATAATCTCAATTTAAAACATATATACGAAGATTATGTAAATACCGATATGTCCTATGATGAATTTAAGGATATGTGTAAACATATATTGGAGAGTGATGAACGATCCTTTGTTGTTATAGTACCAGAATATCCACTGAACGAGGGACGCTACCGTCACGGTTTTGATCGCTTTATCAGAATGAATAAGTAGAATAATCCATCACTTAAGCAATGAGTATCGACAGGTTCGGATCCCGAAGAATCATACCCTCTAGGGGTGTGTTCAATCGATATATCATAACAAGAGATGGATCGGGAAACTATCGATTCAAGGGAAAGCGATTGTGCAATATTCACGACCCTGAAGAAGGTGACGATGCATCGACTAAACGTTATGTGGATACGCATACGGCTGACGTCGAGAATCGAATGCAGATCTTCAGCGAGCAGACCTCGTATCAGCGTATGGGCGAGTTTGAAGCTATGCTTAGGGATCACATACAAAAATCGCTCGACATCCAATACAACAATTTAATGGAGTACTTAAGTAAATATGCATTTAAACGTGATTCCGAAAATAATGTCATTATAGATGGTATAAGAATGAAAACGCTGTTGGACCCCCTTCATGAACACGACGTTCCTAATAAAAAATATGTAGATGATAGGATTCCAATTCACGACTCTAATGAAACTCTATCATTTCGAATGAAGAGATTGAAGGATTTAGCCGACCCGATAGATGATAGTGATGCAGTCACCATGAGTTATGTTAATCATTTCTTTATACAGAAACACAATGAATTGCAAACGGGTTTAACTGTGACTATAACAAACATTGCCGATACTATTACACGGAAACAGAATGAATTACAAAGTCAGTTAACTAGAACAATCACCTCCGCTAGCGAGACTATTACTACAGCTGTAGAAAAAGAAGTGAAAGAACTAACCGCACGACAAACGGAACTTGATAATAAACTAATCACTATAAATAATGATATTCATACTATGAAAACACGAATGAGAAATGTTGTAAACACTATGTTACAACAATTCAAAGCACAACTCATAATTTCATTGCAAACACGTCCGTTTCGAGGTCCCTCTTTAAGGTATTCGTTAACATCGGGACTCGAATACTATAAAGTTCCTGGAAATGGAAGTGTACTCTCGTGTTCTATTGTATCATCGGTACATCCGCATGCTGTAAATGATACATTGTTTGCAATAAACGGAAGATTAGTTGAAAGATATCCTGTAAGAGTTGAAACTGGCGATATTCTATCGTTTACAGCGTCAGCCGGACGTGCTAAAGATGGTCATATATTAAGTATAGAACTGATAGTTTCATATAAATTAGCAGTAGCTGATTAATTATACATTCATTTCGATATGGATGCTGAAGCTATAAGACTTAAGGAATCCATTGCCCGTCACAGTAGGGCAATAAGAGAAAAGTTACGTTCTCTCAAAGGAATGAAATTCGAAACGCAACGAGTCATGTCTGAAGTTCTTCAACCCGTAACCGAACCATTGAAAGTAATAGCGAAAGCACACCAAGACAACAACGACGACGAAACTACAGATGATGCTAGCGGATCTGATCTCGTGTCAAAGTATCTACACAAGGATCGAACTGCTAGTTCGAGTGACATGGACAATACTTACGGCATACGTTACGAGGATCATGAGTATAAATTGGGTAACAAGACAGTTGTGTTTAAATCTGATGGTGTTCAGATAAGGACGGAAACGTATGAACCCACAGCAGGCTTATATGAATTATTATTTAAACGTTTACCTCGCAAGACATCGTACACAGATGATGATTTAGACGTGTATTCACAAATCTTACAGAACACTCAAGTTTACAGACACGACTATTCAAGAGATGGACGTTTAAGAGCAAATCGAGGGTTCAAGTATCGTCATATCATTCGTGACCTTGTTAGTAATCGAACTGGATTTGGTTTACGTTGGAAAGAACATGTACCGCAGAGAAAATTAGATTACGTCTACTGGAACGATCCGAATGAAATAATAAACAGATTAAGATTATTAGTTGCGTCGAGGGATGCAGGTAATTTGAATCACTCACCCGAGATAGAAGAAATTATTACAGAACTTAAAACATCAAAAATTATAGCATGATAAAGCGTCGCATTGCAACCGAGTTACATGCACCAGCTAGAAGACGATTTTTACGTCGTAAGATCATAAGCAAAGGAATGAACGATTTAGTACAAATAGATCTTATGGACATGTCTAATTATGCAAGAGACAATAGGAATTATAAGTATATTCTTCTTGCATGCAATTTTTATTCCAAGATGGCTTACGCAAGACCATTACTTGATAAAAGTGGTATTAACGTTTCGACTGCTATGGAGGAGATATTGAATGAAATGGAATCGTTTCCGAAGAATGTTCAATCTGATAATGGAAGGGAGTTTTACAATAAACATTTCCGCGAACTAATGAATCGTAATAATATTAATCATTACAGTACATTCACTCACGTTAAGGCTGCTGCAGTGGAACGTTTAATAAGAACGATCAAACTGAATTTGCATAAGGAATTTATTGTTCAAGGCTCATATCAATGGATAAACATACTACCTAGAATT
The DNA here is from genome assembly GCA_030765055.1 of Mantis religiosa. Taxonomy (NCBI): domain Eukaryota; kingdom Metazoa; phylum Arthropoda; class Insecta; order Mantodea; family Mantidae; genus Mantis; species Mantis religiosa. The sequence goes on from CM060950.1 coordinate 120,991,290, forward strand.
ATTCATACATACAATAATACTTACCATCGAACGATTCGTATGAAGCCTGTAGAAGTTCGTGATAATTCTCTCCTCCTCAGTGTATACAAATATGATAGAAGTCTGCGTGAGAAGCGAAGACCTAGACTTCATCGTGTTGGTGACTACGTGAGGATTTCTAAGCATAAAGGTGTTATGGAGAAAGGTTATCTACCAAATTGGAGTGTTGAAGTCTTTAGGATACGTACAGTGCAAAGGACACATCCATTGACCTATCTCATCGAGGATCTGGAGGGTAAACTGATTGAAGGAGCATTCTACGGTTATGAATTACAGAAAACTCAATATCCAGACACGTATTTAGTTGAAAGGATTATCAGACGACGTGGTGATAGGATTCTGGTGCATTGGTTAGGATTTCCTACCCGTGAATGGATTAATGAGGTGGACATTGTATAAATAAAAAACACACAACTCAATAAAGAAATATAATTTTAATGATATATTGTGTTTTTTTTTTTGTTCACATTGATTCCTGATATCTTCTGTAACATAACGTTCGTGCTAGTTCACATTGATTATATATAAATTCACATCTCCTTAACTTAAACATGATAATAACATTTTTATACTTTTTTAAAAAATCATACATGATTATAGTTGATTAACATTTAATTGTAGAGATTTTAACATAACGTACATGCTAGTTCACATTGAGTATATATAAATTCACCTACCCTTAACGTAAACATGATAATTTCAATTTGAAGTAATTAGTAATATACGTTAAACAAACATCATACATGATTATAGCTGAAATAAGGGCCTTTAACATAATGTACATGCTAGTTCACATTGATTATATATAAATCCCCCCTCAACCCTTAACGGAGACATGATAATAACATTTTGATATAATTAGTAAATATATTTTAATAAAAAATCATACATGATTATAGTTGAATTAACATTTCATTGTAGAGATCAATAAGGTTACATTGATTTCTGCTATCTAACATTTCAAAACGACATGAATAGGAAAAAATATTCCTTCCCCCCCTAACGTAAACATAAAAAAAAGCAACACGTTATCTTTCAAATGAAGTAAATATGTTATTATCATGTAATTAGTAACACACTTTACAATTATACTTGAAACTCAATTATTTCGTTTTTTGAAATACAGTAATATGTTATTATCATGTGCCTAGTAATACCTTTTAACTCAGTTGTAACACACTTTACAATTATACTTGAAACTCATTTTTTTTTTGAAATACAGTAATATGTTATTATCATGTGCCTAGTAATACCTTTTAACTCAGTTGTAACACACTTTACAATTATACTTGAAACTCAATTATTTTGTTTTTTGAAATACAGTAATATGTTATTATCATGGCCTAGTAATACCTTTTAACTCAGTTGAATCTATGCTTTATTGAGAAAAGAAAAAAAATTACACTTGACAATTTTCTATAGCATAATGTCCCCATGCTAATGTTGAAAATGAATTATCGGGAATGTATCGTTTTGTATCGATACCACTTAAAGCTATCTTATTAGATTCAATGGTATGAACATTATGTTTATAACTTCTGAAACATGTCCGCATGCTTCGATGTATCGTGTCAGGATGTGTAATACATGAGAGATATTGTTCAAAGGTTATGAATCTCATCGAATCTTTTGTTACACCTTTTGATTTTTAATCACTTCAGTATCATATCGATAACAATATAATATCGATTTCAATCCTACATATTCAGTCATCACTCTACCGGCTAGCTCATCCTTGAATAATCCTGAAATTTTCTTATTTGATAACGGAATACCATACACATTATCCATTGGATAATTCGGTGTATCGAATAAATGTATATTGGTTTTAATAAATTCATATATATCGCAGCTAGATTCAAAGAGAAAAGCATCCGTGTCCGTATAGATTAAAGCTACATCTTTCAATATTTTCTTCAGAATTTCATAATAAAAATCATACATTTTATGTTTGGATAGATCCAGGATTGCTTGTCCTATGTATATTGGCTTATTCATCAATATTTCATCTCTGACCAATTCTATACCTATTAAATTTTCATAAAAAATCACGTACCTTATACACGTCTGTCGAGCTAACAATTTACGCGCTCGTTTCCAGCTGGTAGCTAAATGAAATGAACTATAACGTTTTACATTCTCTATAAATTTTCCATAAACACAATTATTCATTAACTTCCATAGATTTTGGCCAAATTTCGTCTTATCTTCAATACGTTTACGAGCGTTGAGTTCAATGTAAGGATTTATCCAGTTAGATTGTTTATAACCTATTACTCTATGTATACGCGATGGAATCAAACCAAGTTTAACACATTGTTGAAAATTGAGATAATGTAATACGTATTTATTTTTATCATTAAATGTTGTTAGCAATTTTGTATACTTATCACCTGGCGCGATTTCATTCAAAGGGCATAATGGCAAATCATTTTGTATATCATGAAGTTCCTGTGGATATTTAAAGTCTACTTCCAACACATATCCCACGTCAGAATCACTTGTAATAGACATAAAATCTATTGATTTAATTTCAGCATCAGTTAGCCACCTTATATCAGTGTATGGTAAGCTATTATTTTCCATTGTATATCCATATAAAGAATTGCAGTCGACGTACATTAAATAATTAGTTGGTTGAGTGTTATCATAGCTAGTCATGTATCTGTTATTCGCCTTTGCATACCGTTTGGACACAGTGCAAATTCCACCTCGTATTCCTTTTTCGAAGAAATCTAACATAGTCTTATCTGTTAATAATGAAATCTGTACACCAGTCGTTCTTAACATTGCATCATAGGCTAATCCGGGAAGTGTGTAATACTGACACGGGTCGAGTCCGTACAAACCGATACTTAATTCAGGGAAGCGTTCAAACACGTCCGTTAGTATTAACGTATCACACTTAAGATATATATTTAAATATTCACCCAGATTTTTAACATTGAATTCATTCCATACCGTTCTAGCATGACTATAATCCTCATCGCTTACATGATCAAACTGATGTTTGGATGGTAGACTATTCTCGTATAATTTTTCTATAGAATCCACATACGTGTACGGGAAGACACCTTTGCGTTTCATCAGTTGTCTATGCAAAGGATTCGTATACGTATTATTGGTATAATAAAATCATCTGATTCTAACATATCCGAATGGTTACTAAGTTTTGAATCCAAAAAACGATAGCTATCCAGAAATCTTAGATATATACTCATTCCATTCGAATTTGTATATCTTTTGCTAAAGGATAAGTAATTTTCAGAAGTTTGTGCAATACAGTTGATAGGTTCGGTATCGTAACCTAGTTTCTTTACTATGAAATGAGCATCGTATTTTGACATGCAATGAAAGAATATTGGTATGAATCCTGGCATTTTCCTATTTAAATTGCAGTGCTTATGGGCTGGGCCAACGTAACTTCCAGTCAAATGACAATGATCACGAACCTTTATACACGAGTTAAGAAATTCACGTTTGCATATGCGACATCGTGTTGCATTTTGATATTCTAGTTCATCCACATCTCTCCTACTTATTTCAATTTTATTAGCATATATATTAATGACCTGATTTGCAATTAACGTTAATTCTTTAAGAAAATTTTCAATTGCATATGAACCTTCAAATGATTTGAAACGTGTTAAATTTTTATCATAACTACAAACCAAATGTAATGCAATTGCATACGCTTCATGTTTATGAGTGGTACGTGTCCAACTTTTGCTCGATACATCTTGACACGAATCTACCTTACGTAAGATACATTCTATGTCTGCATAAACCACGAATGGAACTTTTAGACATTTCGAATATGCGTTAAATTCAACGAGATCAGTTTTACCAGCCTCGGGCATTCTGATAATTTGATTCATCATACACAGCTTTTTATGACTATTTAAACGTGATTCTGATGTGAAATACAAGTTACAATTGTTACATAACCATTTTCGTCCATTATGTTTAGTTAGCTGCTTTCCTAGCAAACGTGATAAGTCTGTTATCAGACAATAATGTCTTTTATACATTAAAAGATTAACATGATGTGATTTTATCTCTCTTGGTTGATATAAGAGAATAAACGATTTATTTTCAACACCGTATATCCTTAATGAAATATTTGAATTTTGATTCTCGAATTTTTCTACATCTTTCAATGACACGGGGAATGTTATATTCTCAAAGTTAAATTCTTTACGAAAATCATATCTTTTATAGGACGTGGGTCGATTCTTGTTACGTTCTACTGGGTATTTGGATGCTAACAGACAGTATGCAAAGCAATATTTATCAGTATTACGAATGTTAATAGCAGCTCTCTTCGATTTTATAAAGTCGGGTAATTCAGTATACATCCCTGCATTCAATGAATGGTATTGTGTCACGTATATTGTTAATTTCTCAATACTGTATAAAGCTTTTGAACTGGTACGCGATTCAAAATTATCCATATGATCTAGTATAGGTTGTACAATCTTCTCTTCATACCATATAGATTTATCTGTAGATTGCAATATCACCTCAAGTTTACTGTTAAAGTTAAATGTATGAATATTATCGCTCTCTTGTGATATTATGACATATTGACAGGATAAACAGGATCCTATCTTAAGACCTGATTTATACATGTTTTAGCCCTTATCAATTTCATTCAAAATTAAAGGGTTGCATTCTGCTAAGAATATGACGGGATCAAGTATATTAACACAGTTGTGAATTTCGTAGGTACATAATCTGTTTTTGAAGGCAGACTCACTGTGAATACATTGTAAGCGTTCAGCCTGGATCGCATTCGGACGGGTTTCATCTTGCTGAATCGAGGGTTGTCCAGTGGCACTATCGGAGCATCTTGTCGCCGTTTCTGAAAAGCAATTACAACATTCGATTAACTTTACATACGGGAACATTGATTTACATGTATGTAAGGTGGTGACAGAAATAACATACATGTTAATAGCTTTTACATGTCTGAATCTCAATTTTACGTAAACTCTATACTTTACATAGAACGTAACATGCATGTAACTTTTACATATGAAAATATTTACATAATGATTATGTATTTTACACAGAGATTTCAATTATTGCTATCATCACGTAACTACAATATTGAGATAGTATGTAACTGTTTTACGTAATGCTCTCTCCCTTACATAAATGATAAAACACACAACGTAAACCATATACATGTAAAATACCGTAACTGAACTACGATATTCACATGTACGTTTTTACACACATAAATTAACGTTCTTTTTTCACCTACAACGTTACTTTTACGTGTAACAAACAAAACGTAACTAACATGCATGTGAAATGACGTAACTGAACTACGATAATCACATGTACGTAATTATTACACATGAAAATTAACCCTACAACGTTCACTCTCAATTACTAATACTACATGACGTGCGATAATTAACACTTTAAGTTCTAATACAACATGTACGATTTCACGTTTACATGCAAGTAACTACATTATCACTTTTTTATGAAATTTTATTCAATAATTATGCTCACATTTTGACGACATTACGGGCTGCTTAAAAAAGACAATTTGTGTCTTTTGAAACCACTTTCTAGAGTTTCCTCGCCATGGTATTGGAGTATGCAGTCACCACGGTTTAGTAGATCTTTCTGCGCTGCGGTCATGTGTTTGAATCTCTCCGGGACGAAGACTTGGAATTCTGATGTTTCGACGACAACCCGTTCACCATATCTGGTCATCACGGTTTTGACGGATCGAATGATGTGTTGAACGGACTGATCTAATTCACGTAGTTTCTTTGTGGGAAGATGTGTTCCACCTTCAGCTAGTTGATTTAGCTGGAGCATCTCATGATCTGAAACAAACGTATAAGCACACACGAATCAGTATTACTTCAACATTCTTCGTATACAGAGATAAAAAATGGATTACAGTATACAGCTTTTCTATCTTACCTGTAGGATCCATATTTCCAGAGAATCGACTGCCTCCTCACTCATCCGTACCGCGGTATTTATTGAGAGAGGCTCCGCACCTCCTTCAGGGAGAGGTGTTACTGTCTACATATTACGCTATGAGCTTAAAGTTGTTACTAGTGACTACGTTATGGGTTCAAAGGTATTACTAGTAACTTTATTATCATAGTTTAAACTTTATATAGGTTCATCATTTTTTACACCCCCTCCAACCGTATCTCTCCTTCCCAAACACCATGTTGCGTGCGCACGCTAACTGTGATTCGTTCCCTACATCTTGGAGGGGGGGATATAGTTACACATTTCTTTACACACACATACTTGTACAAAATATATTTTTCTGAACATTTGATTTTTTTACATTTGGTATACTAACACATTCATAGTATTGTTTCATCATTCATACAAATATATAGATTCATTCGTTTAATTTTAAAATATATTCTTTTTTTTCCTAACGTTATTTGACAAAATTAGACTTCGCTACCGCAATAAGAATGTTTTGACCACCCCTGTCACCAGTCTGGAGAGATTAACTCTTTTTTTTCTCTGACCCACATACCAAGAGGGATGAAGTTCAGTGGAGTATTCGTAATACTGAGGGGAGATTTTCTAGACAATTTTTTATATGGAGGGTGATATCTTGCCATGGATAGTTAGGATATCTACACTATAGATCCCTACTTGCGTATATATATTATCATATTGATTGATCAGTTTGTATTACACATATATACTTAAAGATGAGATACTTTTCTCTCGTTATCTTAATCATTTTTAAATAGATGGTTAGTGCTTTTATTTTATTTTCGATGTTATGTTCCACTTTTATCATGCTTAGAGGGAATATTCTTTTTAGGTTATCGTGCTTAGAGGGAGCGTTCCTTTATCATGAAGCCCTTTCAAACAGATTTACATTTGCATTCTTATACTTTTCTCTCAATATTTTTTTATCATTCTTAAAGAGATGGGTAGTGCTTTTATTTTATTTGCATTTGCTATGTCCCACTTTTATCATGCTTAGAGGCAACATTTCTTTGTCATGAGACCCTCTCACATAGATTTACATTTCCAGGCTTATACTTCAATGTGGAACAGATTTATATTTTCTCGTACCTCGATGTGGGAATGGAATTTAACCTTTTCTCAACCTTTACATCGCTCTTGGATATATAGCTCAAGGATAGATTCTGGATAGGGAACACCCCTTACCAGAATGTCTTATTACATTTATTTCATAAATCTCTCCCTGTACACATACCTAATCATTCTCTCGATATTCTTTTATCTAAAGAATAACGATACTGCATCATATATCATACACTAAACGTAATAGATATCAAACCCTACTTTCGATATTCATACATGAGAGTTTAAGCACAGATATCGAAGCACTAAACGTAATAGATATCAAACCCTACACTCGATATTCATACATGAGAGTTTAAGCACAGACATCGAAGAATTACTATCACCACATTTAATTCAAACATCACCCTCCCCGAACCCCATATCGAACCCTAGACTCGATATTCATACATGAGAGTTTAGGCACACACATCGAAATGAATTCACATTTAATTCAAACACCCCCCGGAACCCCGTTACCCACCCACCCATCACACATCACACACACACACAATCATCATCATCATCATCACCCCACCTCAAACACATCTCACTGCACAGGGGAGAACGGCACTACGCCAACACTCCCCTTCTTTTACACCTCGATTTTCACATAGGAGAGTTCTAAATCAATGAGCATTCTACATCACTCATATATTAACACAGAGGAGGGTTCAGCATCGTATCTACACTGTGCCGAAACTCCCAATTCTATACTACTTAACGACTTTTTTATTTCAATTCTATAAAATAATTTAGACATTCCCGAATGTGAAAAATGCATAATTTGCCATTTTTAAGTGCTTATTTGTATGTCGGTGGCCTTTAAACTCTGTCAGAGTCACGCCCTCTTTTGCCTACATCCACATTCTTTGTCTGTTTTCCGTTCTTAAATTTTCAATTCAAGAAAAGAAAAATAAGGCTTTCAGACAGAATAGTTCCTAAAATGTTGCCAATATATCAGAGGCTGGCTTCTACAACATCACTAGAGAGGTGCAAAACAGGAAAAACACAGAATGCCAATGAATCTTTGCATCATGTCATATGGAATAAGTGCCCAAAGGAAGTTTTTATATCAAAACAAAAATTGGATCTTGCTGTTATTAAAAGCATCAGTGAGTTTAACATGGGTAGTCTTAAGTCATTTGAGCTGCAGCAAAATGTCAGAGGTGAAAGTGTAGTAGACTCAGCAAGGAAAACTTCAGTGCAGCGAGATCAGTCTCGTATCCTGCAAAGCAAGAAGCGAAGTTGTGCAGAAGAAAAGCAACATCTAAAGAAGAAAAAGGTGGGAAAAGCAGCAACAGAGGAGAGGAAAAAGAAATCTGAGGGTCCAACTTATCAGCCTGGTGAATTTTAATGTGAGTTATGCAATCACATCTTTAATCGCTGTTTTCTCAATGTTCATATCTTCAGCATTTTTCTTCCTGTAAAATGCTCCTTGCGATGCAGTTTTTGTACTACATTCATGAAATTTCGTACACAGGTTCAGAATATCATGAGGAATGGAAATTGCCCTAGGTTTTATTGTGAAATGTATATAAGCATATATTTTTAATTTTCAAACACAAAACTTACAGTTTTTTAGACAAAAAAGAATATTTGTAAATTAAAAAAAAATTGTGACCTAAACTGAAGGAGACACAGAAAAACCCAGAGCAATTTCAAAAAGTATGTATATTATGAACATAGGGTTAAAATATTAGACCAAAATTCAAAATATTTTGTCGCAAGGGACTTTTTTAGTGCCGTAACAAAAAACATACAAAATTTATCATAATTTCTAAACTGCTGGAGAAAAAATGGTTTAAATTTAGGTTGTAACATGTTTACATTATACTACATCTATGGTGTAAATTTGAAAAAGCTAGCATTATTAGTTCAAAATTTGAAAATTTCAGTCATACATACCCTTAAAGTATTACTCCGCACTCCGCAATGACCATCGGCTTAGCTTAACCTTACTTTTCTAACACCTATAATAAAATGTATAGCGGATTGTAATGCGTAGCTGATGCTTAGCTCTATTTACTAGATTCCGATAGGTATGTCTCAGGGATTACGTCGGTGGCCCGAAATCCGAAGGTCCCGAGTGTAAATCCCGTGCGTAAACCTTCTGACTGTCCTTTTCTCTTAATTTTCCTCAGTGGGTAGGATAAATATCAGGACTTAAAATTTCTATTTAATTTTAAAATATCAGTAGGCATGAAATACGAAGAGATGGTAATTCTCCATCTGCTACCGTTTTTTCTATAGATAATGGAAATAAAGTAAAGACTAAATAAATAGACGGAGAAGGAAATAGAAGGTTTGTAGAAACGTGAATAGCAATAGAGTCAACATAAAAAATTCAATTCCATGGCCGTGATTTGAACCACGGATCTCCTGGTTTCCGTCCAGTCGTTCTTAACCTTTGAGCTACCATGGCCAACGTGCCGTCCTGACATTAAATTCTCCGTTTAACTCATATATTTCCCCGGTAGACCACTAGGGGCTCTCGCATCCGAGATACACCGTTTGTGGCGACTTACTATCGTAAGTACTGAACTCCCAGGCTTCATCATTTAACTCTTATTATTTTAGTTAACTGATGGAAATGAATCATTTCTCCACACTAGCCGTGTATATGCCAAGATTTTTAATTGATAGTCAACATGAAAAATTCAATGCCATGGTCGGGATTTGAACCACGTATCTCCTGGTTTCCGTCGAGTCGCTCTTAACCTTTGAGCTACCATGGCCAACGTGCCGTCCTGACATTAAATTCTCGTTTAACTCATATATTTCCCCGGGAGACCACTAGGGACTCTCGCATCCGAGATACACCGTTTGTGGCGACTTACTATCGTAAGTACTGAACTCCCAGGCTTCATCATTTAACTCTTATTATTTTAGTTAACTGATGGAAATTAATCATTTCTCCACACTAGCCGTGTATATGCCAAGATTTTTAATTGATAGTCAACATGAAAAATGCAATGCCATGGCCGGGATTTGAACCACGGATCTCCTGGTTTCCGCCCAGTCGCTCTTAACCAGGAGATCCGTGGTTCAAATTCCGGCCATGGCATTGAATTTTTCATGTTGACTCTATTAAAAATCTTAGCCTATATACGGCTATTGTGGAGAAATGATTAATTTCCATCAATTAACTAAAATAAGTGAATAGCTATGTTATAACTACCTTAATGTAACATTCTTCCTCGTTAACTTTTGTTTCTTCACTTTTTCTAAAGCTTCTTTATGCTTGGTCAGACATCTTGACCGATATTCCAGCTTCAGTTTAAGCACTTTATTTATAGTTCCCCTACCCTGTGTTCCTCCTTTTTTCGCTGCTTGAACCCTCGCTACAGGTGACCCAAGGGATGCACCGCTTCCCGGTGAAACCCATCTGTTTCTTGATAATTTCCAGAAGGATATCTAGAAGCGCTGCAGGTCACTAAATATCAATACACTGCTTGACTAGTGAGGAATTTGATAGCTAGACTTATAAAACTATACAAACCTGTGTCTGCTTAAAAAGCAAGCAAGAGCAATGTCAGTAACGTGTTTCAGTTTAATTTTAAGGGATAGGAAACTTCAAAATAACATTTTCTATCACATTCCATTCAACTATCTAATATTAGCTAATTATCAACTAACATTAACTATCTAACACATAATATTCCATTTAAGTATAAAAATATTTGGCGCACTTCCTAATGTTCTTAAAGAAAAAATTACCAATTTCAGTGCTTTTAAAATGCTGTTAGAGTACCTTTGCTCAAAATCTTTTTATTCTGTATAAGATTATCTGAATGACAAATTATCCCGATAATGCTTCTGTAGCTCTATAAGTAGTATCTGACTGTTCCAATGACAAATCATTACCAACAAATCTTTGATGCATGTTGAAAGTTTATTTTTAATGTATATGTATTTAAGAAATAACAAGAATGGTATCTATTGCAAAAAGGCTGAGACGTACTGGCATAAGCCAAGTGAAAGCTGGTTTAAAAAGTGTTTCATTTTGTATCATATATAATAATCCCTGCTTCGTTTTCCATATTGTTGTTCATATTGCCTGTATACTATAATATGTATCTTATGTTAACATTTGTACATATATGTCATTAAACTTTATACCTCTAGAAATGTTCAATGTTCACAGTCTTTTCTGGCTACAAGTGAACCGACTGAACGCAAATCAATCTAATCTAATCTAATCTAATCAAGCCTGCACAGTGTGGAAATCGCCAGGTTATCCAACACCAAAAAAGACAAAAGTTAACCATCAGCAGGGAAAGTAATGGTGATCACATTTTTTGACTGTAATGGAATCATTTACCAGCATGCAATTCCCCCTCAAACTACTGTTACAGCAGCATACTACACGCCAGTATTGGCTACACTGAGGAAGCACATTGCAACGAAACGACCAGAGCGTTCTCGGACTGGGTGGCGACTTCATCATGGCAAAATACGGCCTCACGTCGCAAATCAAGTCATGCAGTTTCTGGCTTGATTCAACATTACCTGTGTACCACATCCACAGATCTTGAACCCTGTGACTTTTTACTTTCATTCCCATCACTAAAGGCAAAGCTTAGGGGTATTCGATTTGAGAACTCTGAAGCAGTGCTCAAGAAATATGAGGCGATTCTCAAGGACCTGAAAAAGAATGGTCTGCAGCACGTGTTCAAGGGTTGGCAGAAACGCTATAAAAGTTTCAGTGAAGTAGGAGTAAACTACTTTGAAAAAGATCATGTAAACATTGAATTGCAGTAATAAACGTCTGTGAAAACAAGAAAGTCTCAGACTTTGTTGATCAGCTCTCGTATTTACCCGAATCTAGTTCGCTTCTTATTTGGTTTAAATAGACTGCCCCCGACAAGGGTAAGGAACAAACATTTAATATACTGTATATTTTATCTCCTGATAGGCATTTTCGGAAAATGTACACCCCTAACTCTTTTGTAATCATTTTTATCTTAAAGTATTTCATAATTTCTCAAATAAATCGCTTTCCCCCTGATGATCACCAAAAGCTTCAGCTACAATTGTGACATTAAATGCTTTAGAGTAGACTGCATTGCTTGGTGAGATTTGTGTATGTGTGTGCGTGCGTGTGTGTATGTGTGTGTATTCGTAACGACCCATAATTACTTCAGCATTACTGCTCATTATTGAGTGCATCCTCTATCGTTATTCACCTTGTTATGCTCATATATTTTTAGCTACATGATGGACATGAACCGTGTACATAACATTTTGTAGTTAGACTGATTTGTATTTGTTACGTTTACATCCTTGTTACTACCTTCAGTTGTTTAGTAATTTCTTTTTCAAGTTCACGTTGGTTATTCGAGTGTTGTACATACATTTCAGTTCTAATAACTTTAAGTTCTGACTTACTAATGTCGTACTACTGTCATTGTACACTATCGACTATATTATCACAATTTGGCTTTAGTTTTTGAATCTCATTATTTACATTACATTTACTAACATCCAGTAATGTCTAATTTCATTGCATTCATTTTAAGGCTATCCTTAATTTCAATAATAAGATTGTATTTTCTCAGATATAACTTCTGTTTTGTTATTTATACCAGCTGCTAACTGACTTTGCTGTTAATTTCAGTAGGCAGTTGATGTTTCTGTGACATTTCCCTATTCTTGCTCACTCATTGATGTCTATAGCTAATTCTTTCTAATCACTGGCTCATTTTCTTGTTTTTCAGTGATATCCTTAGCTGAGTTCCTCTGTTCATTTGTTATCACCAGTTTCATCTGTCTCAACAAAGCAAATATCTTCTGATGTTCTGGGTAACATTATTCTGTTCTACCCTATCCTTATTAATACCTGTATTCTCTCTGAGATGTATTTCTATCTTCATTTCTATCCTCATATACTTAAATTGGCTAATCTACCATTTCTTAAGTGCACATGCTTTTAAACATAATAGCCTTCTACAAGATGTACAACGTTTCAACTATGACTGCTTTTAAGTGTTTATCTTGGTAATTATGTTTTGATGTTCTATATGTCATCACGGCGTTTTCTCTTCTGTTATTTGTGGTGCTTGGGTTGTGCTGCATATCCCTCAATGTTGTGCAGATCCTTAAGTTTCAGATGATCTAGACGTCCTGGACACTCTTGCAGAATGTCTCTTTTTTTAGTAATCTTATAGTTATCTCTACTGTTAATGCGCTATACTATTGGGCTGCATTTTGAAATAAATCTCTGTTTATGTCTATTTTTATTCATATTTTTCCGATAGATATTTGTGGCTCACGACATGAAATGTTTAAACATTTTGGAATTTACTTGCTAGCGCAAATTTGAGAGTTTGCTCCGCAACCTTACTTTGACAGAGAAAAGTTTTTTGATGGAATTGCTTATATCCATTCGTTGCAGCTTTCTCTACTTCTCTTTTTTATTGTCTTTCATAGACACGGACACGCGCATACATATACACGAGGTTTAATTACAAACTTGTGTTTCATTGCTGATATTCCTGCAGTTTTCTTCATTACAGAAAAGCGGGTAATACACTGCGGCGCCAGTTGTAAGTGAACACAAATGGTAACTGGTTTGGAAATCTGGTCTTGTGTAGAAATCTACTCAGTTATTCGATTTCTGAGGCCAAAACATGAAATTCGCCAGGAGTTCCTAGGGGTTAACAGATAGACTGTAATGTCTCGTCGGCAGGTCATAGAATGGTGCCGCAAGTTTGCAACCGGTAGAGAAAACGCCACCGACCAAGATCGCAGGACCGACCCAACGTGGCACAGATTTGGACAAAGCTCGCGCAGAGTAGGTAATTCAGTAGGTAATTACCTATAACGAATCAGAATTGAGAGTACCATTTTAAAGCTTTCATTATAGCTTTTTGCCCACCTCCCCCAAATATTCGTTTGTCCTGTGTAGCTATGGCTTTCCTCAGCATCCGCGCTGTGTTGCTCATCTCTAGCTCGTGAGATTATCGGCCGTGCTTCCTAGTTACAAGTCTCCTACGAGTAGTGCAGGCCGCGCTGTGGCTCAGTGGTCAGACCGCTTGGCTCTCACCAAGGCGGCCTGGGTTCGATCCCAGGCGACCGCAAAGTGACATTTGTGGTGGACAACATGGCTCTGGGGCGGGTTTTCTCCGGGACCTCAGGTTTCCCCGCCATCTCATTCCACCGGTGCTCCATTTTCATCTCATGTACCATCAGTGTCACCGACTGCGGTGCCGTATGTAGTAAAAGCGGGCGTTAAACACTACACATTTCATTACGAGTAGTGAGGCTGAGCGCTAGGTAGCGCTAGTGCCGCTTGTAGAGGGAGCAAGAAGTTCGGCAATTGAATAACGCAGCGCCGGGAGGGACTGGGTCAGTGTGCTAAGGACGCAGATTATTAATAAGACTTGGCTGCTGCACCACTTAAAGTAATACTTTTAAATTTATAAATAATTGTTCAAAATATGCCTAATATACACGAATATACGTAACCGAATGTACTGTTTGAAGAGAGACAATATATGAAGTGGATGTTTGTTTATTTAATTGACAGTTATCAAGCATTGCAGATGTGTAAGTAAAGAAACATTGTAAGAAAGTTTATTCTGAATCTTTATGTGTATGCATCGAGTGTTAAAGATATCAAATCTTCTCGAGGCAAGCTCTATTTTCTTTATATTATGATCTAATCAGTTTCGTTGACAGGACGTAATAAATACTTGTATAAAGAGACAAGGTTGCTAACATTAGAAATCACAGAACCTATATTTTACATTAACTAAGAAGACATTATGATCAATGGTGGGAGAATATGTTTTCCAGGGAGGTTAGGTTGACGGTCTGGGAGCCCGTAATGTGGTTCCGCTCTAAATATTATTTCTTAACAGTATGTAGTTCTTATGCTATTATACAGCTAGGGGACCAAAAGATAATTAAAATTAATAATATTTAAGCTACAGGAGCTGTTCAATAAAGAATGATAATGATCTTTACCGTCATAATGTTTCGCAATAAAATTCAATGTTATTATATTCTGTTAGCTTAATCTGAAACAAACACGCCGTAATAGTTTCATTGTTACCCCTGGTTCCCGCCTGTAAGAGCCAGGCAATTTCAGACATGTTCAGTATCGCCTACCGCTGCAATGGAGGTAACATGCAGTTAAAGTTAATGTTACAGGAAGATCCGGAGCTTTTTTCAAACGCAATCACTGCTGATGCAACTTGGCTACATCATTTTGACCCTGAGAGCAAACAGCAAAGCTCAGTGTGGAAATCTCCTTCATCACCAACCCCCAAAACGCAAAAGTCTTTGCTTCTGCTGGGAAAGTTATGGTCATCTCATTCTTTGATATTCTTGGAATGGTTTATCAGCATGTTGTACCTGCACACACATTAGTAGCTGGACAATATTACAGGGATGTCCTGAAAACATTGCAAGCCCATATTAGGCGCAAAAGGTCACATTTCCTTGAAGTAGGCTGGATGCTGCACCACGATAATGCGTGGCCGCATATTGCCAATGTTGCTGAATTTCTTGCAAAAATCAACGTGAAGTACATCCCCAACCCTACTTATAGTCCGGATTTAGCCTCGTGTGACTTTTTTCTTTTCCCTAACTTGAAGAAACGCCTTCGTTGGAGGCATTATCCATCATCAGAAACAGTGGTAAAAGCTGCAGAGGCGATTTTGAAGTATCTCTCAAAAATGATTTCCAGCATGTCTTTGAAGACTGGCAGAAACTCTGGGACAAGTACATAGCATTCATGGGAGACTATTTTGAGAAGAACCATGAACATACTGAGAATGAGTAAAAGTACGTTAGCAAAAAAAGGTCACTCTTTATTGAACATCCTCGTATTATAATTGTCAATAATTTGCTTAAACATCCCGATTGGGGATTCTTTCACTACCAAAAGGTATTTTTACACTGTGCAGCATTTCCAGATGTTGGAAGGCTGTTGGGGGGGGGAGGGTCAAGAAAATCAGTTGTTTTATGGTCTTTTGTGTCTATATTATGTATCTGGTATGTGGAATAGCCGGGTTTATCGAAAGTACAATTATAAAAGCCAAATGGAAGAATTCAGTACAAAAACTCTCTAAACATTTGTTGAACAATTTCATAAGTATATGGGAGGCATATGTAATTAGACTTTTTTCTTGAATTTAGAAACGCTTAGCTTTCAATGGCAGCTAGCCAGCTATAAATATGGCTTAGTTTCAATCACCCCCTATAGTGCTTTGACAGTAAACCAGTATCGTCCGGCAAGTAAAGGGTGATGCGTCTCAGTTCGCGATCAAAAATACGGTTATAGCTGTAAACGTTTATGGCTCTGGGTCAAGCACAAGTTGAATTGCCTTCAGGTCTTCAGGAAAATAAAATCCTTATTTTATTTGCACTGTAATATCACCTCGGTAGGAAAGTATTTACGATCGTTAATTGAAAGTTCCTGTTGCGGGTAATCTGGTTTATCTGAAACCGATAAGAAACAGATTTATCAGAGAAGGCAGGAAACTAAATCTCATTTTCACCCATTAATTGCTTTCTGTATCCCTAGGGTGCGGCGTGCAACCAACACTTTCTTCAGTTCTCTAGAATTTCACGTAGTCCTATTTTTTACAGGCGGATTTAACCGTAGCTTCTTAGATAACTGTATCTATAACGTCAATATTTGAGAAGCTGTTTGGGTTTTTGAATGATGTTCATTGATGACGGCTCAATCATAGCATTCATTTGGTGGTAATACTCTGAACTGTAGAACGCATTCCTAAAAAACTCAGCACACACAACGTTACTACAAATGACCCTTTGGGACTTAAACACGTTTAACCTGCGCTTCATGAGACTAAGGAACACGAAACCAGTACCAATAGAAAGAGGGACCCCACAGCTTTTGTTATGGTACCTTTCAGATGTTCCATGTGGTTTCTTTCTGTGACACATCAAACATGTAATTCAGCAGTACGTGCTAGCATCATGGTCAACTGATAATCGAGTGTTTGTGATATAAGTACCCGTCGACAGTTAGGTCATTTGGTGACTTGCTGTGATGCATCCTCCATCTGAGCAGGACAGAGATTTGTACTCAAGATCACCGAGCCGGATGGCTCAAGTGGTTTTGTTTGTAGCCCGCATTCGGGATGCCCGGGCTCGATTCACGTGGCCAACCTATCTAACCTATGAGTTTTTTCGGTGTTTTCCGGGGTCACTAGGCGAATGCTGGGGAGGTTAATTACATTCCCCGAATTTCTTGTCCCTCTATTTTATCTTCAGTAACATTTCATATGATCTATCTTTTGGTGATCTCTTTCAGGGTAGAAGTGTTGCGGGTGTCTCCGCGATGAATGCAGGATGATATTGTCACAAACGACTGTATTAATTTACTCTCTGGTGACTCGAGTAGTAGGTGTGACGTCACTCCCTCCCCTCCTTTATGACTAGATGAATGATCTTTAAGCGTGGTTTTGTAGGCAGCTCCACTTGTGGACAGGTAAATGGCCGTTATGGCCGTCTTTGTAAATCTGTTTGTTGTAGTAAATTTTCTTATTAAGCGAATTCCACTTTTAATTAGATTTACCCTACCTTTTTACCAATGAACCATTATAGAAAAGATCCCAACCTCTCGCTAAAGCATGTAGTTCTGCTCTTAGTGTTTGCTCCCGAGTGTTCGACCTGACCACGTGTTCCTTAATTATTCACAAAGTAAGAACAGGTCGTCACAATATCTCCTGATATAAACTACTTCCTCCTCCGGTAGGGACCTTTGGGGCACTGCTGATTGGCTCGTTGCCGTCCAGCAATAGGAGATCGTGTCCGTTGTCCTGGCCTCTCGGGGGAAGTATCTAAGTAAACTGTAGGGACCCTACCTTCTGCACTGTCGTGGCTCCTTGAGATGGCTGCCCTCTGCATCCTTCGCCTCATCCTTCCTCCCGGGGATGCCCCACTTAGGGGCACAGGCACAATGGGCCCAGCATGGTGCCCTCCGTAGCGAAACCCCTCCGCAGTGAATTCCTAATTCTAACCCTGTACCCAAGATCTCTAACATAACCCAATACAAACAATTCAGAGTATGGTAGATCCGGAGTCCAAAGTACAAGCTGTTTATCGTCATCAATCAGCCTGTTGGGTAGAATGATATTTAGATTTCCTAGTAGCTTTTTATGAGTATCATTAAACAATATCCCGCCTCGGCAGCGTACATGGTAGCGTGTCTACCTCACGTTCAAGAGGTCCCGAGTTCGAATCTTAGTCAGGGTGAGCTACCTGGATGAGGTTTTTACCGGGGTTTTCCCTTATCCTTAAAGACGAATGTCGGGTAGCTCTAACCTCCATGGACCCTGGACATCTGGACATCATTTCACCCATCTCATTCACCGTCCGATATAACTTAACGTTGGAGGACGTAAAATTAAAAAAAAAATGAGATCTACAACAATTCTTGTTTGCAAATGTGGTTGAATAATAATTACTGAGTTGTTAAAATATTTATAATGGAGAACACAAGGAATAGCCTATCCTACATATCAGCCATGTTGCAACCTTCCGTTTATCGTTTTAACGTTTATTAAATACAGTTTCAGCTTTGTCTTCCGTTTTTGATTCGAGTATTGTAGAAACTTTTATTTCCAGCCGAGTCTTTGTCACTGCTTAGTATCTCTGGTACAGAAAGTTAAATATGATAGATCAGCTAATTATCACTGGGAAACATTGAAAATGTTTTAGGCTTAATAATAGTGAATTTACATGTATTTCCATCCGCTGAATAAAATAATCACCATAAAATGATACATTAGCTCTTGTTTTGAACATAAAGTGACATTTCGGTTTTTAGAGTGAAGATTTTAAATTTGGGGGAATTGTTTTGGGAGTTGATACACCTGTCAAATAACAAAACACGATCAGAGAGAAATTTTGGTAATTAAGTGATGCAAAAGTTAAGGAAGGAATTTTTGTCTGACCACAAATAAGAGAACTTGTAAAGGATCCTGCATTTGACCAAATTTTGGAGGGGAAGGAAAAGGAAGCTTGGGAAGCCTTCAAGGGTGATGTTAATGGATTTTTAGGCAACAAAAGAGATGTCAACTACAAGCATATAGTGACAGTGCTACTGCAGAAATACCGTAACCTACGATGCAACATGTCCCTAGCACGCAATTACCAGTTGAAAAACTCAAATGCACTTTCATTGTTGTTAGCATGTATGTAATTAAAATTGAAGCAATATAAGTTGGTGAGCAAGGGTTACTACTTTAACGGGATAGTTTGTAACAAATAATATGGATAGCTCAGGGCTAATCAATGAGGTTTCTTTCAGGGTATGCGTGAGTATGTATGAGAAGGAGAGTTTTAATGAAATTGGAATGCGTTTCAAACTGATTTAATGACTGCTTCTTTTTATCATTGTATCACACTTGAAGTTGCTGACCAAGGGTTACCAATATCACTGATTAGAGTTACTGAAGTCGGAATGTTTATTACTCGATAAAGCTTAATTCGTTCTTCACGTACATATGAACCGACAAATATCTTCTCTCATCACTTCTAGTCTGCCTTCGACCAAGAGAGGAGAGGACTGCCCTAATCGGCTTCACGCCACTAACTGAATGTCCACAGCTGCGCGTGGGTGTGTTTGACTTTCACTTCCTCTAAGCCCTTTATTCAACCAAAGATTCCCCTTGTGACTATTTTGTCATGCCATTATGAAGGGGCCGAAGAACACCCTATTCAAACAAAGTCAAGTGCTATCGTTTAGAACTCTGCTAAGGACACTGTTTCTTACCTTTCTTTTGTTAAAAGAACTGTTCACCCCAACTGCTATTTGACTCAACGACACCTGCACGCGTTCCACACAAATATACATTCATTTGAAGTCCATTACGATTCTTTATACATTGAATCCCTTAATTTCTGTATCAAAATATATCCTTTTCTCTCAATCCGTTAATATGTAATACTTACACCTTGTGTATATCATAGAAACTAGAGCTAATACAAAACTTGTCGTTGTAATATTAGTTTTCTCATCCCAAAATTAGTAGGAATTGCCTCATGAAGTGCTCGAAACATTCAAAAATAATTTTTGTTGCCCAGTAATATGTGGCTATCGAGTCACAGTCCAGTGTGTGTACATTTGATCGTGTTGTAATTCACCTTTAGGTTAGCAAAACTCCAATCATTTCGAAAATGCTCTTCTCTTTTGGATAAATTACGTACATTGAATTCAAATTCAACACAAACTCAAGATCACATTTTTACAATAAGACAAGCGGTGGAATGAAGTTTGAGAAGGGGAAAGGAGATATATGCGGCTTTTTTAAACATAAAAGCTGCTTTTTATACGGTACCACATAAGGAGATATGGAAAGCCCTAAGGGAATTAAAAGTTAAAGAGAAAATGATTAAAGTAACAAAGAGGCTATATGGAAAAGTAATAGGGACAGTTAGAATATCAGGAAGACTATCGGAGGAATTCGAAATGAGAAGTGGAGTTAAACAGGGGGATCGTTTGAGCCCTCTGCTGTTTAATATCTTTATGAATCAAATAATAAGAGATTGTAAGAGAAGAAAAAACAAAATGAGAGTAGGGTACTGGAAAATGAGACCGGTATATGTGCAAGCTGTGATTTATGCGGATGATATAGTTTTAATGGCGGAAAACCAAGAGAACCTACAACAATGAATAGCAGAATGGGTTAGTACCCTGGAAGAGAAAGGTATGAATATAAATCTAAAAAAGAGTAAAGTAAAGCTAATTGGTAAAGAGGAAATAGAGACAGAAATTCAAATTTTCTGGAAAGGTGAAAAATTAGAAAACGTGACAAGCATTGAATATTTAGGGATGATTCTAACTAAAAATGTAAGAATAGATCAAGAAATTAACAATAGAATTAGGAAAGCAATAAATATATATTACCAAAGTAATAATATATTAATTGGTAAAAGAGAAGTAAGTGAAACCATTAAAATTAGAATATATAAGGTGATATATCAGTCAGTTTTATTATATGGGAGTGAAAGCTGGACAGTGTTGGATAGACATGCAAGTAAATTAACAGCAACACAGATGAAATACTTAAGGAGAGTAGCTGGATATACAAAGAGGGATCAAGTTAAAAACGTAAAAATAAGAGAAACGCAAAAACAGGAATGCATACTGAAGAGAATGTAAAGAAACCAACTAAGATGGCTTGGACACTTAGTAAGGATGGATGAAGAAAGATTACCTAAAAGAATATTTGAAGCAAGAGCGGAGGGGAACAGAAGAATAGGAAGACCTAGGATGGAATGGAGACAATATATGGAAAGAGTGGCAGTCGGACATGGGACGACAGTGAGAGGAATATACAGGTTGGCGCAGGATAGGGTCGAATACAGAATGTGGCTGAAGGAACCCGACGCCTAACGGCAGCAGGGAAAGTGAAAGAAGAAGAATTCAATTTCAATACTAAAATATTCATAGTATGTACGTTTTGTTTCAGTTTTTCAATAATGTAGAAGATAAAACTTTTCAAAATATGTTTGAGAAGAACGCCGTAACTAAGAGTACCGTTTCAAATACTGGATTAAGATTCTCAAGTGCCGGGTGCTTTAAACGTATGAGATCGCAGTGGGACCATTGGTTGGCGCTATGAGGTATTCGTACAACGTTCGGTATTCACGCTATAACACCTGAGCCGCATATTAAAGGGGTGGCATACCTTTATATTCCTGAAATATTTCGCGCTCTATTACGTCACGCACATTGCATACATAGCAATATGTGCCTTCTTCCTCTTTGAACTCTTATCAGCATTTTGCTTGCAAATCTATGAAAAAATGAGTTACTTTCTATATCCACTGTTCAACAAAGTATTGTTTCAAAGAACTCATTTTAATCGAGTTAAAGGGTGACCGAAGTGCTACAAGTGTTTTCTAAACTTCGAAAGCTAGTGCCTCAAATTCTTTGTTCAGATATTGCCAGGAACTAAAGAATTGTGTTTACCAGTTTTCATTCCAATATGTAACTACATTCCTGATATATGAATTAATTTATACAATTTTATTAACTAAAATCAAAATCTATTTTCTTTGACAGATATTGCACAACAGATGTCATTTTGTTACAATTAAATTCCTCAATACCTTGATAACAAATCAACCGATCGGATTTCTAAAATTATTCATAGTTATTCTTTAAAAATTACTTCATGTATCAAGGCGAAAAACACCCCAAAAATCAGTGCTTGATTACAGTAATTATTTTATAAAAATTAAACTATGACCAATAACAAAATTCCAGTACATCACTTTGTTTCTACACAGTTATTCCTTAAAAATTACTTCATGTATCAAGGCGAAAAACACTCCAAAAATCAGTGCTTGATTACAGTAATTATTTTATAAAAATTAAACTATGACCAATATCAAAATTCCGGTACATCAGTTTGTTTCTGCACAGTTATTCTTTAAAAATTACTTCATGTATCAAGGCGAAAAACACTCCAAAAATCAGTGCTTGATTACAGTAATTATTTTATAAAAATTAAACTATGACCAATAACAAAATTCCGGTACATCACTTTGTTTCTCCACAGTTATTCTTTAAAAATTACTTCATGTATCAAGGCGAAAAACACTCCAAAAATCAGTGCTTGATTACAGTAATTATTTTATAAAAATTAAACTATGACCAATAACAAAATTCCGGTACATCACTTTGTTTCTACACAGTTATTCTTTAAAAATTACTTTATGTATCAAGGCGAAAAACACTCCAAAAATCAGTGCTTGATTACAGTAATTATTTTATAAAAATTAAACTATGACCAATATCAAAATTCCGGTATATCAGCTTGTTTTACAGCTTCTGAAATGCATTGCGTACAATTTTCAGGGCTCTATCTGCAATTTAGTGAGAGAAAATAGATTTTACATATGGAAAAAAATGACTAAAACTGAACTTGAGAAAAATTATTTTAAAGTTTTGCAGGGAGTATACATAAAAAGTATTTAGTTTCTTTATATCAGAAATCTCCAGCACTGTAACTTGCATCCTCTCCCCACCTAGCAGCCTCTTGAGTCTTAGGTATTACATGTATTTACTGAAATACGATTGCTGTTGAATAAAGAATGATCATTTTTTTACGGTCATAATTTTTCGCACTAAAATTCAATCTTTTTATATTCTGTTAGCTTAAGGTAAAACAAACACGCCGTAGTAGTTTCATTGTTGGTAATCATGGTTCCCGCCTGTGAGAACCAGGCAAGTTCAGACATGTTCAATTTCACCTACCGCTGCAATATAGGTAACATGCAGTTAAAGTTGATGTTAGAGGAAGATCCGGAGTTTCTTTCGAACGTAATCACTGTTGATGAAACTTGGCTATATGATTTTGATCCTGAGAGCAAACAGCAAAACTCAGTGTGGAAATTTCCTTCATCACCAACCCCCAAAACAGCAAATGTGGTTGCTTCTTCTGGGAAAGTTATGGTCATCACATTCTTTGATATTCATGGAATGGTTTATCAGCATGTTGTACCTGCACACACATCAGTAACTAGACAATGCTACGGAGATGTCCTGAAGACATTGCAAGTCCATATCAGGTAAAAAGGACCACATTTCCATGAAGCAGGCTGGATGCCGCACCACTATAATTCGAGGCCGCTTATTGCCAATGTTGTTGCTGAATATCTTGCAAAAATCAACGTGAAGTACATCCCTCACTTTCGCCCGCCTCGTTAGCGTAGATGGCAGCGTGTCTGCCTCACGCTCAAGAGGTCTCGAGTTCGAATCTCGGTCAGGGTGAGTTACCCGGATAGGGTTTTTCCGGGGTTTTCCCTTATCCTTATGTATGAATGTCGGGTAGCTCTAAGCTCTATGGGCCCTGGACACATTTGAGCATCATTTTACCCATTCCGTTCACCGACGGATACAACCTAACCTAGGAGGACATAAAATTACAGAGAAAACAAAGGTCCCTCACTCTCCCTATATTCCCAATTTAGCTCCATGTGACATTTTTCTATTCTCTAACTTGAAGAAACGCCTTCGTGGGAGGCATTGCCTATCATCAGAAGCAGTGGCGAAGGCTGCGGGGGCGATTTTGAACCATCTTTCAAAAAATGGCTTCCAGCATGTCTTTGAAGACTTGCAGAAATGCTGGGACAATAGCATCACATTCAGGGGAGACTATTTTGAGAAGAACCTTTAAAATTATGAGGATGAGTAAAGGTAGGTTGTCAAAACAATTGTGATCATTCTTTATTGAACAGCTGTCCTTTTGGACAATATATTAGATTTCATTCTCTCATATCATTTATGACGAGTATTTATGGTTGGTCTGCTTACTTTATTATGTTCCGGTCATGAAAGAACACTGTAATCACATAGTCAACAGCTATTTATTTATTTATTTATTTATCTATTTATTTATTTATTCATTCATTCATTCATTCAATCATTCATTCATTTATTCATTTATTTATTTATTTATTTATTTATTTATTTATTTATTTATTTATTTATTTATTTATTTATTTATTTATTTATTTATTTATTCATTCATTCATTCATTCATTCATTCATTCATTCATTCATTCATTCATTCATTCATTCATTCATTCATTCATTTATTCATTTATTTATTTATTTATTTATTTATTTATTTATTTATTTATTTATTTATTTATTTATTTATTTATTTATTTATTTATTTATTTATTTATTTATTTATTTATTTATTTATTTATTTATTTATTTATTTATTTATTTATTTATTTATTTATTTATTTATTTATTTATTTATTTATTTATTTATTTATTTATTTATTTATTTATTTATTTATTTATTTTTGAGTTTACGTCCTCCAACGTTAAGTCATATCGGACGATGAATGAAATTAGTGAAATGATGCTTAAATGAATCCAGGGTCCATGGAGCTTAGAGCTACCCGACATCGGTCTATCAGGATAAGGGATAACCCCGGAAAAAACCTTATCCAAGTAAGTCACCCTGACCGAGATTCAAACTCGGAACCTCTTGAACATGGGGCAGACACGCTACCATCTACGCTACCGAGGGGGGCAACAGCTCCTTACCATCCCTTAAAGCTAATGGTTCCCCTATTGGTGTTGTATCTCTAAGGAAGTACGTAATAAACCGGAGATTAACAAGGATTTAACAAAAAGATTAAACGTTTGGAAGAAGAGCTTGTTCAAGTGTAGAGAAAGTTACGTGAGCGCAACCTGTGCGATTTTACTGGTGATTTTATTTTATATGTTAAACGAACGTGTAGCGCAGCCTCTAAATGCAGTTAAACAAACAGCAGTGTGCAGAGATTCGAGTGTTGTTTGGTTAATACCAAATACAGTGTAGTACTTCCGAGCCTCTCGATAATCAATGATCCTGGATTATACACTCCTGGAAATTGAAATAAGAACACCGTGAATTCATTGTCCCAGGAAGGGGAAACTTTATTAACACATTCCTGGGGTCAGATACATCACATGATCACACTGACAGAACCATAGGCACATAGGCACAGGCAACAGAGAATTCACAATGTCGGCACTAGTACCGTGTATATCCACCTTTCGCAGCAATGTAGGCTGCTATTCTCCCATGGAGACGATCGTAGAGATGCTGGATGTAGTCCTGTGGAACGGCTTGCCATGTCATTTCCAGCTGGCGCCTCAGCTGGACCAGCGTTCGTGCTGGACGTGCAGACCGCGTCAGGCGACGTTTCATCCAGTCCCAAACATGATCAATGGGGGACAGATCCGGAGATCTTGCTGGCCAGGGTAGTTTACTTACACCTTCTAGAGCACGTTGGGTGGTACGGGATGCATGCGGACGTGCATTGTCCTGTTTTAACAGCAAGTTCCCTTACAGGTCTAGGAATGGTAGAGCGATGGGTTCGATGACGTTTTGGATGTACCGTGCACTATTCAGTGTCCCCTCGACGATCACCAGAGGTGTACGGCCAGTGTAGGAGATCGCTCCCCACACCATGGTGCCGGGTGTTGGCCCTGTGTGCCTCGGTCGTATGCAGTCCTGATTGTGGCGCTCACCTGCACGGCGCCAAACACGCATGCGACCATCATTGGCACTAAGGCAGAAGCGACTCTCATCGCTGAAGACGACACGTCCCCATTCGTCCCTCCATTCACGCCTGTCGCGACACCACTGGAGGTGGGCTGCACGATGTTGGGGCGTGAGCGAAAGAAGGCTTAACGGTGCGCGGGACCGTAGCGCAGCTTCATGGAGACGGTTGCGAATGGTCCTCGCCGATACCCCAGGAGCAACAGTGTCCCTAATTTGCTGGGAAGTGGCGGTGCGGTCCCCTACGGCACTGCGTAGGATCCGACGATCTTGGCGTGCATCCGTGCGTCGCTGCGGTCCGGTCCCAGGTCGACGGGCACGTGCACCTTCCGCCGACCACTGGCGACAACATCGATGTACTGTGGAGACCTCACGCCCCACGTGTTGAGCAATTCGGCGGTACGTCCACCCGGCCTCCCGCATGCCCACTATACGCCCTCGCTCAAAGTCCGTCAACTGCACATACGGTTCACGTCCACGCTGTCGCCGCGGTCTACCAGTGTTAAAGACTGTGATGGAGCTCCGTATGCCACGGCAAACTGGCTGACACTGAGGGCGGCGGTGCACAAACGCTGCGCAGCTAGCACCATTTGACGGCCAACACCGCGGTTCCTGGTGTTTCCGCTGTGCCGTGAGTGTGATGATTGCTTGTACAGCCCTCTCGCAGTATCCGGAGCAAGTATGGTGGGTCTGACACACCGGCGTCAATGTGTTCTTATTTCCATTTCCAGGAGTGTATGAAATAACTGTGTACTCTGTTCACAAAACAGATACGTCGCTTGTTAACTAACGAACCAACTTTCTTTGTTCAAGTCTCGTTACAGATGATGGTTAATTGCTAGAAAAGTTGTTATATGCCTTCTATTTGCACAGCACAAGTTGTACCACATTGGTTGTAGGCAGCATATTTCTCCGTCTAGCATTGTAGGAATTCGTGCCCTGTATTAGCATCCTCTACCTTATGCTTACAAGCAGAGATGCGCTTGCATTGGAAAACCTTTGAGCTTCCCGGAATTAAAAACTTAAAATCTTACAGCAATGGGTATCTGAAATACTAACGCACGCACATAAACTGTTCTAAATTTGTATTGAAGATTCGCTACAAAGCATCTGCAACATCGCTATCATTCGAGTGTTTCAACTGGTTCTAAAGGCACTGCCATGAGACAGGAGACCTAAGCAGGATAGAGGCGTGTATTTTAACGTAATTCTAACTCTTGGACAACACAACAATGGCTGAGTTACTGAGTGAAGTTAATGAAGGGCTTGTAGTGCAACATAATATTTTAGGATTTTATTCCTGTATAGCACTGGCCAGGTTTCACATCTGTGCAAAGAAGTATCCTGGGATTCCGTTGTGTTTCGGTAAGGGCACGAAAATTGCATATTAGGATGTTAATTAGTGTCTATTGCAAGAAATACAGCAACATTTCAATCTACGAGAAAGGAGTATTACTTAAGAGATCGTCCGTGGGAAATTGGACCAAGAGAAACTGAAGATACAGATTACCAGACTTGAAGACCTGATTTAAGACGCACGACCGATGTATAGAAGACGCCAGTTATGGATATGGGAAAGAAGATCATAAACCATCGAATGAAGGAGAATTCCGGGAGAGCCAGAGGAAATACAAGGGGCGTCTAGAAAGTAAGTTCTGTTTCAATTTATCTCCGCTGCAGCGCTGCGATCACAGTTCCGCACATGCGTGGTAGACGCTATGTATCAGAGAGAAGAAACGTGCGCCATTGTGAGATCGCCGTCAGCCACGTACGCTTTATTGTGCTTGTTTACAATCTCGGTGTTGATTGAAAATCCCGCCACTTGTGATTCGCTTTCTGAATGCTAGGATTGCGCTGCGCAATACAGAATAAGCGCCGAGGAATGCTGTCAAAAGGTGTTGTGATTCTTCACGGCAACGCACGACTACCCACTACAAATGCGACGAAAAACATCCTACAGGGATTTGGCTGGGACGTGTTTGACCACATCCCGTACAACCCTGACCTTCATCCTAGCGACTTTTATCTGTTTTTCCATCTGAAATCTTTTCTTGGCGGTCAACACTTCAACAATGACGAAGAGCTGACAAAAATGTTTCAAAGTGGTTGAAGACACAAACGGCAATCTTGGAAGAAGAAGGTATATATAAAGTTGTGCCTCGCTACGACAAATGCCTGCAAAATTTTGGCAGTTATGTTGAAAAGTAGTTTAAGAGTTTTAGAATTTTCTGCAATTAATAATGTTTCTGTATCTGTACACAATTTAATTTTATTACCAACCAGAACTTACTTTCTGGACGTACCTCGTATATGGAGAGTATCAGAGCAGACAGAGGCAACTGATTATGCCGAAGAGGAAAGATGACAACCAAGATATTTGGAACTGACGAACCAGCTCCATCCACTGATGCCACTCCCTTTAGGAGCCAGATACCAGTAGGAGGAAGCTTTGGATACCAGTTGCAGAAGAGGAAATGTTAAAATTGTAGGAAACAGTGTTTTGTTGTTTAATACAGCAACTAAAGCTGTAGTAGAAATGTAGATTTGATTCATATGTTTAGTGTACAAGTAAAGTAGAAGAAAGACTGTTTTAGATAGATTAGATGAGTAGATTTGTAAGGTTACGGGAATCCAGTAATGTGTAGGTTTAGTTAGTTAAGGTGGCAAGTAGCTTATATTTGTAAAATGTGTAAATTTTTGTGTAAATTGATTTAAAAATGAATAAAGTTAAAACTAAAGTTTGCATAGTAAGGTCTGGTATGTATTCTAGAAAGCGGGCTTTTAGATATACTGATTTTTATTTTATTTTTAGTTTTGCACTACTGTTATGCGTAGGAAAAAATATTAAAATACAAATTAAAATGATATTGTATAATAATTTACATTGTAAAAATAAGCTCCAAATCGCATTACATTCCTTGATAACAATGACATTTATCCTATGCTGCCCAATGTTACATTGATGAACTATGTGGTAGAGCCAATTATGTTGGCTTTTAAATGGCTTCAATTTTTAAGCATATAGAATTAAACCATTAGAAGCTGTAACTACTGAAGTATTATACTTAAGTATTAATTCTCCTAAGTTCTAATGTATCAACATTTTACAGTTAACATACTTGCTTCCTTGATGATGATGATGATGATGACGACGACGATGATGATGACGATGATGATGATGATGATGATGATGATGATGATGATGATGATGATGATGATGATGATGATGATGATGATGATGATGATGATGATGATGATGATGATGATGATGATGATGATGATGATGATGATGATGATGATGATGATGATGATGATGATGATGATGATGATGATGATGATGATGATGATGATGATGATGATGATGATGATGATGATGATGATGATGATGATGATGATGATGATAAGTCTCAGCTGCTGTGAGTTATAAAACTTGTGAAGTACTACCATCAAATAAAAATAACCCTCAAGCGATCTTTTGGCTTTATGGACTGTCGATAAACGTTCACAATACAATACTTCTGTAAATAATGCACATTTTAAAAATATATGCTCTTTCATGAACCTAACTTTGGCCTACTTCATGAGCATCCTGCTGTGGCTTAGCGGGCTAGAGCGTTCCCAGGTTCGGTCCCATCCGTGGGTCTGAGTATTCTTCTAGTTTTCTATTCATAGGACTCTTAGTAGATGATAGGGGTAGCACAAGAGAACTTCAGGTCGAGGTGCCAAGGTTGTTGTCCACCACTGTCACCGCCACCGTGGCCTCCACCAGCATTACTACTGCTATCTACTGCTGGTATAGTACACATTAACTTAAACTTAACCCTGGTGCAACAGCCCTAAGAGGGTCAAGGCCTACCAGCCCGAATGCTGGCCTCACACCCACTTACGTAATGCAGAGGCGGGCGACCATCCAACCAATACTGGGAGGAGATGTGGTCAGCATCTCGGCGTTCCCCAGCCGGAACGTTGATTTTCGTGACCAGGGCCGTTTAGCTAGCGTAAGCTCCTCACTTTCCTCACGATGCTGAGTGGGCACCGGTCCCATACCCGGGACTTAAAATTCTCAGCCCCATGGGTGGGATCGAATCCGGTCCGCTTTCCGTGGCGTGCTTCCTTAGACCGCTACGCCACGGTGCAGGGCAATACACATTAACAAATCTTAAATTTTTATGAGCACCTATTTTCAATCTGTGACTTCACATATCCTAAGACCTTTTTTCTTCTTTCTAATTAATTTTCAGAACTGGCACACGTCAATGTTCCAACTTCACGGTCTCTGAATGTAAAGAGTACTAATAGATTTCTTATTTACAGCTTTCACCATAATATCTATTTGCCTTAGCCATACTGACTTATGACTAAATGCTTTTTCCCAACTAGGAACTTCGCTAGTAGCTTAATAATTACTGACAAAATTGCAAATAAGATATTTCTTTCATGGTACACTTAGGATAAAAAATTACTGGAATTACTTTTTCACTACCTCCCTGTCACTACTTTAAATTTTAAATATTAGACTTACGTATCAATAACTCCTAACACAACAATTAAATCTTGAGTAAGATTTATATACTCAATTTCCACAATTTGCGAAAGAATTTATAAAAGAACAAGATAGAGACCAAAGTTAAATACAATAATATAATTTATGTGCAAGGTTACAACTTCGATTATGGAACGAATGGGAGATACGTAAAAACAAAGGAATGTACTTGTCAAAACTCTAATGCACATATATGCAAATAAAACGCTGTTTAAATTACACAGCTGAAATTTTAAGTACGAAAATATATAACTATACATTTTCCTATACCCCTTCAGAGAATTGGGAATAATTTTGACTTAAATGACAGCAGAGACGTATCGAACATAGTGACAAGCAGTTTGAGCGTTCGTTTTTCCTTATAGATTTTCACCATCCATAGTACTCGTCGACAATAGGCTACTAACCGAACATCTGAACGAGGTAGTACCACTAGAGGTCGGGACTATGAGGTAAGCGTTTTTAATTCTGCCTATTTGCTATTGCCTCCGTGATCCTGTGCTTAGCATCCAGAGATCACACGTTTCATTCCCGGTGAGTACTTTTCTTTAGCCAGGAGTATTCCTTAGAGTGCCGAAGTATGGAAGTATGTCTGTGAATTTAATACATTTACGAAATTAACACCAACGAGCACTAAAACGGGTGAACACGGTTTTTGATTAGCAGCTATTTCAAATAAATGAATAAGTAAACGACATTAAGATTTGAGATATCTTTTTAATAATAAGCTCCTCCTGGTGAGACTTTTATCCACTAATACTCCACCTTTAACTGCAATGGTCATATCGTCTATTGGCGATGGCGTTAACTCCTAAACGTTGGGTTTCAGGTACTCCTTTTTTGTTTTTAAAAATCATTTGATCACGCACACATTCGCACTTTCATTCATACTTCCATACTCTGGGGAAGATGAGAAATCTTCTTGGTTGCAAAAATATCCTCCTTCGCAGCTGGGAATCGAACCTGGTACCCCTTGCACTGCAGGCAGGTGCCCTACCGACTGAGCTGTGGGAACAGCTACAACCCTTTAAAACGATTTATGGACTGTTTTGGGTATAAAATTAAACTACCTCTGGATCTTAGCGTGAGAAACCGTAACTATTAAGTATTTTATATACCTTCTGTATGTATATCACTACACTTATGGCTCAAGGCACATGTGCTCATAATAACAATGAGAACGGAAAGTTGCCGCGAATCACTGAAACACTAAATGTGGAATTCTCCTTCGGTACCACTCATTACAGACTTAAGCGCTATGGACTGCCAATAATCGATCGTAGTTAAGCATTCACACAGGCCAACCTCGACAGTAGATATTAAAAGTGCCCTTATGTGTACATGCGTTTTTTTTTCTAAATAACTACTACGTGTAGAAGGTAGAAATGTTTACCACATATTCCTAATTACGAACTTTTTAAGAGCACGATTTTAAATAAGGTTTCCCAGACGATTATTTAACATTTCTCACAAGTTGTTTTAGACATACATGGTGTTCATTTTTAACTGTAATTTTACCGCGCAGAATTTGACGTCATCAATAGCATTGCTGATGGAGCGAATTTATATGCACTTCCCCTAGCGGCTTGCGATTGTATTTGATATGCTGAGAGAAGCCTTGAGGCCTCCCTCTACCAGCAGGTTTTTTGTGTAATTTAGGTTCTCCAACGATAATTCATATCGAACGGTGAATGAATTGGGTGAAATGATGCTCAGATGAGTCCAGGGTCAAAGGAGCTAAGAGTTACCGGACATTCGTCTTGAAGGATTGTGCTGATTGCACCCTTCGTTTACGAGGCGTGTTCCTCAGTTGTTTTCTGTTTCCCTTTTTCTCCGTGTGAGCGCGTGAAGTTTGCTTTGGTTCCTCTCTCGAACAGCTCTTCGAGCTGATGAGACAGAACAATCGGGGCTTTCCTTTCATAGCGCACGCACGGTGACTTATAACTGTCTTAGCTCCCGGGTACAGTTCAGTGAGCAGAGTAGCGCAGAGGAAGCGTGCTGGGCCCATAACCCAGAGGTCCGTGGATCAGAACCACGCTCTGCTACCACTGATCTGTACCCGGAGGCTAAGGTACAATTATGCAACTTACTTTAATAACTTATAAGCTTTAATACATCTCTTATTCACACTGAAAGCTTACTTGCACAGTTAAACTTAACTTAAACTTCCTCGAAAGTTAAACTTTGCACACATTATAACTTCACTCTAACACCTGCTATTACATGATTTTGAACTGCACCCGGGAGTAAGACAGTTATAAGTCACCGTGCGTGCGCTATGAAAGGAAAGCCCCGACTGCTCCGTCTAGTCAGCTCGGAGAGCTGTTCGAGAGAGGAACCAAAGCAAACTTCACGCGCTCACACGGAGAAAAGGGAAACACAAAACAATTGAGGCACACGCCTCGTAAAGTAAAGGTGCAATCAACACAGGATAAGGGAAAACCCCGGAAAAAGCCTTATCCAGGTAACTCACCCTGACGGAGATTCGAACTCGGGACCTCTTGAACGTGAGGCAGACATGCTACCATCTACGCTACCGAGGCGGACCCTTTAACGGCAGGTAAATATACTGTTTGAGCGGTGGGTCTGCCCGCGTAATGCAACAGTGCACTACAAAGCTAATTATGCAGCCATAGAAGTATACCATGAAGAATACAGCAAATGATAAGTTAGTGAACACTTAATTAACAATGAACATCTGTTTTTCTGTTATGGTATACATATATGCATTGTGAACCTGTCACATAAAATAGAAATATTTCAATGTGGTCTCAGTTCTTTTCTTTCACCCACAATTTCCTAACAATGTAACTGCATTAAAAAACAGAAAACTAGCAGAATATTTTCTAGGAATGAAAAATAAATTATCGTTACAATAGGTACAAAGCTTTTATCCAATCTAAACAAGAAAATATCTCTAGTACATAGTCTTGCGTGTCCATTTTCTTATATTTCCTTTCTCTCTTTCCCTTAAACACTATCTGTATTGCGAGAAGGTGTGTTTGAGGCCTTTCTGTCACACCATTTACTGCTTCTAGATTGGAAACAGTAACTTTATAGCGCCCAGTGTCTCTCTTTTTGCCAGTAACTAATCGTGTATCTTGGAAATGTTTGATGCAGCTATTGGTTTTAAAAGACATAAGGGTTGACATTGATAGACATTTTAATTAAGTGTGAGAATGACAAAAAATTTATATCGTATACTGATAAAACCTAAGACGTTTATGTTGCAAACAATAGTACGTCAATTTGAAGGTACCTAGACACTTTTGACAACATTAGGCTCCGAGGGACTTATCTGAATGCTCGATAGCGTTGTATAAACTGCTCTATGCAGCGGTTTCAATTATATTGTGACTTTGTGGGTTCGTAGAATTAAAAGTCCAAGTTGCAGAAATTCAAATCGTTCTTTATTTCCGTAGAAATACACTCACAGTAGCAGTATTACATCACGTACACAATCACGATCTACCAAGATCAATGACCACAACAACAGCGTTCTGACTACACCTGTTGACAGTATCAGCTCTCGTTACAATATATGTTCTGGACTGACTCTTGGCGGATCGTCGCCCTCTTAAATACTTCATTGATAAATTCTAGAGATTTCTGGAACAAATAAGAAATCGACTGCTCTCTATCAGTCAAGATATCACTAGAATGTTCTAAACGGGAAACTTGATCCGTGCTGGCAAGTCCTTTAACTCGCGCTATCTTTAACTGCTTATGCAAGCTCTATATTACCACACTGTCTGCCTATCAGTTCCTTTGTGTAAACAAGCCACGCGAACCCCTTTTGCGCGTACGCCGCCAGTCGTAAACAGGGATTCGCGAAAATATTTATGTCATACCAATTTTAATACCGGTATGAAAGTAGCATTCAACCATGAAGACGCGTGCTCTGTGTTCATTTCCAGGTGAAACTGGCTGTATTAGTTACCAGTGCAACCACACTCAGAGCACTGTGAGTTGGTCACTGTTCCGTAAAAGCCTCCGGTTCTATTCCGTAGAGGGTGCAATGATTTCAAGATAGACTCACCAGTCATCTATGACGTCATTCTTGCTCAAACGGAGGACAGGGAATAACAGATAAAAATGAACAGCGTGTACAAAACACATGGAATTTGTTGGCCAGGTTTTGTTGCTGAAGGAAGAAGAAGTATTAAGAAACACCTATGTTACTATACACACATATATGAGGGCAATATGTGATGACAATTTCGTTCTTCTAATTAATATGAGAGCTAAGAAAAAGGTACTCTCCGAAAATATTGTTAGGATTTTCTTGGCTCTTCAAATAGGAAAACATATCAAATCAAGGAAATTAACTGTTCTTTCACACTGACCGTATGTAGGTTAAATTGTGGAAACGTAGAGTCAGACTGAAAAATTCAATGCTATAGCCGGGATTTTAACCACGGATCTTCTGGTATCCGTCCAGCTGCTCTAACCATTGAGCTACTAGGGCTGTTCAATAAAGAATGATCACAATTGTTTTTTGAGTATGTATCATTACTCATCCCCATAATTTTGATGGTGTTTCTCAAAATGGTCTCCCCTGAATGCGATGCATTTGTCCCGGCGTTTCTGCCAGTCTTTAAAGACATGCTGGAAAAAATTTTGTGAGAGGTCCTTCAAAATCGCCTCCGCAGCCTTCACCACTGCTTCTGATGATGGATAATGCCTCCCACGAAGCCGTTTCTTCAAGTTAGGGAATCAAAAAAGTCACATGGGGCTAAATCCGGACTATAGGGAGGGTGAGGGATTTACTTCATGTTGAGTTTATCAATATATTCATCAACAACATTGACAATATGCAGCTGCGCATTATCGTGGTGCAGCTTCCAGCCTGCTTCCTGGAAATGTCGTCTTTTGCACCTAATATGGGCTTGCAAAGTTTTGAGGACATCCCTGTAGATTGTCCAGTTATCGATGTGTGTGCAGGTACAACATGCTGATAAACCATTCCAGAAAAATCAAAGAATGAGATGATAATAGCTTTCCCAGCAGAAGCAAACACTTTTGATGTTTTGTGAGTTGGTGATGAAGGAGATTTCCACACTGAGCTTTGCAGTTTACTCTCAGGATCAAAATCATGTAGCCAAGTTCCAGCAGCAGTGATTACGTTTCAAAGAAACTCCGGATCTTCCGCTCACATCAATTTTAACTGTGTGTTATCCCCATTGCAGCGGTAGGCGATACTGAATATGTCTGAACTTTCCTGGTTCTCACAGGCGGGAGCCAGGAGTACCAACAATGAATCTACCATGGCGTGTTTGTTTCACATTAAGCTAAGAGAATATAATAAGATTTAATTTTAGTGCGAAAAACTATGAGCGTAAAAAATTATGATCATTCTTTATTGAACAGCCCTCGTGCTATGGCCAACGTGCCCACATGACATTAAATTCTCCAACTGACTCATATTTTTCCCGGTATACCACTTAGGGGTTCTCATAAACACATGAGACAACTTCCTTAATGGCAACTTACAACATGTAAGTACTTTAAAGCCCGGGCTCTATACTTAACCACTATTAGGTCAATTAATGGAAATTAATTGTTCTTTTACACTGGCCGTGTGTCAGCTAAATTGTGGAAAAATAGAGTCAGAATGAAAAATTTAATGCCATAGCCGGTATTTAAGCCACGTATCTTCTGGTCTCCGTCGAGCCGCTCTAACCATTGAGCTACTATGGCCAACATGCCGATATGACATTAAATTCTCCAACTGACTCGTATTTAGCCTACACACGGCCAGTGTGAAAAAAAAACTAATTTTCAATAATTGACCTAAGAGCGGTTAACTATTGTGACTTTGTGGGTTCGTAGAATTAAAAGGCCTAGTTGCAGAAATTAAAAATCTCCTTTATTTTCGTAGAAATACTCTTATAGAGTACAGCAGCATTACGTTACGTACACCATCAGTCTACCAAGGTCGATGGCAATAACAAACAGTGACAGCAGATTACATCCTTAGCTCTAGTTACAACAACACAGCTGACTGTCTCTCATTTCACAACTGTTTCAACACTGACTCAGTTTTCGAGCCGACACTTGCTTGAATACCTAATCATAGATTCGAGATATTTCCGGAAGAATAAATAAACTAAATAATCAAGATATTACCAGAAATTTCCGTTCCTCTCAGTTTGTTTGTTTCGGTAAGTCTTTTATCTCAGTTATGTTTATCTGCTTATGCAAGCTCGTTATCTGAAACTTTATCCTCCGACTGTTTTCCTATTTGTGCCGAAACTTTTATGCCTGTTGCCGTGACACTATAAAGCCCGGGCCTTAAAGTACTTACACGTTTTAAGACGCCATTAAGGTAGTTGTCTCACTTGTTTATGAAAACTCTAAGTTGTTTATCGGGAAAAATACGAGTCAGTTGGAGAATTTAATGTCATATCGGCACGTTGGGCATAGTAGCTCAATAGTTAGAGCGGCTGTACGGAGACCAGAAGATCCGTGGTTGAAATCCCGGCTATGGCATTGGATTTTCAGTCTGAGTCCACGTTTCCACAATATCAAATCATTTCTAAATGCATTCCTGCAGCCTATGTTGGATCTTATTCATATAGGTCCCCCAGGTTATTCTTGGCTCTGGAGTTTCATTGCCTGGCCTTTCTGTTGATTCCTTCTAACATTCATTTGTTCTATGGTTTTTAAACCATAAATAAATTAAAATCAATTTTTCATTCACAGTGTCTTCATCTCTTGAAAGTTAACGTTTTCCCTGTAGAATTATACTCTCGCCTAACAAACAAATCCCAATAAATACATTTTTTGGAACACCAGTCCCTGAGCTAAATCTTTAAATATCAGTTTCACTTCAACCATGCAGGAAGAAAGATGAATGAAATTCCTCTTTGTGACTGTATCCTGTTTCATATTCCTCTGATTTCAAATATTTGTAGCAGATTACATCACAAATGTATGTTGAGGTTGTTCGTTTATTGAAAAGAAATGAAAATAAACAGCCCAAAATAGTTTTCCACATGCTCTGAGGCTGTGTACGTTTTTTCTGATTGACAACCCGTAATATCTTTCAATTCTCAGAATGTCCCTGCCAGTAACTCGCTTTGTGCCACGAAATGGTGCGCTATCTCTTTTTCATTTAAATTTATTTTTAAATTCGTTAGCCTTGTTTCAATTTACTTCTGCACACGACTTATACACTCTAACATCTCAGTGCTTAAGCTTTTCCAATATCGCTGTTCATCCCACGGAGCTTTGTAAGACCATCTCCATTTCCTAAATTTCTAAAATACCACGTGCAACTCAGTGCTAGAAATTATCCTCGTCAATCACTTCCTTGCCTCCATTCTCCCTTAGTAATGAAAGCGAAACTTCAGTATTTGCTGTAGCTTTGCCTTGCACTTATTTTATAGCACGATCTGCTACCTTAACTGTATGCGCATAGGTTGCTGTAGTTACCTCTATCTGCGAAGAAAATCCACGCTTTTGGTATGTACCATCTACAGCAATAGTTAGATCTGTCTTACTTGTTTATATTCCACAACTTTTTCTTTTGCCTCATTCATATTGTCACGGCAACAGCCATAAAAGTTTTGGCACAAATAAGAAAACAGTTGGCG
Source organism: Mantis religiosa (assembly GCA_030765055.1). NCBI lineage: Eukaryota > Metazoa > Arthropoda > Insecta > Mantodea > Mantidae > Mantis > Mantis religiosa. The sequence goes on from CM060950.1 coordinate 121,029,629, forward strand.
GATAAAGTTTCATGGTAATAATGAGCCTTGCTGAGCAGTTAATGATAGCGCGGCTATTGTAAACAAGCGCCGGCAAGCAGAGATAACTAAGGTAAGGGACTCGCCGGCATAGATTAAGTTACGATTCTAGAATGTGATAGAATATTTGTTTTCTTTATTCTTCCGGAAATTTCTGGACTGATAGAGATTGTTCGGATTCTGGCTTATTGTAGCATAATCTAGAGTTACGAATTAGGTATTTAAGGACGTGACGGCTCGCAAAGTTAGTTGTAAAACTGTGAGTTGTAAACAGAGTAAGCAGAGAACAGCTGAGAGTGTTGTTGTTGAAAAGACAGTAATGTAATCAGCTGTCACGGTTTGTTATTGTCATCGACCTTGGAAGATTGTGTTATTGTGTGATGTAAGTTGTTACGTGAGAATTAAACAGTGTATCTCTACGGAAATAAAGGAGATTTTTAATTTTTGCAACTCGGCCTTTTAATTCTACAAACCCACAAAGTCACAATACCTTCCCTACTAGATCTTACATAACAGAAGCATGAATATTTACATAATTTGGAAAATTGTTGGAGGATTTGGGATTAGGATTTCATTACGGAGGGGATTAGGAAGTAGGCCACCATGCTAGGCCCATTGTTCCTATGTCTCCAAGTGGGGGCACCCCCGGGAGGAAGGATGAGGCGAGAGGAGACAGAGGGCAGCTGACCCAAGTAGCCACGACAGTACAGAGGGCAGGGTCACTACAGTTTAGTTGGATAGAGCCTTCCCCCGATAGGCCAGGACAACGAACTCGCTCCCCCACAGCGGGACGGCAACGAGTCCATCAGCCGAGCCCTAATGTTACCAAGGCAGGCAATCCGAGCCCCAAATGTCCCTGACTGGCGTTCCCGAAATGGTCCCAGCAGATGAGCGGAGAACTGCAACCGACCTACGGGAGGTTAAGTCATATCGGAAGATGAATGAATTGAGTAAAATGGTGCTCTAATGAGTCCAGGGTCCATGGAGATTAGAGCTACCCGACATTCGTCTTAAAGGATAAGGAAAAACCCCGGAAAGCAACTTATCCAGGTAACTCACCCTGACCGAGATTCAAACTCGGGACCTCTTGAACGTGAGGCAGACACGCTACCATCTATGCTACCGAGGTGGGCCTCAAACAGCGAGTACGTGGGTGTGTTAGTGAGGGAAAAAGTCAGCAAGCAAGCTTGTGAGTACATTTCTGCTCTCGAGCGAGTTTGTGACGAGTGTGATGATGTGCAGTGAAGAGTACCACTGCAAGAATTTAGAGAGTTTTGGTGTTCGAATTCCTTGCGAATGAACCTCCAGAAATAGAGGCTGTGTCGTGCGTATCTCATAACAACGCAAAAAAAGGTGCAGTAACGTTAGAGTTATGTGTGATCTTCGCGAAAGCTGAATTAGGTTACAAAGAAGCAGTTTCAAAACTGGATGAAGTCGCAATATTAATGTTTCAAACAGCCATAATTGCACCCTAAACTGCTCATTTGGTTTTGGTAAACTTTTCGTACACTAAAAGTAGGTACTATTATTTTCAATGTACACAACACCATAAGGCATCTAATTTCAACTACCAAAAAAGTTTAAAATGGATATGTAAGACACAAATTTCATAATATTAAAACTCTGGCGTATAGAAACTATACACTGGAACGCTATAGAGTGCATAACTTGTAGCTTTTTTTACTTGTTCCATTTAGACCTCGCCTTTAACTCCAATGGTCATATAGGCGGCCGTTCTCCTTTGGAATATATCGAAGGTGTTAACTCGTATTCGTTGGATTTTAATCATTAGATTACGTACAATTCGCACTCTCATTACACTTCCAGACTCTGGGGAAGATTGGGAATTATCTTGGCCGGAGAAAAATCCCTATCCCCGGCCGGGAATTGATCCTGGGATCCCTCGGAGGGATAATTTGTATTGTTGTTACTCAAGAGAAAATGTATGTAAAATTTAGAAAAAACCAAGGATATTCCATATCTAATTATGTTCACGATTTAGCAAGTGATAAAATATTGCATCACAAAGTGACGTTACGCCTCTTTTGGAATTTAGAAAACAAGAGTTAAATATATACAAATATAAAAATTTGTAGCTTAAAACTTTATCGTTTATGAGTTTAGAAAAATAATAGACGATTATAATTTTTAAAAAATTTACTTACCATCCTTAGGTTAATAAAGATTTTCAAAAAAAAAATTAAAGAGTTAGGTATAACTTTAGTTCCTCAAAATAAATATATCTAGTATTAAAAATGTATTGCATTTCTCTTAAAAGGATAAAATTCCTAATAATAAAAAACCTGGTATTTATCAGTTTAATTGTTTCGATTGTGATAACGTTTCTATAGGAAGCACAAAACGTAATTTAGAAACCGGAACGAAAGAAGAGCTCCTTAACATTAAATATTGTGACCTTGTGGGTTCGTGATATTAAAATTCCAGGTTAAAAACACTAAAAATTGCTCTTTATTTCCGTTGAAACACAATTACGTCGCATACACATACAAGTTACAAGGTCATCGACCATAAACAAATTAAACTTTTACAGCTGTTCACGGCACGCGTCTAATTACCGACTACCTGCTCTGGCGCGTGCCGGCTCCCTTTTTATAGATTACTCAATATCTGGAATGTTCTAAAACAATCAAGACGGCGCTAGAACAAAGATGAACTCTCGAGAAATCCGTCTCATTCCCCCAACGTCTCGGCGAGCTTTTATCTTGCACTGCACCGCCCGTCTCTTTGAACTAGTCGGTCGCGCCGCCTCAACAATGCGTTTGCGACAGTATAAACAAACTGATAAATCGGCCGTAATTGATCATTTTTGGTCATTTAACCATGAAATACATCCAGAAGTTAAATTATTAAAACAATTAAATTGTCCGACAGATTTAATGCTTTGGGAGAAGATATTTATTTTAAAAACAAACATCGCTCAATGCATTTTGAAATACCGGCAGTCGATTCTGTTTTTAAATTTGTTTTATTTTCATATTTTGGTAGTACTAACAAGAACATATTAACATCTAGCGTTCGTAACGATGGCGACAGCTTTGTTGTTTCCGGCTGAAGATGTGTATAAGTTTTCAAGAAATTGCGATCCAAGAGACCTTATAAAAATTATCATCATTTCTTATAAGGTAAGTGAAGTTTTAAGTTACAAATTATTATATTTTTATATATTAGTTTGCTTCACCGTTAATAGCTTCATATTTTATGTATTTAAGAGAAACAGGTTTGAAGCAATATGGTCACATTTCACTGTTCTATCTATGATTATGAGAATGCTTCATTGCTATTAGCTTCATAGTGTCACCCAATAAACGAAAGGCGGGACCAACTGGCAGCTGGGTAAGAGACAGAAACCTTTCAGGCCACGCCTATCCATTTATTTTGTAGCGCTAACGAGGGAATGGTTGAAGGAACCTCACTAGCCATCTCTTCCCCCTCCTCCTGCCGTCTGAAAGAACGCGAAATCTCCGGAATATCTTTCCCCCTCGGTGGCAAAGAATTCTCTAGAAACATTTAGCCACCTATAAATAGAAGCACGATGCGACCGAGAGTTCATAGTGATAGCCTCCGTTTACAATCCCCCGGGGGATATAGACACAGAAGACATCAATAAAATAATGAACCTAGGACACAGAGTACTCGCTGCAGGTGATTACAACTGCAAGCACCATCTCTGGAACTGCACAAATCCTAATCCTCAAGGGACCAAATTACTAAACTATATCAACAACACAAATTATCTAATCTCAGGTCCGGATGAACCAACTTTCATTCCCCATATGCCAAACCATACGCCGGACATCCTAGACATCGCACTTCTAAACAATATCCCATACGACACGCACTTCGAAGTCCTACAGGAGCTCACCTCTGATCACTTGCCTGTATTAATAAACATCAAAGCTCCTATCGCGTTCAAACCAGCTACTTTAAATTTTAATTACAACCGAGTAGACTGGGAAGCATTCAAAGAGTCAGTTAACTATTACCTACCAGAGCTGCAAATCAATTCTGCAGAGGAACAAGACGCAGCAATAAATAAACTCGAAACAGCCATAAAGATAGCCACTACTGCCTGTGTTCCCTTAAGACAACAGCGGGCTATCAATGCTAGATTTCCCCACGACATTAAGATTCTCCAGCAAGCGCAAAACAAAGCCCGACGCAAATGGCAAAGAACAAGAAACATCCTACATCGCGCAGATTACCTCAAAGCTAGAGAATTAGCTCACGCACGCGCAAGAAATTACATCCAAAATCAATGGGATAACACGCTGGGAAATTTAAATCCCCAACAAAACTCAACTTGGCGAATAGTTAAATGCCTTACGCAAACACGAACGAATATCCCTCCCCTCCAAATTAATAATACAATAGCCGAAACACCCCAGGCCAAGGCTGAAGCTTTTGCGATCACCTTGGAGAATGCCTTTTCCGCCAACCCAGTGATTGGGCAAGATGACTTCATAGCAGAAGTCGAAAACGAAGTTAGAGACTTAGGGCAAAGACCGACTCACAATAAAATGCGCAAGACAAACCCAGGCGAAATAGGCTGGATCATACGGCATCTACCAAACAGAAAAGCGCCTGGGCCAGACAGAATACCAAATGTGGTACTAAAGAACCTACCACCAAGAGCACTAAAGCTCTTAGCAAACATTTTTATCTTCACACTCGAAAGTGGAAGGTTTCCTCCATGCTGGAAAGAAGCCAAAATACTCCTGTTCCCCAAAGCAAATAAAAATCTAGCACTTCCAATCAACTACAGGCCAATTAGCCTATTAAACACGATAAGCAAAGTACTAGAAAAGATAATACTGAAGAGAATAAACAAACACATCCATAAGAACAATATTCTTATACCCGAGCAGTTTGGCTTCAGAGCTCAGCACTCTACCACACTCCAACTTTTGCGAATGACCGAACAAGTCACTAACGGATTTAACACGAAAAAGTCAACGGGCGCCCTATATTTAGACATCGCAAGAGCCTTTGATAAGGTATGGCACGCAGGCCTAATTAAAAAGCTAAAACAAAACGAATTCCCTGATTCGGCAATAGCCCTAATTGGGGACTACCTCTCCGGTAGGTGCTTTCGCACCTCGGTAGAAGACGCAGTATCCAGCGTTAAGCTAATCAAAGCAGGCGTACCTCAAGGAAGTCTGCTGGGACCGACACTATTCAACTTATACATAAATGATATGCCCGATCTAGTAAGAACGAACAAATATATATATATATATATATATATATATATATATATGCCGACGACACCGCTCTAGTAACGCAGTCAACCCAACCGCGACTCATTCATCAACGTCTCCAAAACGCCTTAAATACACTAGAACCTTGGTTCTCTAAATGGAGAATTAAAGTAAATGCACGAAAAACGCAAGCTATAATCTTCACGAAAAGACTGCTGCATAGGAAAAACAAGCGTGCCCTTCAGCCGCTAATATATCAAGGCGAAGGAATCGACTGGAAGGAACAAGTGACCTATTTAGGCCTCGTAATGGACCAGGGACTCACCTGGGCCAAACACATTACTACGATCAGAGCCAAGGCCAATGGTCAGCTAAATAAATTATTTCCAATATTTAATATTAACAACCAACTTAGAGTACATATGGGCCTTACCCTATATAAGACACTGATAAGGCCTATTATCACGTATGCAGCCCCCGTGTGGGGATACGCTGCAAAAACTCACTTACACAAATTGCAAACGCTACAAAACCGAATAATCCGAATAATCACAAAGCAACCGCCGGTAGCACCGGCAAATCTGTTGCACAACGAACTAAGACTACACTCAATTGAGGAATTTATCAAAAGACTCAGCTTCAACGTATATAAGCGCAAAGATAAAAACACTAACGCACTAATACAGCAACTAGGCAATTACGAAACCGAATACAATAAACACAAATGACCGCTGTCCATATTTGATAGGACCATAGGGATGGGGGATCCAGAGATAGACATCCAATAGTACCTGAGCATTCTCGTAAGACTTCCATAGAAGTAGTAAGATTACACATGACTGTACACGACTCCCTGACAATTGGCAGTTCCACAAAGTCCTTGCTCTTAGTCAAGGCGGCTCTGGTGGGGAGGGAACCCCCTCCCCCCATACTTACACGACATATCGCTATGAACAATGGTTATGATCAATCTAATGCGAACAAACTCAACTTAGGATTAACCTCATACTAGACGCAGCTTACGCGCAGAACTAATAATCATACATATATACACTCTAATTTTACATGTAAATATCATGCATGACTAACGCTATCTTAGCGACCAACACTAGCCTTAATGACACGTTCTACCCTCTCAGGGTAGACAATACATTAACTCAGAACTAAAAGCTAATGCAAATAAAGTAGTATAACTAACACATGACCATTTCCTCTTTCATTGAGGATGCAACCACTATGTTAGGACGGTGTTTCCTATTGGAAACGACACTACACCCAACTACATTCCTGAACCACGAATCCACGAAGGCATATTCAGGGCTTCGGCCATGCTTATGTCCTAGCATCCAAACTCACCTTGGTAAGGCCATAGGACCAACCTCTACACGCTCTCCGTGAATCCGCAGGTGCATAAGCGGTACTGCTGGAATTCCTCTCCTGACTTCTCTCCGGTAGAGGTTTTTTAGTGAGTAGTACCTTCGGGTGAAGCTCACACTCCCGGCTGCACCATCCCAGTTCAGTCGGGGTCAGTCCATAAATGGATTTTTCCTCCACTTGAAAAAAAAAACCGAGAGTTCAGCTCAGTTCTTGGCGAGCAGCCGTAGGAGCGCCGTGCTAGTGAACGGACTGGAAGATTGTGTAAGTGTATCAGAGAAGTAGTACGTAATTATTAGTGTAGAGTGGACTTGTGACAGACGAACTGGTGAAATGTAATTGTGTGCGCTACGTAATTCTATGTAATCGGCAAGTGTTCCAACTGTAATTCGGTGGAAATAAATAACATTTTGAGTTTGTGCAATTGGACCTTTAATTTCACGAACCCACAAAGTCACAATATTTTATGCATTTAAGAGAAAACAAGTTTGAACCATGTGGTAACATTTCACTGTTTTATGTATGATTATAAGAATGCATCCAGTTATGGTCTTCACAAAAAAGAGTGGTGATATATGTTAGATTTCTTACTTTATTTGCTTATTATAAGCATTATTTAATCCGATTATTCAACAAACAATAATTGAAGTATGAAAGAGCTTGTTTATTGCTTCATATTCTTCGGACATTAAAATCGCTTCACTATCTTTTTCTTATTTGTAATAAGTATCAGATCAATTCTGTTTTCGTGTTCCTTGCCTCTCTTTGATCTTGAAACACCTATCTTCATTTAATGAAACTTTATATAAAATTCCATAAATAAAATGAAGTGATTTACCCCAAAATCATGATTATTACAGTGAAATAATTGACTATTTATACATATTTACAGGATAACTGTGATTGCTTTCAAAAACAAATTAGAAAAACTTGGTCGCGATTAGCCATTGTTTTGTCAGAGTGGCTGTTTCGTAGGTTATGGCATTTTTACAGGGAAAATATCGATAAATGTCAGTTGTTAGCTGTAATATTTGCATTAATTTCACTCTAGATTCCTTGTATAATTTTGCATTTCGTATCCTTAATTTGATGATCCAATATTTAGGCATATTAGCTGTGAGATGATACTCACACCTGTTCAAAATGTTAAAAAAGGAGGTTATAAGAGAATTCGAGAGATATTGAGTAGAATCAATGCTGTGATTCGATGAAAAACATGTCTTTAAATGTGGAGAACCATTATCTCCAACTAGGGAATGATGAAACAGTCTAGATATTTATAGTACTAACAGAGATTATTGTTAAATGATATATTTGTGTACGTATCCTCCATGAACGGAGAGAGAGAGATGTTCTCGCATCAGGAATGTTGACCTTTTACAAGAATGTGACGTCACTCGCTTAGTAATAACACCCTCAGCCATAAAACCGCCAATTTCCAAGTTGTTACCTGTAAGCAAACTACTGCCAAGATCTTCCGTTAGCGGCAAGCACCGCATCCTGCTCCGGTCGCTGATCGATACTGCTGGCACAACATCCGCAATACTCACAAAACATTTTGTATTCCAGTCCATAGTTAAAAATTTGGTGAGACATAAGGAACTGTCAATTAAAAGCTATCCGCTATAAATTCTGGGTCTTTTACATGTCATAAAATTATACATAGCTCAGGAATGATTCCAAGGGAGTGCAGAAATTCTGCGCCCTTCTACTTGGGTCTGTGATAACCTCATATCGACACAAACGCTATTCTTTCATTAAGGACTGTATTAGACCTGCGTTTTGGACCGTGAAAGAAACGTGTACTGAAACAGACATCAAGTTAACACGCAGCCCAGCTTATATCAGAGGCAGTGTCAATTCTCAACAGGACCTCTAGGTTTTTTTTTTACCATACGTTAGTACCTAATTTATAAACTGCCCCCCCCCTCGCTGCACACGACAGACAGGACGGAAGTGGATACGCCACTTACGCGCCAATCCAAAATGGACCGGCTACCAAATAACCTTGATAGGGCCACCGGTGATCTAACACACAAGCTACTAGCTCTGCAGTCTAGTACCCGGGACTTATTAGGCAACAATCTACCCCCTCCGGGCGGCAGTAGCCTGGCCAGAGGTACCCAATTTCCCGTGGGTGTCGGAAACACACTGCTTCCTCGAGTCCAACCCAATCCGAACAGCTCCCATTCCGGGAGGGGCTCGAATGTTCGGCCCGAGGTTCCTCTAGTGACGTCAGAGGTACCACGAGTGCTAAGGGTCCGCAGAGGCCGCACCACGGCAGCTGGAAGGGGACAGATCCCCTCCCTTACGGGAAGGCTCAAGATAAGGACCTTCTTCTTCCTGGCATCCTTTTTTTTCTTCCAAACAGATCACTCACTCTGATTTTTAAAAGATGCATGAAGGTCATCAGGCATGGATGCGAAGGCTAAGAAGGGAAGGTCGTTGTTATGGGGAAGGTTGCCAGATTATTTACGCTGGTGAATCACATACTCCTCAGCTCAGTTATCGCTAGTTGTATGCGGGAAACACAGTTTGCCTAGTTGCGTTGTGTATTGTTAGCCTATTCTATTAAAGTACAATTAAAATACGTTTTTATGGAAGCAAGACGTAGTGCCGGTAGGATTAGAGGTGCACCGAGGCAAAGATCAGCTTACGGTCGGGTTGTTACATTGCATAGCCAAGCTAGAGAATTTGTCAGCTCTCTTAGAGAATTCTTCCAACAGGAAGACAAGAGTTTGCTCCTTATGAATGGACAGCATATTCCTTTTATCCAAAAGCGTCCGTCACATGTCAGTAGATATGCTTGCACGTAAAAGAATTCCTGTGGGTCAAAATTCCGGCATCCGGCGGCGCTGATATGAATGTGTCAATTAACAAAGTCGTTAGTGTAATGTATACGAAACGAGGAAATGTTTGAAAAAACGAGGCGCTTGCACCGAGGTTTTTCAATTCTCGAGATTCCATTATGTGCTTACCACTAATATGCTGCACATTATTTTTTGCACTATGTGTATTTATATCAATCTGAATTTTAGTAGTTAAGATATTGAAGATAAGTGTTAGATTTTAGAACGTGGATTGCGTATATGTGTTTCTATGGAGAAATACTTACCGCTCTGTGCGGGAATGTCTACTTACGATGCATATCAACAATAACGATAAGTATGGAATATTAGTTACGTAGTGCAAACATATTACTTACAAGAACTCACATTTGAAGACACTACAACTCAGGTGAATTAAGTTTACTTCGTATGGTATTTGAAAACTGAAATCACTAATAAGGAATACATCGGAAATGTTTGAGGCCACAAAAACAACGTATATGACAAAGTCTATGCCTTAACGGGCACTACATTATCTCTTGAATTTTATTTTGTCTATCACTTACGTTTTAACGTAACGTAACCCATAGAGTATGGGCCAGAGCCTGCCAACCCGACTGCCAGCCTCACACCCACATATGCAAGGTAAGGTGGGCGATGATCCAGTCGTGTCGTGGAGGAGATGTGGTCAGCATCACCGCACTCCCAGCCGTAAAGCTGGATTTCTAGACCAGGGTTCGCTACCTAGCGCAGCTTCTCAAATTCCTGACGATGCAGTGGTCTCCGTTACTATACCTGGCACTTAAATTCCGCTCGCCCCCTAGGGGTTGAATCGATTTCGGGTGCATTCCTTGGCAGGAAAACAAAGCAACTCTAGCCCACTACGCGCAGGATCTTACGTTTTAGCAATTATCCAGAAGTCATAGCGGTATTTTTTGTGTTTACAATTTACGTCCTTCAGCGTAGATGAATGAAATTGGTGAAATGCTCAAATGAATTAGGGGTGCATGCAGCTTAGAGTTATCCCACAGTAGTCTATCAGGATAAGGGAAAACCCAGGAAAAAACTAATCCAGTTAACTCACCCTAACCATGATTCGAACTCGGGAGCTCTTGAACGTGAGGTAGACACGCTACCATGTATGCTACCGAGGCGGGTTCATAGTGAATTGAGGTGTCTTCTGAAAATATTTACATAGAATTCAAGATATAATTAACTAGTTACAATTAAAATCAATATAGATTCTGTGTTCGGAGTACCATACTTCCTCTACTCTCTTTGAGTGTATAGTAGACAAGGTAGAATGTGGCGCAACGTTCAGTTATGGCGACACCGGCCTCATTTGTCTCCATTTCATATTTGTGAGACCGCATCTTCAGGTTTGTAACATATGTGACATCAAAGTATTCTGGCTAGTTAAAGGCAAGAATACTGAAGCAAATTTCCCTAAGAATTACAGTTTAGAATGTTAGGAAGAAAAAGGGTACCTTAGGTAACTGCCTGGAACAGGAATCTCTCCTGTAGCAGCCCGAAAGCAATAAATATATATGTACCTTGCCAGGAAGCTATAAATGCGATACCCGATCAATAAACTGATATTTCGGGAGCACGGTTTAAAAATGCCCTCTTGGTACTTGCAATTTTTAATAACGGGCTTTTGGTTACACGCCATGCAGATGGTATTAAATCGCCTTCTGTTTTTCTCTCCCAATATCCAATAGTCCATTGTGACGTTTATTCCACCATACAACTGCTCGTCGGATCTCTCAATTATGCAAATGTTTCTCATGCCCGATAATCATTAACAGACTGTGGCCGCCGAGCCATAAAAATACTATTACGTTACGTCAATCCTCTTGATCTTACCTTTTATTGAACTCTCGTCAAAATTACATTCCTTGCTGGAACGGAGCTTTGTCTTTGAACTGCTCACATATAGGCAGCTGGAATAGCAATAATGACATTCCATAAAACATTCACCAGGGATTTTTACCGAAAATACATGTTTTGAAATCTCCTGAGCTGGGAAAGTCACGTTAAGCACTGTGGGTGAATAAACATAACTTAAAGTATCAGATCTGTGCAAATAACTGTTGTGCAAAGTATTGTACGAAAGACAAACTCCCTTACCTTCATAAAAACCATTAGTTAAATTCTAACGTATTACAGTTTGTCCAATTTCTTATACTTATTTCCAAGAAATGACCCCTTGCTTATCATTCCTCGCCAAACCCTTCGGTACAAAGCCATTAGTGAGTACAATAGAACTAAGTGTTTTGTGAGTTTCTTGGGCAGGATTGCATTGTTGCGAAATATACTTGTACATCATTTCTGTGTTGCTAGTAACCTAAGTAAGATGTTTCTCTTTAGACTGTGACTAAATAGTGAGAGTGTTAATAACGAAAACGAGGAAATTAACGAAGGTAATGCGAATGGTGAACTGATCCATGATGAAATAAACGAAGGTAATGCGAATAGTGAAATTGACGAGGCTAATACGAATGGCGACTTAATAAATTGTGAAGCTAACGAAGGTGATGACAATAATATTTTAATACAACCGTCAGCTAGGACTCCAACCAAGAAAAGAGACATCATAGGGAGAAGAAGCAAGATCAGGAGACAGAGCGCAAATATGTTAGTGAATTTTAGAAACTTTAAAAACTGTAAAGGAGGGGGTACTACCGTCGTAAAATTTGAATAAAGGAACTGCTGATGCCGGTGGTGTAGGAACAACAACGGTCAGAAGAAGTGCATCAGTTGACATCGCTATTTACAGCACTCCAACTAAAATGAAATTAAATAAAACTAAGTTTTCATTATACAAGGTCGACGACTTCAATCGTGATTTATTGCGTATGACTGTACAAATGTTACCCGAAAAGTAAATCTCCTACTGTTCGCCAATTAACGGATATTATGCATAGGAAGACGGTTGGAAGTGACTGTGTGTTCCCGTATAGCAAACGTACATTGCATTGGATGATTGTATGGTTCTGTAGGCTTTTATAGCGGTTAATTTTATTTTAATAGCAGTACAGGAATATTTAAAGTGCATTTTATTAAATTGTACGTATTAGGATATAACGTTATACTTTAAAATAATTGATTGTATTTATGAATTCTGAACCTTGGGCTAAGAGCGTTTGACAACAGTGTGTCAAAGACTGCCAGGTCATAAATTACGGACCGGAGGGAAGAGGCTATCCTAATTTAAAGTGTCGAGAGACCATGGGATGGGAAAGCGATATTAAGAACATGGACAAACTATATTAACATTTCTCTTACATAAATGCAGCATTTCATAATGCCTCTACAGTGTTCCTTTATGTCCCTTTAGCACGCACCCCTTGTGCTGCTGTAATCTTTCTCACCTACACACACGTTTCCTATAACACGAGCGACACACCAGTTCTGAACACAAACAACTCCGATGTTCACAACTAAGCTCTTAATGATTTGCCCGCTGCTACTGCCGGTAAAGTGATTTCTTATGCTGATGACACCATTATATTTGATATTCTTTATGCTCGGCCATGCCAAACTAGAGTATTTATAGAATTGGTAGCAGTACTTTAATGGACCTTATTAAAGTACACCTCTTCATTAAGGTGAGAATGTACTACATATCTCCACAATGCTATTTCCAAGATTTTGGGTGCACATTACTAAGAAACTATTATTGATATGTACATGAGAATGTTCAGGGATGTTCTTCAAACCTGTATCTTTTATAATATCTATTATCATGATTACTAATCATCATCATTATTTACCGTGCGCAAGAATCTTTCTGAAATCAGAAATATCTACAAACTGCCATCACGAATTATCTTTTTGCATATTAATAATACGACTCGCTTCCTGATGTCAGCTGTCCTTGAACGCGTGTTTATTTCTCGCGACAATGCCGAAGCAACGGTAATATTAAACATATGAGATAAATCTTTGAATGAGTGATTTTATTACATATGTCCTGATAGGGATAAGTGCAACAGGGAAATACAGTAGGCTTAGGTAATAGTCAAATTGTTTAAAAGCAGGTCACTATGTGATACCTTTGGAACCTCATTCAATTTACCATGACAACAGATAAAATAATACAAATAACGCAAATTCAAAGCTATAACCAGAAATATGCCATAAATGGTTAATTCCGCAGACAAAATAAGATATTTGCTATAAATTGTATGATTTAAGGATACCAATGACTAAATGTTTGAATTCCTGATCTAATAACGCTAGCTATTTAAGATTTATGCCACAGACGTAATTTAGTGCAAATATGATACGGCCTAAATTTCGTCAAGTTCGCTATGTTAATTTGGAAAATATGGTCAAATATATTTATTTTTGTTCATGTTACACAGGAAATCCCTTGCCCGCCTCGGCAGCGTAGGTGGTAGCATGTCTGCCTCACGTTCAAGAGGTCCCGAGTTCGAATCTCGGTCAGGGTGAGTTACCTGCATAAGGTTTTTTCCAGGGGTTTCCCTTATCCTGAAAGACGAATGTCGGGTAACTCTAAGCTCCAGGGCCCCGGAATCATTTCAGCATCATTACACCAATTTCATTCACCGTCTGATATGACGTAACGTTGCAGGACGTAAATTAAAAAAAAAACAGAGAGTCTCTTGCGACAAAATAACTTCAATTTTGGTCTAATATTTTAACAGTAGGTTCCCAATACACTTTTTGAATTGACCCTAGTCTCTGTGGTCTCAATAATTTTAGGTAACAGTAACTTTTATGGCGTTTTTGCCCAAAATTTAAATTTTTTATGTTTTGAAGTAAATAAACTACTTAAATACATCTCACAATAAAACACAGGGCAATTTCTATTCACCGTGTCTGTATGAACGTCTGTAGCAAGATTCATTGGTCTAAAACTAAAATTGGGACGCAAGGAGAATTTGAAATTATGAAAAACTATGAAATTTTCAAAAGCTAGAAAGCAAGGATAAAACATTAGAATTCATATCTAACACTAGATTCACGTAAATTTCAAACTAGATTAGAGCATTTAAAAATGACTTGCAGATGCTATGTAAGCATTCTTTGGTTTCAGGAAGGCTTACACTATTTTATAGACTAAAAGGAGGAAAATGTAATTTTTTGAAAATGTTCATGATATTTCAGTCATATTATATATATATATATATATATATATATATATATATATATATATATATATATATATATATATATATATATTAAAGAGATTAACATTTTTAATGTATTAAGACTTTATTTGATTCTTACTGTTTGCCAGTTAAGCAAAATTTACGCATCGCGAACAGAAATTCAGAGGTTATTCTCAGGATATCCAACATACAATTTTATTTGTCATGAATGAAATTAATATGAGCGATGTTTAAGAAGTCAAGACATTCGAGAACCGATGCAGCGTCAGACGCAGCGAAATATTCTCCAAAGAAACTTCGAACGCACCATGAAGATGTCCACCGCAGGTGTGGACGAAACGTATAGATGATGTTAGGCCAGCAAACCACGGCAAAACAGCCTGGAAATAATTCTTTATGTTATTCACTAAATATCTAACTGTAAATTAATTTATTAATATGTCGGTATTACTTCTTTACCTCCTTTTCTTCAATCTTTAGGTCCTTTCTGGAATATTTGAGTTCCTTTTCAAGGACCCTTTTTAGACAATTTATAGGGCCTCAACTTACTACCCTAGATATTAAATTGATGTTACGAGCTGGAAGTAAGGAGCAGGTATGTATATACTGTGTTGCAGGTCTGTTAGCTCTTCAGCCACAATACTTAGTTATGTATGTGCTGTTTGAAGAGGCAGGAATCCGGGAGTGTCACAACCCCAAGTACTGTCCATTACTGCGTATTGCTCACATCACGGCTTTGCCTAAGGCTCAAGTGACATGTGCTGGTCTCACGTGTCATTCTCTGCTAACCCTACAACAGTGCTTATTCTCATATCTAACGCTTGCTAAATGAAATGATTTTATTGACATTTCCTTGAATTCAAAGTGTCATTCTCTTTACTTGGCAAAGACATAGTAAACGAATAACAGCTTCCTATTTCAAAATTGGAACCAAAAAGTAGGAATATGTCGAAAGAAATGTCGATTTACTATCGAAGCTACGGTAAAAAGGAGAAACTTCTTCTTCCGTATTAGAGAAAGTCAGGTACGTTAATTTCCACACAGCGCTCGCTAAGGGGGCCGTACAGGGAGGAATGGATGAGGTGAGAGAATGGTGGCTACCTCCACCGTTAGCTTCATTCACAAGAGTCACACACGGCCCGAATTGGCCGAGTGGTTAGACCGCTCGAATCTCATAAAGGCGGCCCGGGTTCGATCTCAGGTGACCGCAAAGTGAGATGTGTGGTGGACAACACGGCACTGGGGTGGGTTTTCTTCATAATCTGCAGTTTCTCCTGCCAGAATTCCATCAACTGCCCCATCATCAACCTATCATTCCTTTTGCCCTCATTCTGTCATCCACTTCTCTCTCTCTCTCTCTCTCTCTCTCTCTCTCTGATACCGGACATCGGACTGATCACCTATCCTGGTGATCTAGAGTTATCCGTTCCTCAAACCGAAGCCGCTGGGCATAAGGTTTACGATAAACAAAGTCCTCTAACACGACGATAAGTGGTATGAAAGGTATGGAAAGTTAAAGAAGAAGAAGCACACACGCGCTCTGCAGGGCTTGAAGCTGGAGCCTGCACTCCCGTAAGACCGAGTTTTACAAAGTGCCAATTTCGCACCACACAACGCTCTGAAACCTGTCGCAATGAAAGGAACCCTTAAGTTAAACCCGTGGCACTACAGGCCATATCGAGCCAGGGCCTGCCAACTCGACTGCCGGCCTCACGCCCACATACGCAATGTAGAGGTGAGCGATTATCCAACAGATACGCGGAGGAGATATGGACACCCCCAGACGGAGAGTTGGCTTTCATCACCAGGGTCACTTAACTATCACAAGCTCCTCAATTTCCACATGATGCTGAGCGGGTACCGGTCCTATACCCACGACTTAAAATCCACACCTACAGGGGTGGTATAGAACCCCGGCCGCATCCTGGTAGGAACAATGCCTTACCACACTGTACCACCACGCAGGACAATGAAAACAGAGTTGAGGTGAAGTACAGTAACAGAAATTTAGGGGATATAATGAATCTTTGCAGCACTATGCTAACGATCCGGGGAAACCTCACAAAAATCCATGAATCAAGAAGGTCGACCATGGAAATGAAATCCACGAGCTCCCCCAATGCGGGCTACTGACGCTACCGACTCAGCCATCTCGCTCGCAAGAGAAAGTAAAAATAAGGCTGCGATAGTGTGAAAATGTACCCTGGCCTGCATTAGAGCGGTTTCTGTAAGTTATGATTAGAAACCATAAGGCAGAAGAGCAATAAAAGGCTTTTTAATTTAATCCTCCTTCCTGCAAGGGATGAAAGCTACTTTTATATGCACCCCATACTCTCGGTGTGGAAATATTTTATGGTGTCTAGAGGTAACTTTTCTTTTTCTGCCGCTTCCCCACAGTAAGCAACAGACGTATTTTACGTAAACATATTCAAAGGGCACATGTTTAAATACCTACAAAATTTTCAGAATGAGCCGTGCCACGAGGATCTTTTCCAATTGACAGTTACGTATTCCAATACAATTTTATTCATAGTGACGCAGCGGTTACGGTTCAAGGTTTTGGTGAGATCTGCGCCGGGCAATCGGAATCGTAAACAGGTATCAGGCACTCGCTTGGAAAGAAAGAATGTTTGGGCGTCACAAATGTTCTGGAAAGCTTCTAAGGCTAAATAAGAGAGTCCTGTTATAATCTATCTCAAACTAGTTTAATCCTGCTGTAAACATCTGGGTGGGAAGTGAGACAGAGACAGAGATATTTGGACAGAAGACGGTTAAGCTGTTGATTGGTTTAGCGAAGTTAATGGGCGTTTTCTTTAATTTTCATGCGTACGATAGCCCCTCCCTTTAAGTACAGTACTGTTAAGTAGCTTTCTGATCACTGCTCTGTGCGAGCTAATTTCGGAGAGAGAAAAGTATGCAAATGTTTCGATTCTTATAAACGTAATGGAACTACATTTTACCTTTCTGCTTCACGTATCACATGGATGTGTTCTGTATACTATATAGAAATTAGAGAGAAGACAGGTGAAATTATAAACACTATTACCTTATTATCTTAAAGGAAGCTGCATTTTATTTAACAATTACTAAAGCACACTTCTATTGTATCATATTTTTGCGATCCTATACCCGGCAGCTCCTCGCAACGAGGTCTGTATTGAGTTGAATGCTGATTAAGATGTGAGGGCTGTTCAATAAAGAATGATCATAATTTTTTACGGTCATAATTTTTCGCACTAAAATTTAGTCTTATTATATTATGTTAGCTTAATGTAAAATAAACACGCCGTAGTAGTTTCATTGATGGCACTCCTTGTTCCCGCCTGTGAGAACCAGACCAGTTCAGACAAGTTCAGCATCGTCTACTGCTGCAATGGAGGTAACAGGCCGTTAAAGTTGATGTTAGAGGAAGATCCGGAGTTTCTTTCAAACGTAGTCACTGCTGATGAACCTTGGCTACATCATTTTAATCCTGAGAGCAAACAGCAAAGCTCAGTATGGAAATGTCCTACATCACCAAACCCCCCCCCCCCAAAAAGCAAAAGTGGTTGCTTCTGCTGGGAAAGTTATGGTCATCTTATTCTTTGATATTCATGGAATGGTTTATCAGAATTTTCTACCTGCACACACATCTGTAACTGG
Organism: Mantis religiosa; assembly: GCA_030765055.1. Taxonomy (NCBI): domain Eukaryota; kingdom Metazoa; phylum Arthropoda; class Insecta; order Mantodea; family Mantidae; genus Mantis; species Mantis religiosa. Next base: position 121,047,851 of record CM060950.1, read on the forward strand.
ACAATACTACAGGGATGTCCTGAAAAAATTTCAAGTCCATAGGGGGCGCAAAAGCCCACATTTCCGTGAAGCAGGCTGGATGCTGCACCACCATAATGCGTGGCCGCATATAGCCAATGTTGTTGCTGAATATCTTGCAAAAATCAACGTGAGGTGCAAGCCCTCATCCTCCCTATAGTCCGGATTTAGCCGCATGTGACTTTTTTCCATTCCCTAACTTGGAGAAACTCCTTCGTGGGAGGCATTATCCATCATCAGAAGCAGTGGTGAAGGCTTTGGAGGCGATTTTGAAGGATCTCTTAAAAATGGTTTCCAGCATGTCTTTAAAGACTGGCAGAAACGCTGCGACAAGTGCATCGCATTCAGGGGAGACTGGTTTAGAAGGATCATCAAAATTATGAGGATGAGTAAAGGTATGTTGTCAAAAAGGTTGTGATCATTCTTTATTGAATAGCCCTCATATTATCGTTTATTGTGTGGACTTGCTTCTGATATTTAACACTGTATTCACATCTCGCGTTATACCTTACAAGTCCAAGAACACATATGCAATAGTACATGCAATTTAAAGTCAGTAAGCTTTTTATCATGAAGCATGCCGTTGCTTCAGCCAACATGAAACATAATAGAGCCATACCTTTAAAATGTGGCGAGAGACGAATGATCGCACATTGTTGCGCGGTGCTTAAAACAGAAACCCGGAATCGTTTATAAAAACATAGAGAAAGAAACTGGTGCTCTCCTTGGTGTTTCCGCATAGTGTTAGAATGGAATAGAATTCAGCCGGAACTCTAAGAACACCGGGAAAATAGCGTAAATGCAGACAGCGTGTGGAGAAATAAGACGATTTTAGGAAAAGTGCTATATGCAATAGATCATGATTTTATTTCAGAAATGACCCAATTCATAGATTTAATAAGTTAATGTGTAACCCAACTCTATTTAATGTCTATAAGTTAGCACTGCTATATATACTACTAGTGTTGCAAAACTTATTTTCGCGCATGTAGCGTCTAACACATAACGAGTTGAGTCAGCTCCGCCTTGCTTAAAGCAGGATTAAAGCAGCCTGAGGTAGAGTATAGTTAATGTGGCGAGTAAGTATACTCACTATACTTATTTATATATTAATTGAAACCCAAATAGAGTCATATAGGTAACTATCAAATGATAAAATTGTTGCGGAATAATAACAGGTGATGATGGAATAAAAGTTGCTAACTCGTTAGTCAAGTAACTTACATCTTATGTTCAAATTTATATAGTTTAAAGCAAACCCTTTCATTTTAAGTGTTACAAGGAAGTCTGGCATTGCAAAGTCCAGTGAAGTCTTGCGGTGAGGAAGCGAGGGTGCATACGTCAGTTAATTGTGTGAACGGTTTAGCAATTTGGGGAAAAGCTATCTTCTCTCTCTCTCTCTCTCTCTCTCTCTCTCTCTCTCTCTCTCTCTCTCTCTCTCTCTCTCTCTCTCTCTCTCTCTCTCTCTCTCTCTCTCTCTCTCTGTGTGTGTGTGTGTGTGTGTGTGACGACCATGGTTGAGAAGGGGGGAAGGAGAGGGAATAATTCTAAGCTAAATCGAACCCAGGCTCGTCACACTGCAGGCATATATTCGACCGACTGATCTATGGGGCCATCAGGAATTTTATTGCCAAAAATGTTTGAAGCTCCCGTAATAATCTTAGATGTTAAAGAAGATACACAATGGAACATAAGAAAATGGAAACATGCTATACCCCTGTTCAATCCCTAATTTACCTTTATGGGTGTTCGTGTAAGTATTTAAAAGTATCTATCAAATTTAAGGGTATTTTATGCTCTTCTATGATTTTCCATAACTCATTAAATGCTTTCCCTGCACATAACATTTCAATTAAAGGTGTACATCTCAGTCTCTGTCAATCCAGTCTGGCCTCAGCGCCTGAACAGAGCGGACGTGCTGTGACGTGTGTTGTTTACATTTCGGACGTACGTACTGAGTGCCAGAGCGGCATTCACACACCTTCCCGTGTTTATTTCTAGTCAACGTTCACTAATTTGTGGAAAATGGAAATGTATGAAAGGAAAAATACGATCAGGGTAAAATTCACGCTAAATGCGACGAAGCCCACAGCTTATGAGGTGCATGATTTCATAGCAGATAAGTTACGGTTAAATGCGGAACAAGTGGATACCATTCAGTTAATCGCCAGTGAACGCGCAATTTACATAAAACTGATATCGGCTTTGTTAATGGAGAAAATTTTAAACACTTTTCCGGAGGAAACAACGTTCACATATATGAATTGGGAAGTTACTAAAGTAAAAATCGAACATGTTACCGGGAATGCAATCAATGTGCGTGTGTTTGATGTAGCACCAGAGCTCCCAAATGAAGTGCTAAAAGCAGCACTGAAAAATTACGGTACGGTGTATGACATTCGAAAAGAGCAATGGGGTCGTCAGTACCGTGTGCCGGTGTACAACGGGATAAGAGCTGTAAAGATGCAGCTGAAGACAAATGTTCCCAGTTATATCGTGATCGGCAGCTACCGTTTATGGGTGTCATATGCTGGCCAAGCCCGGTCGTGTTATATCTGCCATAGTACAGAACATTTAAAGGAGCTATGTCCACACCGATCGACACAGTTGCGACCGGCCGAGGCGGTACCGAGGAACGACACGGCAACCACATCTGTGGCACGGAGCGTGCAGAAGGAGGAAGACCAACCCATAGCTGACAATCCACTGCCGGCACTGGCGGGTGAACAACAACAAGAGGAGCCGACACCAGAGGAGCTGATCATAGTGGAGAAAAAGGATTATGCCACCGTGCTTCGCGATAGTCCTGGGAAAAGAGGCATTCAGCACACCACGAAGGGGAAGGAGCAGACCGGAAGTGCCTCACTGATGTCTGAGACAGCTACAGAGGAGGAGACACCTTCCAATGAAAAGAAACGAGTCAAGAGGGCAAAGACACGCAAAGCTAGTAAGGCAGAAACGTCTTGGAGCAGCCAGATGGAACAGGAGCAGGAACTCGCTGCGTGTGTGTCTGCAGAACAGCCTGGAAGACAGATGTTACCACCAGAGCCCGCAACCACGACGGCAACAAACCAGCCAACAATAGCTGCTGCACATTTGGACAGCAGCGTCAGGGAGGAGCGAGACAACCAGCTTTCTTACAAGGTTTGCCGTACAGGTGAGGACAAGGGAAGGAGGAACTCGGAAGAGGGTGGAACGTCAGAGCCTGTGCAAAGGACCGGGTACCAGGCGGCGGGTGAAGGTGCTGTCGTCAGTCCGCAGAAGGTTACAATGGACGGGGCTTCAACTGCGCGACTTTCTGTGCGTGACCCTCGGCTCCAAGTTCGTGAAATGCAACAGAGTTACAAAGACAGTGGTCCGTCGACTGCCAATGAGGGCGCAATGGCGAACGGGGGGAAGCAACACACTCAGTTGCTGCGGAAAGATGCAGAATCGGGTTCACCGCATCTCACGGTGCAGGACTGGACACGGCAGGAGACGGCGTCTGATCTCCAAGTAAGGGAAGAGTCACAGCTGCAGACTACTCAGGAGTAGGCACTCAGCCAGCAACATACACCCAGCAGTGACAACTACCCTCATTAGGATGATATATTTAAGAACAATAGCCACTATAAATGTGAATGGCTGCAGGAATATAGTGACCCAGAAACTGCTTAATACTTTTCTGCTGGTGAATAACATTGACATCTGTTTTCTACAGGAAGTGAATACATTCAATTTGGATACGCTTTACTCTTATGATTATAAGGTGAATCTCGGCGTAGAAGGAAGGGGCACTGCCATGGTATACCGGAAAGGACTTCATCTACAGAATTTTCAGATGGACCCATCTGGCCGGATCATCTCAGCGACATTGGACGACACAGTGTTAATAAATATTTACGCTCCGTCCGGAACGCAAAATAGACAAGAACGAGAGCAGTTCTTTTAGAACGCTTTAACTACACATTTGTTGTATGGTAAGGAATATTTATTAGCAGGTGACTTTAATTCCACTCTCTGTGCTAAGGACCAAAAAGGGGCGCCCAATTTTAGCATCATGCTCCAGAATTTGGTGTCGCAACTACAACTGCAGGATGCATGGGAACTAAAGCATGGAAATGAGGTGGAATTCACGTTTATTAGGAGCACCTCAGCCTCGCGGATAGATAGGGTTTATATCTCGCCAAGGATAGTTACTTCGGTACACCGAATTTGCGTTCTACCTGTGGCGTTCAGTGATCATCACGCAGTGATCTGCCAAATACAAATTGCGGCCATTTGTGCTGAAGTTGCCGGACGGGGATACTGGAAGCTCAATAATTCCATTTTGGAGGATGCCGACGTTCTGGAGAAGTTTCAGACGAAATGGCAACGGCTACAATTCTCCTTTTGCAATGCATCTAGGAAGAGTGACTGGTGGACTGTAACGGCAAAACCGGCTATTCGTTCATTTTTTAAACAGATAGGAATTCTGAAGGCAACGACAAGAAAGGAGCGTTTACATTTCTACAATGAAGTCCTATGGGACTTGTATACGAAGCAACGGGAAGGTTACGATGTAAATGTCAAGATCAAGCAGGTGAAAGAAACTATCAAAATGCAACAACTGCAGAATCTGGATGGATATAAAATCAGAGCAAAGGTTCAACACCCACATGAGGAAGAACGGAATTCCTTTTACTATTTTGCAAAGGAACGAAAGAAGGGGCGTACCCGATGCCCACGTACACTTCAAGATGTGAACACTGGAAACACATTTACAGGGACCAGGTCTATCCTTCACTTTATAGCAGAACACTTTCAACCTTTATTTCACAAGGGATCAGATGAAGGTACCCCACCGCGGTATGAGGCGTGGCCGCTGTTTACAACTGGGGTTACCCAGGAAACGGCCGACTTACTCACCCGAACCATTACAGAACAAGAAGTATTAGAAGTCATACAAAAAACCAGTAAACATACGTCTCCAGGTCCTGATGGCCTTTCCTATGAATTTTATAGGACCTGTTGGCCCATTATAAAACGTGAAGTGATGGCAGTTTTGGTGGAGTTGTGGGAAACAGCGCAGTTTCCCGAAACGTTTGCAGATGGAATTATCACATTGTTGCCAAAGACAGCACAGCTTACTACTATGAAGGATTTTCGCCCAATAACGTTGTTGAATCTGACTATAAGATATTTACCAAAGTCATAGCAAACAGGTTGAAAGAAGCGTATACAGAAATATTACACTGCAACCAAGCGGCGATCTCGAAGCGCAATATTATTGTTACGCTGGGAGAATTGCGCGATGTCGTCATACATTTGCAAAGGGAACAGCAAGTGGCGGCCTTGATAAGCTTGGATTTCCAACAAGCATTTGATAAAGTACAACATGCGTATTTATGGCAATGTTTAAAGGCGGCAAAATTTCCAATGCACGTGATTAAAATTATACAAGGCCTTTATGGTACAGCAAAATCCGGGTAGTTATGGAATGGCTGGCTTTCCATTCCAGTACGAATAGGCCGGTCAGTGCGACAAGGTTGCCCGTTATCAATGGGGCTTTTTTCTATAGCGTTAAACCCCCTACTTCAAAGACTGCAAGATACGCTACATGGGGTTACTGTGTACAATGAACGCTTTAAAGTCATTGCTTATGCGGATGATGTCACAATTGTAGCGACAAACAATCACAATATGGCAGCCCTACAGAATGGATTGGAGATCTATACAAGGATGTCGGGTGCAACGTTAAACGTACACAAATCTGAGATATTATTGATTGGACAGTGGTTGGAACCAGTACAAACACTGGGAATGAAATGTACTACCACCACCAGGATACTTGGTATCTCTTTTATCGGAGATATGGAAGCCACTATAGTTTACAACTGGAGAGGGAAAATCAACCACTTGCGATACTCTTTATTGTTGGAGAGGGCTCGGAACCTGAATTTGATGCAGCGAATTTGGTACATACATATCTATGGTCTCAGTCAAATTTGGTACTTAGCGCAGATACTGCCAATTCCGAAACGTGAAGCACAGAGACTTGAGCAACTGCTTGGCTATTTCTTATGGACTGGGAAAGCCTACAGGGTGAGCAGAGAACAGTTACGATTGCCGCAATCCAAAGGTGGATGTGGACTGGTGGACATCGCCAAGAAATGCATGGCCTTATTAGGCAAAACTGCTGTCAGATCACTGGGTGGTAATGGTTCATCGATAGATGGGAGTTTCTGGCAGGATCAGATACAGCACGCTCAGAGGATATATCCGGGATTCAAACCCATTGTTAACCATCTGAGAAATCTGCTGGACACCAGTGCAGACCTCGCAGTTTTTGAATCAACGAGAAAACAGTATCAGCTGCTCAATACATCGCAGTGTACACCCAGGATTGAAGAGAAAGAGAATAGAGAATGGAAACTTATATGGAAGAATCTCTTTAATAAAGTTGTTCCTACTGATTGGCAAGAGACAGCATATGAAGTATTAAACGAGACCATACCAACAGCGGAGAAATTATGGCGACATGGCCGTACAACATGTAACAGATGCCAAATTTGTTCACAAATAGACACCTTGGAACATAGAATTGCCTCTTGCAAACAGGTGCATAATATCTGGATGGTGCTCAGAGACTTTATTGGAAAATGGTGTCCGCCGGAGTTTCCACCATGTCTTGGAAGGCTACAGAGACTGGAATTCAGTTTTAAAGACACGGCGCTCTACAGGTGTGCGATCTGGTTGGTAATGGGAACGTTACACTGGATAATGCAGAAAAATCCTGGAAATGCGGCATTACAGAGGGAATGGTTTGAATTCCTGCGAAGGGAACGTTGGAAGCTAATCACAGCGGGGCTCAGTGATTCTATGGAGCCTTATATCATCCGATTTGAGCTCCATTACACTGGTTCCGAAGTCAACTTCCATCCCAACATCTAGACTGGCTGCTTTCATGGAGCGCAGACAATCTTTAGCAAGATCAACTTGCTCGCCACAAGTTTCTCAGAACAGTGTTCCTTCAGATAGTTAGGCAATCCTTTGCAAGGACTATCCGCGCAGATGGACGCAAATGTAAGAAAAAATAGTCTGGCTATAGAAGCTCAATACTGTAGCCTCAAATACTTCAAACAAAATTTGAAAATTTGGCACCTTCTTAATCCATTTTATCATATTTCTGAGTGTTTTAATTGTAATTTTAACACTGTACTTTTAACTGTATTAGCTTGACTTAGGTTGCAAACAACAGCTGATTGTAGTTTCTATGACTTGAAAGAAAATATGTAAAAAAATAAATAAATAAAAAAAAAAGACACAAAAAAATCCCACTTACATTCTAAGGTGTCGAACTCAGGACTTGTGTTCTTTCTTCAGTTAAAATACTGCAAGGAATCGCAGCAGAAAAAGACTGAAACAAAACGACAGGGAACACGGCTGCCTTCCCTTAATATATGAGTTTTCAAAGCTTCTGCCAAGCTAGGGCAGCTAGAATTCTGCCAGCGCACTGTAGCGTCCCGAAATGAGTTCCAGACAGTTCGATAGGGTTATGCAACTTTCCTCTTAGGAAACACGCCAGTGGCCACTGCTCCAAGGCGGGAGATGGCAGAGCACTGCAACGATGTGTGTAACATTTATATTGCGATATATTCTGCAGTTTCTCCCCTTTATTCTGTATAATACTGCATAAATGTGCAAAATTACTATGCGAAAGTGTTCTGAAGGGTTTCCGACCTAATAAATATACAAGACATTTTTTCAGAATTTTATTTTTCAACATGGTCTACTAACTCTACGCACTAATCACAGCGACGCTCCCATCTCTGTAACCCGTCCAAATAGTACTCGGCGTTTTTCAACATAGTCTCATTGTAACTGTACACACTTATCCCAGCCATGCTCCTATCTCTGTAACCCGTCCAAATAGTACTCGGCGATTTTCAACATAGTCTACTTGTAACTCGACACACATCTCCCAGCGATGCTCCCATCTCTGAAACCCGTCCAAATAGTACTCGACGTTTTTCAAAATAGTCTCCTTGTAACTCGACACACTTCTCCCAGCGATGCTCCCATCTCTGTAACCCGTCCAAATAGTACTCGGCGTTTTTCAACATTGTCTCCTTGTAACTCGACACACTTCTCCCAGCGAAGCTACCATCTCTGTAACCCGTCCAAATAGTACTCGGCGGTTTTCTAACATCATCTCCTTGTAACTCGACACACTTCACCCAGCGATGCCCCCATCTCTGTCACCCGTCCAAATAGTACTCGGCGTTTTTCAACATTGTCTCCTTGTAACTCTACACACTTCTCCTAGCGATGCTCCCATCTCTGTCACCCGTCCAAATAGTACTCGGCGTTTTTCAACATAGTCTCCTTGTAACTGTACACACTTATCCCAGCGATGCTCCCATCTCTGTAACCCGTCCAAATAGTACTCGAAGTTTTTCAAAATAGTCTCCTTGTAACTCGACACACTTCTCCCAGCGATGCTCCCATCTCTGTAACCCGTCCAAATAGTACTCGGCGTTTTTCAACATTGTCTCCTTGTAACTCGACACACTTCTCCCAGCGAAGCTACCATCTCTGGAACCCGTCCAAATAGAACTCGGCGTTTTTCAACATAGTTTCCTTTTAACTCTACACATTTCTCCTAGCGATGCTCCCATCTCTGTCACCCGTCCAAATAGTACTCGGCGTTTACCTCTGCAAAATAATTGTTTACAAGGTGATCGACTCTCCATTTGACAAAAATCTGTTACATCTGAGCGCAATTTTCAGACGAAAGAACAAAAATAATTCGCTTTGGGCTAAATCTGGTGAGCAAGGTGAATGGTCAAGCAGTTGAAACCGTAAATCGTGGATTTTCGCATTGGAACCGCTGAGGTATGTGACGGTGTGTTGTCTTGGTGAAACAGGATTTTCTTTTTCTGCAAATGTAGCCGTTTTTCTGCAAGTCCTGCCTTCAGCTTGTCAATATTGATGCGTAGTATACTCCCGTAATGGGTTTTCCTGTTTGAAGATAATCGATTAAAATAACTCCATGACTATCCCACCAAAACAAAAAAAAAGTCGCCATCCCTTTCCCAGCAGAAAGAAACAGTTTTTGCTTTTTGGGAGCCGGTTCCCCCGTTCCACTCCACTATCTGGACTGCATTTTTGTTTCGAGAGTACAATGATAAATCCAAGTTTCATCTACAGTAATTAATCGGCGCCAAAACTCGGATTGATTGCGCCTAAACTGGGCCAACAGAGTTTTGGAAATGTTCTTTGGAACAAGTTTTTGATCTAACGTGCGCAAACGCGGCACCCAACGCGCGGACAGCTTTCTCATGTCTAAATGTTGATTTAAATTGTGCAAACACGTTCTTTTGACATATTCATAGACTCTGCTATCTCTCTCACTTTAACTCGGTGGTTGTCTGGCACCATATGGTGATGTTTGGCGAAGTTTTCGTCGGTAGTTGCAGTTTATGAACGTCCCGAACGTTCATCGTCTCCCAAGCTCTTGGGGCCACGTTTATATTCAGCTGCCCAAAATTTCACTGTGATAAGCGATGGTGCAGTGTGCCCATAAATATAATCCAACACGTATTTGATATTCGTGGGCGTATTGCCGTTCAAAAACAGATATTTAATTGACAGCTCTATAGTCGATTTTGTATATATTCATAAAAAGAGCCACATCAACTCACTCAAACGACTGTTACATAACAACTGAGCATCTAAAATGGCTAAAACCTTGGTGAGTAACTGTCAACAGAAGAAAAACGAAATTCACTAGCTTTTCTTTTTACGAGTGCTGTTTAGGTCGGACACTTTTCAGACCACTCTCATATATGTAACCAGAGAGAGAGAGAGAGAGAGAGAGAGAGAGAGAGAGAGAGAGAGAGAGAGAGAGAGAGAGAGAGACTTGAAATGTTTCTTTTCTCTTTTAGTGCCATTCAATAAATGTGAAGTTTCAAAGCTAGCTAGTTTATTTCGCTTAACATGCAAGGCGAGAGAAAAACAGCTTTCGTAAAATTAGTATTATTAGGAGATGTAATGAAAAACCGCAGAGGAACCCACATAAATCGGCTTTCCCTAGTTAACAGTAGTTAGCAATTACAGAACCATTCATATCCAATCAAGTTTATACTAAGTCTTGTTGAAATGAAAGGAGTAAGCCTGTTGCCGTTAAGATGCATTTCATTGGATGCTGGGCTTCTGTTCCACTCTAGAGAATTACAGCACATTAAAGATGCAGACTTGTGTAAAGTTGTACGGCATCATTCTGTTGGTTTAACTCGGCTGCCTCTTTGAAGTAGCGAGTAATGCCCGAGGAGACACAGATGTTCTTTGGTCTAACAGCAGTCCTTGTTAATTTAATTAATGTACTGCTTTATATTGCAACAAAACAGTGCACAGAATCCTTCACAAAAACCAGCGTGTCATTTTTATCCTTCTTAGGGACGCATTCCTCTGTGTCTGAAACCTGAGATGGTATGCATTGTTGGGAGGGGACATCGAGGGTTTAGCTGCAAGGAATTTCTTAGTAGGGGTTCTGGGTTCGCTCCTAGGTCAGGGTGACACGGAGCTTTGCCCTCACGGCTGTTTTGTTTTAGCTACCTTAATTCCTTGTCACCTTCTCTTCGTGAACGAAGAAGCCTCACACACCTACACCTACAGCTGCTGCAATTAATTTAGCGTTACGTGCACCTCAACAGCTGCTCACACGTCCCACTCCTAAACCACCAGTATATCCATTGATTTCGTCATTATGAGTGTCTATTGGACGACCATTGAACTTAACTGCAAATTATTTCCTCTTTTGAGCTTATTGACCAAACCCTCTCTAACATTCTTTTGCTCGTTCCTCGGTCAAGTTTCAACAGAATAAAAAAAAACACTCATCATTTCTTTCCTATCATTGTTTACAACATTTACATATGCAGCTTAAAACCACAGGTTGAAATACAAGGGCCGTTCAATAAAGAACGACCATAATTTTTACGGTCATCATTTTTCACACTAAAATTCAATCTTATTATGTTATGTTAGATTCATGTGAAACAAACACACCGTAGTAGTTTCTTTGTTGGTACTCCTGTTTCCTGCCTGTGATAACCAGGAAAGTTCAGACATGTTCAGTATCGCCTACCGCTGAAATGGAGGTAACACGCGAGGAACAATATGCGACTTTTGAAATTCTGCTTTCTTCTCAACAAATCTTCAGTTGAGGCCTATACAATGAAACAGGAGGCCTATGGAGAGTCTGTTCTTCCCCACAGCACAGCTCGAAGGTGGCATAAAATATTTAAAGATGGGCGACAATCAATTTCAAAGAACGGTGGAAACGGTGCTCTAGTTAGTGCTCAGACGGAGGAAACCAACACTGCTGCTGCCATTGTGAGAGAGGATCGACGAATTACCTTAAGATCACTTTCTGAAACATTTCAATGGGTGCCACCCACACGTTGGTGACAGAAGCATTACACATGAGACGTGTTTGTGCGCGATGGGTTCCAAGACTGTTGATTCCCGAACAAAATGATATTCGCAAGCAGGTCTGCGTGCAGTTAAAGTTGATGTTAGAGGGAGATCCGGAGTATGTTTCAAACGTAATCATTGCTGATGAAACTGGACTACATCATTTTGATCCTGAGGGCAAACAGCAAAGCTCAGTGTGGAAATCTACTTCATCACCAATCACCAAAAAAGCAAAGGTAGTTGTTTCTGCTGGGAAAGCCGTGGTCATCTTATTCTTTGCTATTCATGGAATGCTCTATTAGCATGTTGTACCTGCACACACATCAGTAACTGGACAATACTACAGGGATGTCCTCAAAACGTTGCAAGTCCATATCAGGCGCAAAAAACACATTTCCCTGAAGCAGGCTGGATGCTGCACCACGATAATGCACGGTCGCATATTGCCAATGTTGTTGCTGAATATCTTGCAAAATTCAACGTGAAGTGCATCCCTCACCTTCCCTATAGTCCGGATTTAGCCCCATGTGACTTTTTTCTATTCTCTAACTTGAAGAAACGGCTTCGTGGGAGGCATTATCCATCATCAGGAGCAGTAGTGAAGACTGCGGAGGCGATTTTAAAGGATCTCTCAAAATGTTTTCCAGCATGTCTTTGAAGGCTGGCGGAAACGCTGGGAGAAGTACATCGCATTCAGGGGAGACTATTTTGAGAAGGGCCATCAAAATTATGAGGATGAATAAAGGAACGTTGTCAAAAAAACAGTTGGGATCATTCTTTATTGAACAGTCCTCGTAATTCCAAAACTCTGAAAATAGCACTTTTACAACAATGAAAACATGCGGAATCGAGCGTAAGAGAAACGAAATCAGCCAATAAATTCTGACATGACTGCTGTAATAAAGAGCTGCACCTGGGAGTAAAATCCTATCCATTTACTGGTCAAAATGTAACATTTCTCTACTTTATACTTAAAGTAAATAAAGGAAGCATTTTATCCCAGTCCAAAAATTTGATACCGATATTTCACCAGAGTACATTTTTGGATGTTTCTCTTTGAATAGTATAACTCAAAAACGAAAATTTCATTACAGAATACACTTGGAATTTACGTTGAACCTCTTCCATGGATATGCTACCAAAATATTCAAAGTAATGGTTTTTCTAAAATGCTGGAAGCTTTTCTCAAAAATAGCTACAACAATTTTTATTATGCTAACATATATTGAGAATGACTTTTTGATAAATAAAATATCTATCTGGAAATTTCAGGGAATAGTTTTGAGTTTTTTTATATTTTGTCTATTGTTCTACTTCTTTATATTATGTTTTATATAAGTTTTATATCATGGATGACTTTAATATAATTTTTAAACTGTAATGGATGGACAAGTTCTTCTGTTTAGTTCACCATTTCTGAGTAATTTCTTTATTGGTTTGATTTTTCCAGTACTTAAACTTTTATAAAATGGAAGCTCGTTAATGTTTCTCAAAATTTTATGTCCATCTCATAGTAACCAAGTCTTAAAGGATTTAACTGCCGTTTTAGCTTACCAGTTTGGCTAAAAATTGTAATAAAACCATTTCTACACTATGTATAATTATATTAATGAGGTCAAAAAATAAACGGTTGTCTCGCTGTGTCGCGAGCGATCGACTGCATTCTAGAACAATGCCTGGATGTACAAAAGCGCTCAAAGTGTTAGAGCGCATTCAGTTGCTAGTGAGTTGTTAATTGAGTGGCAGCTGTGTAGTGATTGTAAGTGTGTGAACATCTGAAGTGTATCGTAGTGAATTACTTCGTGTGGCGGGAATAACGCGACGACCTTAAAGACTTGTGCATGTCACGTCTTTCTTACTATTTACTGCAATAAAGAGTATTTTAAATTTCTGCAAACAAGACTTGATTCTACGAACCCACAAAGTCACAATATGTAATAGAATCGTGCATAAGAAATTCTGTATTCAAGTGTATATTCCCGTAGGTGAGGGGATCCGCCTCCAGCTGCCGTGGTTCGGGCGCTGCGGAGCCTTAGCCCTCTGACGTTACTAGAGGAAACTCGGGCCGAACATTCGAGCCTCTCCCGAATGGGACCTGTTCGGATTGGGTTGGACTCGAGGGGGCAGTGTGTTCCCGACACCCGAGGGAGATCGGTTACCTACGGCCAGGCTTCGGTCGTCCGAAGGGGTAGAGGGTTGCCTGGAAGGTCCCTCGTACTAGCCTGCACCCGGCGGCCCCAGTGAGATCGGTCGATAGTCTTACCTGCGGGGTTGACTGGCGCCAGTGGCGTATTCACTTCCACCCGTCTGGACGTGGTTGTCAATGGTGGGGGGGGTTTTAAAGTAATAAGGTATTACCCCATGCAAATAGCCACAGAGTATCCATCGCTCCCGGGTAGAAGGAGCCCAAAATCTTTCGGGACATTTGGGTAAATTCTCTGTGCCTATCTTATTCAGGCGAACATGAATTAGATAAGAAAAATATGCATTATTAGGATCTTTAAGGATTGGGAAAGTTATGTGAGTACACACAATTTTATATCTTATTGGCTTTGAAAAGGGAATGGAATTTTCAAGCCATCAATAACATTACATCAGCTTTAAGGAATTTGACTATCGCTTCATATCTTCTCCCTGCACCTACAGAGAAATCAGCAATAAAATAATATCTGTAAATGTTTATGTTAATTAATATTAAGTAGATAAATATGCGTTTATAATAATAGCTATTCAAGGGTAGAAAAGTTTCTGCGAGTGCACCGCTAAGATATTTTATGTGTGACAAATGCGCAAGATGAATTCTTAGAAGACGATTTGAAACAATCCTCTGGTTTGTAAATCCCAAACAGAGATTCGATGTAGAGACTTTTGGTCAGATTTTAGGGAATGGTTTCCATTCTGTATATAAAGTGTGGAATAAAGATCCTCTGTTCTTATACAGAAGAAACTGGATGAAATTTTGAACAGTATTCTCGAAAATCCTTAAGGCGGTTTGTACAGGAAGCAAGCTTTTCAATAACCTGAGCATGGCGAGGTAGCATCCTGTAAAATTGAAACCATGGTTACCGTAGTTCAGGAATTGCTGCCACATCAGAGTCGATTAAATTTCTGTAATTGGATTTTGCAAACGTCAATGATGGGAGTAATTGAATCTCTCTTAATATTTTTCACTGAGGAAGGATGGCCTATTTACATGGATATGTTTCATCGCAAAATAACAGGAAACCTGAGTTTCCACACGTGCGAATTGCTCTGTGGGGTGCACTAAATGCATACACAACAATAGGAATTAGGTTTATTAACAAGCAATTAATGAAAAGAGATCAAGGATTCCCATGTTCTAACCAATTTAGAAACAGCTGACAAACGTTGAGTGTCAGTCTGGATTGTCCCAACCAGACCACCTGTCGCTGACGAACCGTTAAATTTATTTGAAGGGATTTTTTAATATAGAGCAATTATCAAAGAATTGTACTGGCTTATTTAACTGGTTCGATTTTTATGAATGAGAAAACTAAATGTTCACATTAATGAAGAATTAGGGAAAAATTCTGTCAATTTAGGATATTGGTCATTTGAATGTGAATGAAAACTTTCTGAAGAGATGTGAAAAATGTGTGGGTAAAGGAGGACATTTCTTATGATACGGCTATTTTGGTTTAGGCTCCAAGAGTTGAAAAAATTTTAAATATGTGATTTAAGAATCGATATGAACATGTTAGCACTAGATGGACCGAGGAGTATGGTCTACCGAGAAGGAACAACCCGTCATTTTGACGGGTGCAGCTTTACTTGCCCTTTTTAAAATAGTAAACAAATTTGAATGCATACCAGTTTATTTAATGTTACTTATACAATCTACGAATATATAATTTTACTTTTGTCTGAAGAATTACATGATAAAATGAACATTTTAAGCCTAAAAATTAATCCAAATATATGCGATAACCAAATGTGAAATGGACAACTTCCGTTAGCAAATACACAGGTTTCAACATAAAATTTTGAATACCACAGTATATAGTAGAAGACACTTATGTATTTGATTTCGCTCATTTAAAGCCTCCTGCAGCATCGTAGCACCTAACGCACGTGTATTCAGCGTTGCCTAAATATGGTGCACGAACATACTGTGAATTTATGGGTTCGTAGAATTAAAAGTCCAATTGCACAAACTCAAAATGTCCTTCCTTTCCACCGAATTAAAGTTGGAACACTTGCCAATCACATAGAATTATGTAGCATACACAATTAAAATACATCATTTCGTCTGTCACAGGTCTACTCCACACTCGAAATTACGCACAACTCCTCTGATAAACGTACGCAGTCTTTCAGTCCGTTCGCTAGCACGGTGCTCTTCACGGCTTCTCGCCAAGAACTGAACTCTCCTTCAGCTCGGCACGTCGCTTATATAATAGCAACTGACCAGTCTAGAAGGTTCCGATTTAGATGAAATATTCTGATTGTTCCAGATGCATTTTTCCATGGCGGTGTAAATTATGCCCTCCAAGCCCCAGAGTTTTTGTTCCTCGCGAATCACAAGTTGGCAACAGGCACTCCAGTTATCAGGTGTTACAACATGGAATGCTGCGTGTACTAGCATTCGAATTCGAAATTCGGAACTAATTACCAGCAGCAGTTTGTGGAGGGAAGATCGTTTGAAGTCTGGAAGCTCAGGATCAGAGTTAACAGCCAACATCACTTTGTTTAAGGTGGGAGGTTCGTTGTTAACAAAGAATTGATGAACACAAATCCATCACAGACAACATCCAACACTGATCTGGCACGTGGTCTCTTCTTGCCGGGAGTTGAAACTTCACCGAATGTGACTTTCCTTGCGCGCATTATAATGGAAACCGACACAGTGGTAAACTCAGACGTTAACTTCACCATTTCATCGATAACAAGTTTTAGAAATTGTTCACTGAACTTATTATATTATTATCCTTTCACCACTTCCTAAAGGCTTTCCGCACGCATGTTTAATACTACTTGCCAGTTCCGCCATGATTCACAACTGGATATGCCTGTCAGCTTCAATATCCGCGCGCACCATGATTTACTTTAATTACAAATGAACTTAACTATCTATTAGCATATGTTTTTATAACTGAAATATGCTTAGTAGGCACTTATTGTGCGCTTCAGCAAAACGAACAAAAGACTCCACACCCCAGAATCAGTATTTTTTCAAAGAACTACTTACAAGGCGGAAGCATCATGGAAATTGTGAAGAAGGTGCGCTACGAAGGTCATTTGGTTTTGTTTACATCTACTTTATTCTCCCGCTGCAAGCAGTATAGCAGTGGCCACCATCTCAATGCACATTGTGCACAGTAGGTCGTGCAAGTTTACCCGTTGTACGCCGGAATAGTCTACCGTACACTCCGTAGCCTTTAGAGCAGTGGCGGAATGCCGATCTTGCAATTTAAATGCACAACTGACTGTGCAACAATAATAATCGAATTGTAATGTGAATGATATAATTGTTATATAAATTGTTTTAATTGTTTCTTTCATTGTCATTCAACTATGTGCCTATATTTTGATAAACAAGCAAATGAACAATAAATTGACAGTGTAAACAAAATGAAAATAATCGACAATCTACTTATAATACAGCTCGAAGAAAAGCAATAAGCACAACATATTACTCAGAAGTGGAACCTAGTTTTCTAGATTTTTGTTGTCTCTTTTGATACACTAGGTTTTCAAAATTAGGTATCAATGTTTGTGCAGCAGCTAGTCTAAGTTGACCTTTTAATTTCTGATCCGACAATTTAATTCTGCAGGAGTCTTTGTTTAATTTCATTAGCGAAAAAAGTTGTTCGTGTGTGTGTGTGTGTGTGTGTGTGTGTGTGTGTGTGTGTGTGTGTGTGTGTTTGTGCGTGGATGCGAACATCTTCAGAACACGAGCGGCGTTTCTGTGTAGTCGAGGAAATGTATTTCTTGGAAAATATGAATAGAAATCGCTCAAACTAATTCTATTTTGGAATTTATTTTTCATTTGACGATTGCATTGAAAATCGATAAGTTCAAGTTGCATCTCAGATTGAACATTATCCACACGTGTAGAGTAAGGCTCAGCAAATATTTGGAAAATTGGCCCTAATTACTCCTCGTCTTAAAACCTTTTCTGAAATTCTTTGTTCAACTCTCTTAATACTTGAACATATTCTTGCATGTCCATTACCTGAACAAACTGTTGAACTGTTGAGAGCTTTAGGAAATGTATCAAGTTCCTTGAAGGTAAGTGCTTTTGCCATAAGGATAGTTTCATTCTGAATACTCTGATACTATCACTTTCTATAAAAAAGAAACACTGTTCCCATGAAGGCATAAATGTAGGAGTAGATGTCCTGCGTGTCACATTACATTCTCCAACCGACATTATGTTTACGAAAACAAACCGCAAGATACGAGACAACACGGCTGTCCACTTCCTCGTCTTGTCTCACACTGAAATCGCACGGTACTCATGGCAGTGCACAGTGCTACGTCATTTGCTCTAGCACAAAATCCATACACTTGGTGACCGCTGCAGTATAGGTATAGAACTCGGTACTGGGGAAACATATATATAAATTCTGATAGTGATATAGAATTTGCAGTAAATTCTGCCATTGCAGAATTCTGCAAAATCTCGGCATAGCCTTATCAAGAGGAATTTATTTCACATATTACGAGAATGTTACAATAAATATATCAAACAAATAAATATTAACTTTGATTTACTTGAAAGTTTCAGTTGTATATTTACATGAAATTAATTTTAACTTCACCGCAAGAGCGGTAAGGTGGCGGTGGTAAAAGAGCGTTTACCAAATGTGATATTTCTATCTACTATACCACATAGACCTTTATAGAAATTGTTTTATTACTACCTCCATGTTACTACACTGTGCATATAATAATACAGCAGGCTTAAGAGGTATTCAAATATTTTAAAAGGTGGTTGCTCTGTAATGAATTTTATAAACAAAAATGATCGAATATAGGACCTCCCTAATTAGAGCCTATTTTCCTTTCTTTTGTTCCCCACTGTAATATTTTGTACTGTTTTTCTTGTTTTACTCTTATATACACAATACACAGACACCAGTGCTGGAGGTGAGACACGAACTCGCGACACTATGCGTAAGTACGTCTAACAGGACCAGCGAGTTTTGAAATTCCATTCTCTCTACACGGTCAGGACCAAAAAGGATGACTTTCTATTTGAAAAATCTATTAATATTTGAATATTTAACCCAGTAACAGGGAATATGTTAATTTGTGTATTTCCAGAGATCGAATGACATCGTGTCAGTTCCTTGGAAAATGCTGAAAGTAAATACCAAGTTTGTATATTGTGATTTTGGGCTCGTAGAATTAAAATTCCAATTTGCAGAAATTCAAAATGTTCTTTATTTCTGTTCAACACTCCCGTAGCAACTTTACGTCACATACACAATCACAATCTACCAAGTTCGATGACCACAAGAGCGTTCTGATTACATCTGTTTACAACATTCTTGTTAAGTCTGTCCAAACAACTGTTTACTACTCCACTGTGTTTTCGACTGACTCTTGGCGAGTCGTCACCTCCTTAAATACCTCTATTGATAACTTTAGATATTTCTGGAACAAATAAGAAATCGAATATTCTATAAAACAGTCGAGACATCACCAGACTTTTCTAGACGGAACTTTATCTGTACCGAAAAGTCTTTTATCTCCGCACTATATTTGTTGCGGACTCTTTATCTCTGTAATACACTATCCGCCTGTTATCGCTCCCTACGCCGAAGCCCATTATGCACGTCGCCGCGAGGAATGGACTGCGCTACGGAGGGGATTCGGCACGCAGGTCCAAACCTATTCCCTCAAGTAGGACACCCCCAGGAGGAAGGTTGAGGTGAGAGGTTGGCCGTCCCAGGGAGCCACGACAGTGCAGAGGACAGGGTCCCAATTTTACCATTGGAATCTCCCTGATAGGCCAGTACAACAGGAAAAATATCATTGTGGGTCCGGAAACAGCTTTACCAGACCGGTTCCGGAGACAGTCCTACCGAAGGGACGAAGTTTCACCAAGTGTATATCATCCTGTCATACAACAGAGAGACACTTCTACTCTGTAAGGGGAGATGACGTTAAATGATAATGGAGATGAAATGGAGGCACATAAATTTCGGGGGATTTAATTAACGTACCCAGCGTTCGCCGGGCACCCAGGAAAACCCCCGACAAAACCTATGGCACAAGTAGATGTGCCACCGGAATCGAATCCGGGGCTGCCGAATGTGGGCCACAGACGAAAACCCCTGGGCCATTCCGCTCGGTAAGACAGAACCCACAGGTACATTTATGTGACAGTTAGATTTTCCTCCCTCCCTCCCTCCCTCCCTTCCTTCCTTCCTCCCTTCCTCCCTTCCTCCCTTTCTTCCTTCCTCCCTTCCTCCCTCCCTTCCTTCCTTCCTTCCTCCCTTCCTTCCTCCCTTCCTTCCTCCCTTCCTTCCTCCCTTCCCTCCCTCCCTCCCTCCCTTCCTCCCTCCCTCCCTTCCTTCCTTCCTTTCTTTAATTCTTTCTTTCTTTCTTTATTTCCTTCTCTCTTTGTTTCTCTCTTTCCTTCTCTCTTTCTTTCTTTCTCTCTTTCTCTCTTTCCTTCTTTCTCTCTTGCTTTCTCTCTCTTTCTTTCTCTTTCTTTCTTTCTTTCTTTCTTTTTCTTTCGTTTTCCTTTTTGAAGGACCATAAGTCATGTATTTTTAGTGAAATTGTGTATCCAAAATATTTTGCAGTAATACATATGACTCTCCTAATCCAGGCATTTTCATTCTGCTCGAGGGTTAAATTCTCGATTTTAACTTTTCTCTCAAAAAAATAAATTTGAAAGGTCACAATTTTGGCACACAGCTCAACAGGTTTTGTGGACAAATAAAAAAAAAAATTACGGTGATACCCCGATTCTCCATTTTTCCCCTTGAAAATTTAGATGGCCACGTTGAAAATTCAAAACTTGATTTCCCTTAACCAATTCTAAAACCACTTCTTTTAGAACTCAAATAAAAAGTTCTATCAGGTGAATTTGGTCGTCAGATGTGAAAAAGTTGCCAACACGTAACAAACCCAGGAACAAAGGGAAACTGCAGGCTGATGGATGAACAATGAACGTTATCTAGAAGAGTAGCAACAGTTTCGAAGCGCGATTTCATCTCAACGTGCAGAGATTTTGTCACGGAATTAGGTCGTACGCTCTCGTACTTGAATCACGCGGCAATCAATATAGCGACAGCGCTGCAATGTGCCTCACGTTACTCACATCAAACTGTTTTTATGAACATACCCTTAACCTATTTTCTGTTAATGTTAATCGAGGCAAAACGAAAAAACTTATACACAAGCCAGTTATTTCCCAACTGTATGGCATTTAACTACATCAAGGACAAGTTACTCTGATATCCAGATTGCATTGGAAATATGGTTTTGAGGACGAGTTAATGCACACAAAAATCTGACTCACTCTGGTACAAACTCTGGTACAAATGAATATTCGTTTTTCTACTGAACAGAAATTTTTGAGAATTAATTTACTAAAAATTTTATTATGTGTACAACACCAATAGGCAAAAGTCAGCAAAGTTAAGGCAAAATCCTTTAAGGCCAACTCGTTATGTAACAACTTTGACATTACGTTCTCTTTGTTTGGTCAGGAGGAAGACAAGCACAACGATGCCCGCCTCAGTAGCGTAGATGGTAGCGTGTGTGCCTCACGTTCAAGAGGTCCCAAGTTCGAATCTCGGTCGGGGTGAGTTACCTGGATAGTGTTTTTACTGGGGTTTCCCTTATCTTATAAGAGGAATGTCGGGTAGCTCTAAGTTCCATGGACCCTGGACTCATTTAAGCATCATTTCACCAAATTCATCCACCGTCTGATATGACTTAACGTTGGAGAACGTAAATTACAAAACAAAACAAACTCATGTTCAAGAGGTCCCGAGTTTAAATCTCGGTCTCGTGAGTTTACTGGATAAGATTTTTCCGGGGTTTTCTCTTATCCTGAAGGACTAATGTCGGGTAATTCTAAGCTCTGTGGACCCTGGGATCATTTGAGCAGTATTTCACCGATTCCGTTCATCGTACGATATGACTTAACGTTGGAGGACGTAAGTTACAAAAAAAATGTTCGGAGGGGATTCAATGCCATACCAGACTGGTCTTTTGTATCTATATGTCCCAAGTGGGGCATACTCGGGAGGGCGGATGAGGTGAGAGGAGACAGAGTGTGTCCGGACCCAAGTAGTCACTACAGCATAGATGGCGGTGTCCCTACTCTCCAGCGATTGGTTAAGGACAATCATCACCCCAACTACCGTGGCCCCAAAACAATCGTGAGGCCGGTTCGGGCAATGGGGACCGCCTCCCAAGAGCAAGGATGATTCAAGGCAGGCCTGCACAACCAAATTCCGCCAGCCGCGTTCCTGATTTGGCCCATTAGGCGGCTCGGAGAACAAAATCCGTCCTGCCAAAGGAGAAAGTGTTCATCATCCCGCCATGCACCGCCGAGACTCCTGTGCACACTTCTACGCTGAAAGAAACTACCATATGAGAGATGGTGTGATATGATAATGGAGGTGAAAATACAGGGACAGGAAATTCAAGGGATGTAATTAACCAACCCAGCATTCACCTAGAAACGTGGGAAAATCCCGAAAAAGCCATGGCTCAGGTAGGTCAGTCACCGGAATCGAACCTGGATCTCCCGAATGCGAACCACAGACGAAACCGCCTAACCCATCCTGCTCGGTAGATATAAGCATTTAAAAACAATAAACAAATTACAAAAAATATTTTACCCATAATTAACTCTACAAAAGCTTTATTTGGTGCATTTTGGATTTTAACGACATATACAAATGGTGCAATAATGGACATTTGTGCTCGATCATGCCATACTTTTGTATTGATACGACTAGTAGCAGTACTTTAATGGACCTCACTAAAGGGCACCCGTGCATTAAATTATTGGTATTAGACTAATGACAAGGGCCACGCAACATTGTGAAAGCGAAAATATCGATTATTCTTGTTTTGATCGACAACGGTACTAGCGCCAGTTTAGAAAAAGTCAAAATGTCTGACACTAGTAACAGCGAAGTTTTTTTTTAAATTTACGTCCTCCAACGTCAAGTCATATCGGACGGTGAATGAAATGGGTGAAATGATGCTTAAATGAGCCCAGGGTCCATAAAGCTTAGATTTTCCCACCATTCGTCTTTAAGAATAAGCGAAACCTCCGGATAAGACCTTATCCAAGTTACTCACCCTGACCGAGATTCAAACTCGGGATCTCTTGAACGTGAGGCAGATGTGCTACCACCACGCTATCGAGGCGGGTGACACAGTGACATTGAAATTACGGAAAAGCCCTCAATGTTTCCAATACTTGCTGCCTCAAAAGTCAAGAAAGATGTACGAGAAATTGTATTTACAGTTCATGGATTGGAGAACATCAAAATGTATAAACTCGTTCTCAGAAAAATGTATTTCTAGTGTATTCCAATTCCTAGTGTATTCCGAACAACTGTCTCAAAATATGAAATCATCGACCTGGTGGGCTCACTATTTTATTTTGAAATCAACACTGAACATTAGGTACCAAATTGACTTATCTAAGTACTCAAAGCTGAACAGCTTACTCAAACCTAAATCAGAAGGATATAAAGGGAAAAAGCCAAAACATTTACACTTGATGAGTTAACAACATTTATAAATGAAGCATCTTGTATTAAATACTTCATGATAAAGTAAGTTTCTTTTTTTTTAGTGTTACAAATGTTTTGTTTTACTCTATTAGGTTAAACTGTGTCACGCACTAACAGCTGTTAATAGGGAAGTAAAGAATTTTGTCGTGAGGCATTGTTTTGCGGCGGGCCGCGGCCTGCGTGTGCGAAAGGGACAGATAGTGCGACGTGGGGCTAAACGCTTGCCGAAAAAGAGGAAGAGACAGATGGATGTCTGAAAGTTACTTCTTTTCAAATGCATCTCGATTGTTATCGAGCGGTCCACTAATTTCTAGAAACAGTGATTGGAAATATAAAACCGCCGCGGCTGTCAAAGCGAGTTGAGTTACAATTTGGAAACTTTTAATTGTGTGTGTGCAGCTGTGTAGTGGACCTCTGAAGTACACCGCAGGTACATTCTGTCGCTTTTTTTACTTGTGGTGAAGCAACGAGGGACTACTGTGTGTAAGACACGCTTTTGAGCCTATAAGGGGTGTACATAATGTGTTTTTATTTAAATAAAGAGCACTTTAAATTTCCTCAAAGTTTTCTCTTAATTCTACAAACCCAAAGAGTCAGAGTATTTCTGTGCCTACGTAATACGAGGGCTGTTTAGTAAAGATTGATCACAATTTTATTGACAACGTACCTTCACTCATGTTCATAATTTTGATGGTCCTCCTCAAAATAGTCTCCCCTGAATGCGATGCACTTGTTCCAGCGTTTCTGCCAGTCCTCAAAGACAGGCTAAAGACCAATTTTGAGAGATCCTTCAAAATCGCCTCGACAGCCTTCACCACTGCTTCTGATGACGGATAATGCCTCCCACGAAAGCGTTTCTTCAAGTTAGGGAATAGAAAAAAGTCACATGGGGCTAACTCGGACTATATGGAGGGTGAGGGATGCACTTTCCGTTGAGTTTTGCAAGATATTCAGCAACAACATTGGCAATATGCGGCCGCGCAATATCTTGGTGCAGCATGCAGCCTGCGTCACGGAAATGTGGTCTTTTGCGCCTGATATGGAGTTGCAATGGTTTCAGGACATCCCTGTAGTATTGTCCAGTTACTGATGTGTGTGCAGGTACAACATGCTGATAAACCATTCCATGAATGTCAAAGAATGAGATGGCCATAACTTACCCAGCAGAAGCAATTAATTTTGCTTTTTGGGGGGTCGGAGTTGAAGGAGATTTCCACACTGAGCTTTGCTGTTTGCTCTCAGGATCAAAGTGATATAGCCAAGTTTCATCAGCAGTGATTATGTTTGAAAGAAGCTCCGGATCTTCCTCTAACATCAACCCTAACTGCATGCAGACTTGCATGCGAATGTCCTTTTTTTCGGAAATCAACTGTCTTGGGAACCATCGCGCACACACACGTCTCATGTGTAATTTTTCTGTCACTATCGTGTGGTTGGCACCCAAGAAATGTTCAGTATTTCAAAAAGGGATCTTAAGGTAATTCGTCGATCCTCTCTCACAATGGCAGCAGCAGTGTAGATGTTTTCTTCCGTATGATCAATAACTGGAGCACCGGGTCGACTTTCCCCTCTTTAAACATTTTGAACCACCTTCGAGCTGTGCTGTAGGGGAGAAGAGACTCTCTATAGTTCTCCTGTAGCATTTTATAAGCCTCAACTGAAGATTTATTGAGACGAAAGCAGAATTTTCAAGATGCTTATTGTTCCTCGCGTGTTCCCTCCACTGCAGCGGTAGGCGACACTGAGCATGTCTGAATTTGCCTCGTTCTCACAGGTGGGAACCAGGAGTACATACAATGAAAATACTACGGCGTGTTTGTTTCACATTAAGATAACAGGATATAATAAGATTGAATTTTAGTGAGAGAAATTATGATCTTGAAAAGGCTATGATCGTTCTTTATTAAACAGCCTTCGTACGTATTAGGTTTCACTTTGCACAAAGCAGTAACTATTTAGACCAAGCAATAACGATTGTAACATATCTCTAAATCCAGAGGTGTATACTTTGAGGTGAAACGTTTAATTTAAAAACGTAATCGAGTAAAAACAGTGGTATGAAGCTTCACTCTAATGGTAATAAAAACGCTTTGCTCCGCACGCCAGGTTAATAATAATACTCGAGTTTTAATTGCTACCACTATAGTCTGGTTGCTTAATATACTCTTATTAGTTATACATTTAATTTATAGGATAATCTCTTATACATAGGATATTTGAAATCATTATAGTGATCTTTGACATATTCAAAACCAAGGGAAACTTTTTCATGTAAATAATAAATGGGGTGGGGTATATCTTGAGTATCTTTGTGGCACATCCTTAGACGATGTCCTTAAACACCAAGTTTAATGTTAAACCGACTTACCGGTTTTACATGTGGTTATGAAGCACACACACAAATATTCTCAACTGCTGATTTTGGGGTTAATGTTAAGGGGTTCGTATAGAATTTTTGGGAGGAATAAAATACTGTTAACTTATTAGAGAAAGTCCTTTGAAGATTTATTTCATTTGCAGCATGTGAAGCTTTCAGTTGGGGCGATGCTGTCTTTAAGGATCAAAGAGAAATGAATGCACTGGTATAACTTGGTCCCTCTCGCAAAGGTATGTCGTAAAGACCGTGGCTCTCCTGACCAGTTAAAGTCCTTCTCATTCCAAGCTTGCAGAGGAGATGTATCGGTTAAGGTATCGAGAGGAGAGCATTCTTTTGTTCCCTGCGGAACGTGATACTACAAATGGATACTCTAAACGTTACGGTAGCCAGCAGGTTTGGGAATAACAAAACGAGGTTTCAAAACTTTAATCAAGTAGGGAAATAGATGCACATTCAGTTGGTTGGGACACTCACGTCAGAACACGGCAGCTCAAGCGCGCATTTCGCGTTTATCTTAAAGGATATATTATACAAATCGTAATTATAAAACCTTATGATTTTCTCTACTGATTAGGTATTGCATTCCACCCGAAAATTTGATGCAATTTAAGCGAAAATTCATGTTTTGTAGCCGCCTGACACTTTAGAAAAATGTCCGTGAATATGTGACTCCGTGTGAGCAATGTAGAATCGATTACTCTATTTTTATATAAGTATAGAATCTTCCAAGAATGTTTAACAGATTTTCAAGAAAACTATTCATTTCCAGAATACTCTTTACATGCAAAATGCTTCCAAATGCTTTTATTTTCTTTGTAGTTTCTTTAAGAATATTGGTCAATCTGCCATATGTTTAAAGTACTTTTGTGCCAAATAAAGTGTGTACCTTGAAATACTTGGGAACAGTTTCTGAATTCCTAATTTATTTGAATAATTTTCGCGTATAACTTAATCGTTCTTCCACACTAAGCATGTGTAGGCTATGGTTTGGGTAGTAGAGTTAGACTGAAAAACACAATACTATAGCTGGGATTTGAAACATGGATCTCCCGTTCTCTGTCCGGTTGCTGTTAACCATTTAGTTGCCATGGCCAAGATGACAGCATGACATTAAATTCTCCAACTGACTCGTATATTTTCCGCTAAATAACTAAGTGTATTCTTTTAATTTAGGTCATCCAACGATACGGAACGATGAATTGGTGCTCAAATGAGCCCATGTTCAATGGAGCTTTGATTTACCAGACACTCATCCTTCAGGATAAGAGAAAACTCCTGAAAAAAAACTTTATACAGGAATTCACCCTAACCGAGATTCGAACTCGAGACCCCTTGGACGTGATGGTGACTCGTTTGTGGCGTAAGTGTGTACTCACTGTATATGAAAACTCCTACTGGTTTACCGTGAGAAACACGAGACAGTTGGAGAATTTAATGTCATAGTGGTATGTTGGCATAATAGCTCAGTGGTTTTGAGCAACCGGACGGAGACCGGGAGATCCATAGTTCAAATCCCGGCCATGACACTAATATTTCAGTCTGCCTTCTAGTGGTTTACCGTGAAAAACACGAGACAGTTGGAGAATTTAATGTCATAATGGTATGTTGGTCATAGTAGCTCAGGGGTTTAGAGCGCAAGGACGGAGACCGGGAGATCCATAGTTTAAATCCCGGCCATGGCGCTGATATCTCAGAACACCTTCAAGTGGTTTACCGTGAAAAACACGAGACAGTTGGAGAATTTAAAGTCATAATGGCATGTTGGTCATAGTAGCTCAGGGGTTTTGAGCATCCAGACGGAGACCGGAAGTTCCATATTTCAAATCCCGTCCATGGCGCTGATATCTCAGAGCGCCTTCTAGTGGTTTACCGTGAAAAATACGAGACAGTTGGAGAATTTAATGTCATAATGGTATGTTGGTCATAGTAGCTCAGGGGTTTTGAGCAACCGGACGGAGACCGGGAGATCCTTAGTTCAAATTCCGGCCATGGCCCTTATATTTCAGTCTGCCTTCTAGTGGTTTCCCTTAAAACACACGAGTCAGTTGGATAATTTAATGCCATAATGATATGTTGGTTATAGTATCTCAGTGGTTTTGAGTACCCGGATGGATACCGGGAGACCATAGTTCAAATCCCGGCCATGCCATTTAATTTTTCAGTCTGCGTCTATGTATCGAAAACTTTTGCGTAACCAGTGCACAAAAAAGAGTTAAACACAGACAATTTTATGAAGATGATGTTTTTATATACTTCCTTTGTTTTTACTCTCTCGGATATGGACAGAAAACGTAATGTCAAACTCATCGTGGAGCGACCAGCTATTAAAAATTTGACTATCGCTTAAAGATCTCTATATTATCCTACTGCCGTTTTAAGGCTGAGGAAATTTATTTAAAACACTTCTAAAAAGTGACATTAGCAAGAAATAGATGGAACATATATTTTTTAAAATATGTTTTGGAAATACAGGTTGAGAAAGTCATGTAAAATAAAAAATTTTGTACAATACTGTATGAAGTATAATTATAAAACCTCATTACATTCTCTGCTACATATTTTAATTTTGGAAAGTACTTACGCCACTCTACACAACATTTTGATTTCCTACTTTCACCCGATATACAGATTTTAATGACCCCTTAATCTAAAAATGGAATTTTTATAACAATGTCCCGTAAATGTCTACTAAATGCAAGCTGTTTTATTTGATTGTTTGATATGTGAAATACATTCTAAAACTAAGACTAATTTTGAAGATCGCGTAAACATTGATTTGTAAAAAACTAATGTTAACGTAAATTAGGCTGGGCCATGCTAGGCAGGGGGGGGGAGACTCGGCGCGGAGTTCCAGTTCTGGTCTATTGCCCCAAGTGGCGCATCTTTGGAAGAAAGGAGAGGAGACAGTGGGAGGCCGAGCAAGGAGTGACAACAGTGCAGAGAGCAGGTTCCCCAAAACTGACAAGTTGCAAACTCTCCGGCAGGCCAGTACAACTGGTATATCACCTACCCACCGCGATTCTCAACCGGCCCACCAGTCCAGCCCGAAGGCCAGCGACCGTCCTACCGGAGGAATTGTTTACCAGGAGCATATCATCCTGCCATGCAGCGCCGAGACCTCCGCCGACATTTGAGAGAGACCACTAGATGAGATATTATGTGAAATTATAATTTTTAGAGATGAGACAGCTGCCGCGCATTGGGTGCCGCGTTTGCTGACGTTACACCAAAATTGTGTTTGAATGAACACTTCCAACGCTCTTTTGACGCGCCTTAGACTCAATATCCGAGTTTTGGCGCAAATTAGTTACTGTAGATGACACTTGAATAGACCATTATACGCTCAAAACAAAAATACAGTCCAAAGAGTGGACACCAAAGGCGGAATCGGCTCCAAAAAAAAGGAAAAACTGTTTTTTTCGGCTGGGAAAGAGATGGTAACTGTTTTTTGGGATAGCCATGGACGTATTTTAGTCGATTATCTTCAAATAGGAAAAACCAATACAGAAGCATCTTACGCATCATTACTTGGCAAGTTTAAGGCAGAACTTCCAGAAAAACGGCCACATTTGCAGAAAAAGAAAATCCTGTTTCACCAAGACAAATCACCGTCTCACACCTCAGTGGTTGAAATGGCGAAAATCCACGAATTACTGTTTGAACTGCTTGAACATCCACCTTATTCAACAAATTTATCCCCAAGCGACTTAATTTCGCTCTCTCACCTGAAAATTGCGCTCGGAGGACAGATAGTTTCGTCAAATGAAGAGGCAATCACCTTCATGAACAATTATTTTGCAGAGAAAACGGCCGAGTACTATTTAGACGGGTCACAGAGATGGGTACATCGCTTGGAGAAATATGTAGAGTTACAAGGCGACTATATTGAGAAAAAAATCTGAAGAAGGTATTTTATCTTTATTAGGTCGGAAACTTTTCAGAGCAACCTCGTAACGTCTTCCTTCAAAAGTCAGCATAGGTAACTGATTAATAGTATGTTAAATGTTTAGTGTTTAACGCCCGCTTTTACTACATACGGCACCGCAGACAGTGACACTGATGGTATATGAGATGAAGATGGAGCGCCGGTGGAATGAGATGGCGGGGGAAACCGGAGGTCCCAGAGAAAACCAGCCCCAGCACCATGTTTTCCACCAGAAATCTCACTTTTCGGTCGCCTGGGATCGAACCCGGGCCGCCTTGGTGAGTGCCAAGCGGTCTAACCAATGAGCCACGGCGTGGCCTATAGTATGCTATATTCAGAGGTTAAACAATACATCGTCCATTGCTGCAGAAGTAAAAACAGATTGTATTGTTGTGTATTCTGCCATGCACAGGGATTTTGATATGATTATTTAAAGTAAATGATTATTAGAAGCATTTGGGTCATATTGACCCGAGGAAGAGAAGTGTCACAATTTCACATACTAATGGCCGCGCCGTGGCTCAGTGGTTAGACCACTTGGCTCTCACCAAGGCGGCCCGCGTTCGATCCCAGGCGACCGCAAAGTGAAATTAGTGGTGGACAACACGGCGCATCTCATTCCACCGGTGTTCCAACTTCATCTCATGTATCATCAGTCACCGCCTGCGGTGCCGTATGTAGTAAAAGCGGGCGTTAAACACTACACATTTCACATACAAGAAAAATCTACAACAAATACATAAAGCTACAAGCACCAATGATTACAGCTTCCGTGTCTGGTCATATTGACCCAAGGACAACAGCTGGATTAAAGGATTTGTGAGTTAAAAAGCAATATATAATGCAGTTTTATGAGTAATGCCCTGTTCAGTGCTTCACGTCTAAACAGTCACATTTAGCACAAAAACTAGTTACTTATTCACAATATACGATGTGAATGAAACAGTGAGGGAATGTCATTTCAACATCTTATCCACTTACATTTAATAAAAATAAATTGAAAGCAATTTGGGATGACTGCCTTCTACAGTTTCTTCCACATTTCACGTTAGTTTATCAGGAGCTGAATACGTCAACTCACATAAGATATGTGCTACCGTTAACAAATAACATAAACTAAGTTCTATTTATTTAATCATAAATAAATGTTTCTTATTGTTTGCAAGGCAAGGTAACGTACTTTACAATGTTTCCAATACATTCATTGTGACGGTTTCACATTCTGTTAGGTTTAGACTCCCGATTAAAAAAAAAAAAAACACTTTTATAAGAGAATGTGCGAATATGTTTGAGCGAGTTCGAGTATGTGTGTTTTTTCCATTTTTATCCAGCCTTTGACTGCAATGGTCCTATCGCCGGCATTTCTCCTTTCAAACTTAACACAATGGTGTTATCTCTTTGACGTTGGATTGGTGGTACTTTAAATTTCATTTTTAAGCAGTAGTTCACCTACACATACGCACTCTCATTCATACTTCTAGTATCTGGGGAAGATGGGGAATCTTCTTAGTTGGAGAAAAATCCCCACCTCTAGCCGGGAATCTAACCCGGAACCTATCGCACTGCAGGCAGGTGCTCTACCAGCTGAGCTATCGGGCCAGTCTATGTGTGTTTGTGTGTGTGTGTGTGTGTGTGTGTGTGTGTGTGTGTGTGAGTGTGTGTGTGTGTGTGTGTGTGTGTGTGTGTGTGTGTGTGTGTGTGTGTTTGAACAGCATAACTCAAAAATTAAAATCCTTTAAGTCTCAAATTTGGTATTCTAAGTTCAGTAGCTCCAGAAGATGTAATACTAAGATTTTTACTTAAGAAATCCTCCATTCTAAGCTAATTTTTAGATAAATGTTTTCTTCCTCAACATTTAAATATTCTCACAAACATTTCTGACGAGTTTGATTACAGTACCACATAGATAGTCAACAAGAAAAATTCAATGCCATGGCCGGGATTTTAACCATGGATCTCCCGAAAATGAAATGAAATGTGTAGTGTTTAACGCCCTCTTTTACTACATACGGCACCGCAGGCGATGACACTGATGATACATGAGATGTAGATGGAGCACCGGTGGAATGAGATGGCGGGGGAAACCGGAGATCCCGGAGAAAACCCGCCCCAGCGCCGTGTTGTCCACCAAAAATCTCACTTTGCGGTCGCCTGAGATCGAACCCGGGCCGCCTTGGTGAGAGCAAAGCGGTCTAACCACTGAGCCACGGCGCGGCCATGGATCTCACGGATTCCGTCCAGTCGCTCTAATCCATTGAGCTACCATGGCCAACGTGCCGTCCTTACATTAATTTCCCGATTTGGCTCATATAGATGCGAGAACCCATAGTGGACTACCGGGGAAATATATGAATCAGAAAGAGAATTTAATGTTAGGGCGGCATGTTGGCCGTGGTAGCTCAATGGTTTAGAGCGACTGGACGGATACCAGGATATCCGTGGTTCAAATCCCGGCAATGGCATTGAATTTTTCATGTTTACTCTATCTATCAAAAACCCTAGTATATATACCGCTAGTATGAAGAATGATTAATTTTCATCAATTAACTAAAATAAACAGTACCGTATGTTTAAGACAGTCTTGAAACATGTAAGGTATATTGTGACTGCGTGAGTTACGTAGATTTGTAAAGCTGGTTTGCAGAAATTTAGAACAACCTTCACTGAAGTAAAAAGAAATGAAATTGACAATCAGCTGTCTTCAAGGCTGACTCGGAGATTTGCTGCTTGAAATGAAATGAAAGAAATCACTGCGGTACACTTCAATCGTCGACTGTCGCAACAATTTGTCAGTATTTATACCTACACAGCCATTGTTTCGAGAAAGTCGAAGACATTCCGAGAACTTTCGCGGCGGCAACAATGGGTACAACGCTCTGGAGCCTCTCTCTGTCCTTTTCTCTCTTTCCCACCGGCCGGCTCCGGCTTCTGGCAAATACTTTACAGTGGAAATAACTATCTCCGAGGTATTCCATTTTATTTATGTCAATTTTCAGAGAACGGAATTTCAACGTCATTACATAGCAGGCACCTCATTAAAGATTTGACTGTTCTTAAGAATACTGTATGTCATATTCCCATTGTACGTAGACAAAAATAATAGTCTGGGCAACTATTGCCATTAAAGTATCTTATACATTTGGTAATACATTCAAAATTGTTACAGATGTTCAGGATAAAAATTAAAATTGTCGAAACATTTGCATGTGAAGAGAATTTTGAAAATATCATTCTTTGTTGATGCTGTAAATCCTTGTGTGTCATTCTCGAAAAATTCTGAACTTAAATGCAAGATACTCTGGTCAAAACAAAAAGAACACCTCCAAAAATCATCCAACTTGTTTTTAATCAGGGAGATACATGCGAAATACCGGAATCAAAATTTTAGATGGAATGTCATACTTCCCCTGCTTACTGGAATTTCATAGTAGAGAACGTAAAATCTGGAATTTTTGGATCTGTTTTGTGAAATTTACGAGGGCTGTTAAATAAAGAATGATAATAAACTTTTTACGGTCATAATTTTTCGCAATAAAATTCAATCATATATTGTATTAGCTTAACGTGAAACGAACATGGCGTATTACTTTCATTGTTAGTACTCCTAGTTCCCGCCTGTGAGAACCAGGCTAGTGCAGACATGTTCAGTATCGCCTACCGCTGCAATGGAGGAACCAGTCAGTTAAAGTTGATGTTAGAGGAAGATCCGAGATGTCTGCAAAAATTAACAATGCACCACCTACCAAACGAGCCAAAAAATTGTTCAGTATTCAACACAAAAATACTAGGTTTTCAGTGCTGCGTAATATAACAAATAAACTAAGTCTCGGACAAACATACGAAAATGATTTGTACTACTCATATGCATCATTAACGTCATTTGACATTGAGCGATTTTTCTCCTTATATTCTTATATTGTTTCAGCGAGAGGCGCAGAAACTCATAGGCATATACATGGTTCTTCACTGTAATTCCCTCATCGAAATCAATGAGAAGGATGTATGTTGTCATGTAGGTTACATTTTGTATCCGTACCGGACTGTACACACACAGCGCATCGGTATACTTGTTGCCACGGACGTTTGTTGAAATCTCTCTTGGCCTTTTATAGTACCTGTGCGTATACATTGATTGCTAAGGTGTACGGGTTCCGATGTCTGTTGATTATCCGATATGGTGATAGGTGGAGGACCCAAGAAGAGGCTTGCGTTTTGTTTAGTGAAATACAACCAGAAAGAAGGATTACTCATTCTAAGGTAAGCTAAATTTTCAAAAAAAAAAAAAAAAAAATGAAACTGGAAGTGTTAAAAATAAGAAAGTCTGGAAGGCCAAAATGAGCTGCAGATGCTGTGAATGCTAATTATGTTAGGAATGTGTTTTCTCGGTTTAAATTCCATGTGCTATAATGGTCCTCATAAACTTATATTACAGTTCAAAAAAGCATCTATCTCTATGTTTCGAGACCTATGGACAGAAAAAAAACTGAAAAAAGGAAAAACAAATGCTGCCAGTAAATAAAAGTCTCGCCCTATTCAGAATCATAGTAATATGAAAACATGTTGATATTATCGCGAGGAATTGTTTTGCTGCTGCGTAGACAATCGCCTAGAGAGAGAGAGAGAGAGAGAGAGAGAGAGAGAGAGAGAGAGAGAGAGAGAGAGAGAGAGAGAGAGAGAGAGAGAGAGAGAGAGAGAGAGAGAGAGAGAGAGAGAGAGAGAGAGAGAAGTGTGTAGTGAAAGAAACAGTGCCCAAGCCACGCCTACGGAGCCGATGAGTGCTTGGTACTTGCTGTGAGAGAGCAGCAGAGGGAGAAAGAGGCATATAGTTCCATGGTGTTCTCGCTGCGCCACGAAAGATCGTGTGGCTTCGGCAACTTTCGAGAAACGATGGTTCGGCTATAAAAACGTCGCAGTAGTCAGACAGCTAAGTGGTGCAGCGGAGCTGCGAGTCAGTTGTCTATGGACCTGAGAATTGAGTGTGCAGTGACGTGGACCAATGGCAGACGACCGTGAAGTTTGCGTTTGTGTATGTTACGTGATTCTGCTTCTGCAAAGGGCTGTACAAAGAGTTTTTATACGGAAATGGAGAGCATTTTAAATTTCTGCAAACTAGACGTTTAATTTTACGAACCCATAAAGTCACAATGAGTTACAGCTTTTCTAAAATATACCACTTCGCAAAATTATAACTTACAAGCACTGTGCTATACTACACCCTCCGTACAATTCATGGATTAAAACAAAAAGTGGCTAAATTGTTTCAAAAATTTTAGTTAACTTCTCTTACTTGAACATATGGCATAGGGAGTTCATCCATGCTGGCCCCTTTTGCAGAGTCTGGACTTCTCGTGTCCCAGCAAAACCATAACAGAATGACCTAGTGTGTACCATAGTTTTTCCAATAACAATTTTCTAACTTTCCTAGAGGTTTACAAAGTCCTGTCAATATGTTTTGGTCACAATGAGAGATGCCCACAAGCGCTAAGTCACCTGTTACTTTTCTGTCCCTCACCATTTGTTTCCCCTTGCCCCAAGCTATTCTTTGGGATGCAGATCAGATGTGTATGACAGCAAACTAACACATACATGTCAAATATATTGTGTTGCTCTTATTTATTCATAGAATCAAACCTCTTGTTTTGTAACCATAGCAGGTTTCAGCAAACTGTTAGATTGAGGAGCATTTTTTTTCAGTTTTCATTTGTGTAATTATGGTCTTACTGGCTCTGTAAGGGAGAAAAGAATTTTCCAGAAACTTATTACATCAACCATAATATAAGAAACAGGTCTGCAATTTTTGTCAGATAAATCAATGTTGGGGAAAAACAATTAGTGATAAGGAAATTAGTTGATCTTTGTAACGGTAGCTTTTGTTTGAAGTGAGTTTTGCTTTCTGATCTAACTATTAGTGGGCCATGTAATGACAGTATAATAAATGATGAACGGTTACTATGGGAAGAAAATCAATAATGTTCAGATATATATGTTCTGTAGTCTTGTTTCATGACTGTGGTAAAATGTCGCGGTGAATATCAAAGTTTTGTAACGGAAAATCAATAATATTCAAGAAGAAATAATCTGTAGTGAGTGGACATGCAGGAGTGAGGAATTTTATTTAATTAACGGAAACTATTAAGGAAGTACTGGAGGTAACCTGCCAATCATTGACTAGGAAAGAAAGTTTGAGTAAAATTTTATCCAGCTTATACAATCAAATTATATATTTATTGCAATTGCATTAGCTTATCTGATATTTCTGAGTAATTATTATTAACTCTTTATATACATTGTACATATTTTTGAAGAGCGAAATGCAATCCGGACGATACTATTGGTGACCTGAAGAAATTGATATCTGCAAAAATTGACACGAGATGGGAAACGATTGTGCTGAAAAAGTGGTATAGAGTATTCAACTACACTGAACAAAGTCATGCTTCATATGGCGCCCTCCACGGGGCTCGAATTAGAGTGAAGTTAGCAACAACACATCATAGATGTTTGAATATGGTGGAAAGAATGATACCAGGACTACAGGATGGTGATAAAAATACCAAAAAAGAAGAGAGAAGATGAGTGAGTTCAAAAAGTAAGCAATTACAAAAAATATTTAGAAGTGTGAGCAAAATTTACGAACTTTTTAAAGAATAATAATAATGATAATAAAAATTACATACATATTTGCTGTGTAGACGTAATTAATTTGTGTTATTGAGATTATAAAAAGTCAGTTAGTAAGATGGAAATTAAAAAAGAAGCAGAGGCTAAATTCTTAGATAAGAGGGAAGAAGTGGAAAAGCAAAGTAGAGAAGAAGGAATGAGTAAGGAGATAATTGACGAAAGTAATTATGACACAACAGAAGTAGAAAAGTAATGTATAAAGGTAGAAGTGGATAGTATTAGCTAGAGTTTTGTTAGATATAACCAGAGAAATGAAGAGATTATTGATGAGTTTTTAAAGAAAATGAACGAGTGTTTTGAGAGAATCGTACAGGTACAGAAACAGTTGTTTGTTAATGTATAGGTTAAGTTAGTATAAGATTTTATTCAAGTAGGTGAAAATGTGTCAGAAGCTGTAAAGAAAGATGCAAATAATATGATACAAGAGTCAGAATCAAGTAATAAAATATGTAAGGGAGATAAAGAAGCATTAGAACAAAATGTCGGTCAGAATAAAGATGAATGCGATAAGTTAAATAAAGAATCACAGAATTATCAGGAATATAATGTAGTAGAAGTAACTGGTGAGACAGTATGATAAAATAATGTAAAGGAAGCTCTAAATGTAACTAAACACAACAATGAAACACATGTTGACTTACCAAACAATGAATGTAGTGTTACAGATGGTTACCAGAAGATGTATCAGTAGTTTGATGTGAATTGAAACGTGTATGTAAGAAGATATTATCATTAACACACGTAAATTATTTAGGTCACATTGGTCACACGTATCATACGCAACACGCAATAATTTGGCTAAATATTGGTCAAATAATTAAACAAAACACTAACCTAACCTTAAAACAGCTTCATGGTAAAGATATACGCACAAACTGAAAAATTAGAAACCAAGTTCTGAATGCTTGCAACGCTCAGGTTAGCCAACAGAGTAAAATTTACCACACTAACTGTTCAAAAGTCATAAGTACCTACCACGAAATTGTAACAAACCTTGCCATTGATACGGGACAGCTTGAAAAATTAATTTTGTGGGCTAATCACGCAACATGAAACGCCAAAACAGAGAGTTCTTTTGTATATAAATTGTTATGTTAAAATTATTCTTTATATTGTTATATTATGTTTTGTTCATTGGGAGTAATTTAAAATTGATAATTCTAATATTACTTTAATGCAAATTGGGGGCGTGGCACATGAAAACAAAAGATGCTCAAATGAGTCCAGGGTCCATAGAGCTTAGAGTTACCCGACATTCGTATTTCAGGATAAGGGAAAACCCCGGATAAAGCCTTATCCAGGTAACTCACCCTGACCGAGATTTGAACTCGGGACCTCTTGAATGTGAGGCAGAGACGCTACCATCTACGCTACCGAGGCGTACAATATATGGGGCGTTCTTCAAAATATATGGAATAGGAAGCTGATATTGCATATATGGACATATTAAGTAAACATGGCCATCTGTAATTCGACGAACGTTAATAACCAAGCATACCATATAGATGATGCAACAAATGCTTAGGTGTATTGAAATCCCAAATTGTGATATAGGACCAATCAGAATTAAGTATCACGGTAGCTTAGCAACCAAAAGAAAATCAAAGAACCAACGATTTTATTCTTAAATTTTTGTTCTGGCTTTAACTCTCGAGGAGGGTAGACGCGCTTTCGGTAAAAGACTTCTTGAAACTATGAAAAGTTATTGGAGTTCACCATTACTGAACGTTTAGTAAACGTTTAAAATATACATCGAATACGCGACGCTACGATAAATAATTTAAGTAAAAAACCGTTGCATCATTTATAAATAAAAGGAGAAAATTAAAATATAGTAAAGGGCTATATACATCAGTGGAAAAAGTTGCATGTAAAGAAGAAAATGATGTCAAGAAATATAATTCCAAGGAAAGTGAAATGGTATTAATTATTTTATTCCATAGTTGCCCAAAAGTGAAATCCCTTTTGTATCGATACCACGCCTGAGAAGTTTCACATCTCATCGCTCGCCGCAGCTGCCGGAGAGAGAATTTATAGAAATCTTCGAGAACTTCATCTTCACGGCTTTTAGACGAAAAATTCATCGCTTTTACATCAAGGTAAGGTTTGGCTTCTACACGCGTCGCCACACCGAGGGAGCGCGAAAATTTTGAGCGTGCAGGGCGTAGACTTCACGACGGGGCAAATCCTTCTTTAGATATGTCACCGCATCGTGTGATATGAATCCAACCCACAAGGAGAGGAACCGCTCAAAAACACATTGTTGAAGTATTTAAAAAAAATATTTTCCACATATTTCGAAGAGGGGCATTTGTAACGGTAGTTTTTGTTTGAAATGAGTTTTTTTCCTGATCTAACTATTAGTGGGCCATGTAATGACAACATAAAAAAAGATGAACGGTTGCTATGGGAAGAAAATCAATAATGTTTATATATATATATATATATATATATATATATATATATATATATATATATATATATATATATATATTCGGTAAACTTGTTTCATGACGATGGTAAAATGTCGCGGTGAATATTAAGGTTTTGTAACGGAAAATCAATAATCTTCAAAGAGAGATATTCGGTAATCTTGATAGTGATGAGTGGACATGCAGGGGTGAGGAATTTTATGTAATTAACGGAAACTATTTAGGAATTAAGGATTTATCGATATGCTGGAGGTAACCTGCAATGATTGACTAGGAAAGAAAATTTAAGTAAAATGTAATCAAGTTTATACAATCAAATTATGTATTACGAAATTGAACTTATCCAAGATTTTATTTATTTCACTAGAAACCACACCTGAAAACAAGAGATCTCATGACTCTTATTTAATCAAACACAATCATCAAGAAACAACTCAAAATTCAGCGAAGTAATCCTGTTATATCTGGCTTCCCGATTTGGGACTTCGCAACAGTTAACGTGCATCCCATTACCAACATAGAGATTTTGCTTCATCTTAATGTAATTTCTAGTGAACTCAGCCAACAGGAAATCCATTAGCATAACCTTCGAGTAATTAGTACTCTATATATCTAAAGATCGTAGGGTTTACCACTAGGGTTTACTTGCTAAGCCAAATTTGAAAATTATAATGGAAATAGAAATGTTCCTGACGGGAACACCCCTCCTAACGTCAGAGTCGAAAGCATCTGAACCTGCTGCGAGGTATTTTACCTGTCCGCATCCACGACGCTCCTCGCCGACTGTCGCTGCCTTAGAAAGGCACGGATGAAGCTTAACATTTTAAAAAGGACTTTTGAGGGCTTTTCTTACAAGATTTACAAAAGGAGGTGCCGAAACTGGCCGCTGTTATTGCCCATACATTTTTGGCACCTCTTGAGGAGACTATTCATCACTCGCCGTAGTGCACGTTGTGATATGCTGGTAATTACCTGGCAGAAATTTTGTTTTAATTTTCTAGGATGTTTGTCTTGTACACATTATGTTTTACGTTAACAGAGAGATATAGAAATTGCAGGGGGTTATATCGGGTTATCAAGGGGGGCCACAAATCTCTACTAATATTTCAGTCCTGAAACACACTTCCAATTGCTCTCATCGAAATATTGGCTTGTGAGCTGCAAACACACGCTTCGTCCCTGATAATTCTCTAAAAAAATGGCGGAGGGGCTGAAATGGTATTCACGTATATACGGACGTCAGGTGTTGACTCCTTAAAAAAATTAACCCTATTACGTGTTCCGCTAATGACACACTATAAACTATTTTTTCGTCATTATGAGGTACTTCATGAACAATAATAGGTTTATTAGAGTTCCCATAATGATTATTTTGTGTACACACAAATCCACGAAGGTGAGCTCTAGCCTTGTCTGTGAAAAACATCTCTGGGTAACTTAAAACAAAGTATACATGGCAAAGTGTACCCTGGAAACGTCAGGAAATTGCCAAAATTTCTCAAAGTGAACTACGGCAGTGATGGATAATTTCCTAAAAAGGTGCCAAGCATATATGGACACATGCGCTGGCCGGTTTCAGCATCTCTTTTCTTAAAGCTAGTAAGTGAAACCTTTAAATGTGATTTTAAAATTTTTTTGATTCATCC
Organism: Mantis religiosa; assembly: GCA_030765055.1. NCBI lineage: Eukaryota > Metazoa > Arthropoda > Insecta > Mantodea > Mantidae > Mantis > Mantis religiosa. The sequence continues at coordinate 121,088,113 of CM060950.1, forward strand.
GCGACTTTCTGTGATAGCGACGGTCAGCGAGGAGCACCTAGGGCGCGGATAGACGATACACCGCGTAGCCGGTACGGAGGTTTTATCCCTGCAAGAGGCTCGTTCTAGTTTGAGACACGTGCACTAGTTACTAGCCATAAGGAGAAGTCTCCAGCAACAGCAGCGACACCTTAAGGTCTAGGTTAAGTAAAATGAAGATGCTTACCTTTTTCATAAAAGACATAACATTGGTGGGCAACATGGTTGCTGTGAATTTGTGCGACTTCGAAGATATATAATTTTCTTCTTATTCAATGGTCCAGATGAGGTCCAGTCTCCATGACAGTTGCATGGGGGGCGGGGACCACCCCCCCCCCTACATATTTTTTCACGGCTCGTACTGTTTTGTTTTCCGTATGACACACACTTTATACCGAACACAGGCAGGCCTGCAAAGAAAGACGATAGAGTAAACACAGAGTAAGAAGCTGTTTTAAAACACACAACACTCTGCATTCACAACAAGCAGGTGGCCACATGAATATTTGAAACGTTGTTTCTATGTTCACAGAATTAGCTATTGTAAAGCTGGTGTTACAAAATGTGCCGACGTTTCCTGCACTTTGCCCCATTTATATACGTGACAACAACTCGTATACTACGTTCAGCACTAAATATTTGTAGAGCAAGTGTTGTATTCCACTCAAAAATATAATATGGAGATTTCACTTAACATGTTTTGAGAAAAAAATAAAAGCACTTTAGTTACATACCAAGCTAAGTAATTAACCTTTGCTTGGTGTCAGGTCTTTATAGACCCTGATACCGAAATTAAGATTTGCCATAAGTAAAGAATCATTATGGACTTAAATTCGTTGGGAGCACCACTATTAGCTTATTTGCAGCTTAGTGAAACAATTAAAATATTTCGTACTTGACGTTATGCATGGCGGAACTGATTTTAGTCGGCTATGTTGATTGCGTTTCCATTTTGGAACGGTCGCAGCGGTTTTCGTTTGGCCTATGAAGGGTTAGCACATAATTTTACAGGTGTAAAGAGGGCATGCCAATGTCAAAATTTATGAAAATACAACAAAACGAAGTATTTAATTTCAACCTTTAATAAAAGAGACCAGCAACTAAACTTTCGCATTTTTATTTTATAATTCAATAAAACACATAACATCGGCACACATTGTTTATATCGAGGTGTAATAATAAACATTACTCGCATTTGTAAGGTCTATTATAATTGAGAGAAAGGTGTAGTGATCATAGCCTTTTTTGTAATTTACGTCCTCCAACGTTAAGTCACATCGGACGATGAATGCAATGGGTTAAATGATGCTCAAATGAGGCCAGGGCCATAGAGGTTAGAGTTACCCGACATTCGTCTTTTATGATAAGGGAAAACCCCGGAAAAACCTTATCCAGGTAACTCGCCCCGACCGATATTCGAACTCGGGGCCTCTTGAACGTGAGGCAGACATGCTACCATCTACGCTACCAAGGCGGGCATAGCATTGTTTGACAGCATATTCAAGGTGGATCATTTGACCTGAGGCAGCAGAATATCTGCGAAACTAAGCGCTGTAGAAAGAAATGCCTTGAATAAGGGTCCCTGGATATTATGGGGGAAAGTAAATGCCAATAGTTGTCTTTTATTTGGTGGACGTTGTGATAGTCATTTTTTGAACAATTCAATTTTTTTTTAAATGGGAACTTACCTTTTTTATTTTGTTTTCTCACTCCTCATAAAAAACTAAATAACTTTTGTAAAAGGCACTTTGAAATTGTTCTTACACTAACGTAAATAACGACGAAAATGCTGAATGGCCATGTACGAAGACCGCGATTGGTTGGACCATCCATGGATGGCCTTTTGAGGGTCAAATTACTTATAGTAATTGGGAACCAACATTTTAATTGGTTTCTTTATTCCTCATTACAAAATAAACAGTTTTTATAAACCATTTTCTTCATAGTACATGCAGCTTTCACTAGACAATTAAACATAATGAGAGGTAGTTACAAAATCACCACGTACCTTAGGGTAATAAATGTTCAAAATGATGTCCTTCTACCTTAGTGCATTTTCCAATTCTGTGAATGAACGATTGATGTGTCCGTAAAAGCATGTTTTCTTCTTTTTTCATTTATTATTCATCGATCTGCAAGTATGCTTTACAGATGTTTCTTACAGAGAAACAGTAATAGAACACAATTGAGGTAGCCGTGAACGGCTCCTCTATCTAAATATGGCAGGATAACTCTATTACAAATTGAGTAAATAATTAAATAAGTCTATTGGTAGTAATCACTCGTATGGGTCGTCTGTGCTGGAGAGGTCACTCAGCAGATCTTGTGGCAGTCTGCGCTTGAGGCGAGTTGGTTGGCCCGATTCGATTCCCGTGGCCGATCTACCTGACCCATTGAGTTTTTCGGGGTTTTCCCGGGTCGCTAGACGACTGCTGGGTAGATTAATTACATCCTCGAATTTCCTGTCCCTCCATTTCACCTCCATTATCAATTCACATCATCTCTCATTTGGTGGTTTCTTTCAGAGTAGAAGTGTCGGTGGTTGTATCGGCGGTGCATGGCGGGACGATATGGACGGACTTCCTCTCCGAGGCCACCTAGTGGGCCGCTTCGGAAACACGGCAGGTGGGATGCCGTTGTGAAAGACTGCCTGGAGTACTCTGTTCTGGGGAGGTGGCCACAGGTCTCCGAACCGACCTCGTGTCTGTTTCGGGGCCACGGTAGGTGGGATGACGATTGTTCTAAGGCCACCGCTAGGAAGCTTCTCTCTGGTACAGTGTAGGGACACCGCCCTCTCTACTGTAGTGTCTCCTCTCGCCTCATTCTCCTTCCCGTGGGTGCCCCACTTGGGACATAGGTACAAATAAAACCAGTATGGTCGAGGTGCAGAATCCCCTCCGAAGAATCCGATCCGATCTAATCCATATTTTGAATCATATAGTGCTCGAAATTTTATAAAGGGTACGTTTACTTTATTTTCAACACCTTATAGATAAAGGTATTTTTCATAGTGAAACTAGGCACAAAGGTGTGCACTTGTACTTAAGATTTGACAAAAACTAGAGAATTCCATTGAAGTTCAAAGACCTGCCCATATTCATATTTTAACATTTGGTTCATATTTTTTAACCTTCGGTTCATTTGGTGCTTTGGTTCATTATCCAAATAAACCGATTTAAAGTAACATCCTTGATATACAATCTTCTCTATATAAAATAACTAAAGATGAAATTAATACTACAAAACGATTAATTCCTCTAATTTTTATGAAAACATTATATAAATTTTATATATTCTCTTCAACCTAAATCAATATATTTAATACTTATAAGTATTTTTTATTCTTAGTTTATCAGTATAGTGGTGAATGTTTCGTCCAAATATGATGTGGTACTGAGCTTTATCCATAGTGTTCTCAGTAAATACCAAATTTCCAAATCCAGAGCTTAAATTCAGCTTGGGCTAAATATGAGTCCTCCTTTCTGTATCAAATACATAAAAGTGACTTACGTCAACAAAAGTTACAACACTCCACCATTATTGCTCCTTTTTGCAGAAATTTTTAGCAAGCTGCAACCTCTTTGCCCTGTTAGTTTTGTTTACATAAGACTTTTTTTCGTCACTCCTCAATTGTAGCCTTCCTGTGTAAAAACGTTTCCAACTGTTCCTGGGTACCCATCTTTGTCAGGAGCCAGAAAAATTTTTGTGGCACTTAAGTTAGGATTACTTATTACATTTCCCATAAACAGTCTCTCCTCTCTCTGATTCAGCTTCTGTGGACGTCCCGTTTGTGGCAAAGATTCAATTCTGTTTTCTCTGTATAGTTTGTTCATGTCTCCAACAGTGCTAGGTGGTACTATGTTCACATTTATTATGTGTTACTATGTCGCATTTTTTGTAATTACGAAGTCAAAAATAGTTGTATTTAACTCAGTTTTCCATCGTATTCAAAGCAACCGAATAGAATTGAGTAAACGTAATTAAATATTAGAGGTCCAGAGGTAGTCCTAGTCGGGCGGGGCTTTCCCCGTCCGGGTGTCATATGCCGCAGTACCTAGCCGCTTTGCGGCTTAACCTGCGAAATGAACTAGTAGATCCATGTTCTGCTGGGGTGTTTGAATTTGTTTACTGTTTGAAATTTTGGAGAGGTTTGGAATGGGTTGCCCCTCTTTGTCGTGGGCAGCTGTACTTAATCGTTCTCCCTTTTTTGGGAGACACGAATTAGTTTTTTGCCCCGTTTTGGATACGGGTTTTGTAGCGCTTGTCCTTTGGCGTGGAAGTTGTTCCCAGAGACATCTGGGGTTTTCCTTGGGCTACCCAAGGGGGCCCAGGACGTCTCTCGGCAGTCTGAAGGACGGCAAGCGCCTTTGATCTCTCGGGTCATACCTTCCCAGGGAGTTCACTAAAGGGTTGGGGTGAATTTGGATTTTCTCGTACATTGATCGTGCCCTCTCGCGAATGACATCGACAATGTACGGGATCTGGGAGTGCTCATGTAGGATATGAGCCGGGAATCTCCATCCTGTATCGTAGATGATGCGTAGTGCCTTGTTCTGCAGCGTCTGGAGTCTGACGAAAGTGGTATTAGCCACTGTTCCCCAGATCTCACAGCCGTACAGAATCATAGGCGGAATGATCGCCCGATACAGTTGGAGTTTGAGACGGATCGGCATGGTTGATCTGAAGATAGGGTATAGGCTCCGGAGTGCGACGTGCCCCAGCTGGACCTTGCCCTTGACGTGCGGAACGTAAGTTAACTTACGGTCCAGCGTCACCCCGAGATACTTCGCCGTTTGCACCCAAGGGATTCGACGGCGCCGTAAAACGAAGTTCTGCTGTAACCGGTTGGCTATGGTTTTCGCCAGGAGAATAGCAGAGCTCTTCTCCGGGTTAATTGCCATTCGCCATTTTGCGCTCCATTCGCCAATGGCCCGGAGCTGGGTTTGGATTTGCCGGAAGCTGTACCGTGTATTCCTATTGACTGCGAAGATCATGAGATCGTCCGCATACTGACAGGTCTGGGTGTTGTGATGAGTTGGGATGTCGGCCATGTAAGCTGCGAAGAGCGCCGGCGACAGCACGCTGCCTTCCGGTACTCCAGCGCCAATGGGCCGCTCGGTGGACAGCTTCCCCTCCATCTTTACTCGGAAGCTTCGGTTTCCGAGGAAACCGGCCACCAAGGAAATGTATGGACGGGGAATTTCATGCTCCAGGAGTTTGTAAATGAGTCCTTCATGCCAGGTAGTGGCGAATGCCTTCTCCACGTCGAGCAGCACTGCTACCGTTTTAGACCTTTCCTGGAAACCCAGGGAGGCCTTCTCGGCAACCCGCAGTAGCTGCTCGGTCGTGGAGTGGCCAGAACGGAAGCCAAACTGGTGTTCCGGGATTAGGCCCCTTTCCTCCAGATGAGGAAGGAGCCGGGAGAGGAGCAGTTTTTCGAATACCTTCGATAAAACTGGGAGAAGGCTGATTGATCGGTAACTGGAAGGAAAAACCGGATTTTTCCCCGGCTTTAAAACGCACACCACACGCGCCTCCTTCCAGATAGCTGGAAAGTGGCGCATGTATAGGCACGCGTTATAAATCCGGGTTAAGTGAATCACGGCTCTTCGTGGAAGGTGCTTGAGCATTTCCGCTGTCACACGGTCCTGCCCAGGTGCTTTGTTGGTTCTTAGAGAGTTAAGCGTGGTCGCTAACTCTCTAGGGGTAACGATGGGAATGTGGAACTCCTCGTGGTCAGGGGGCGGAGCTTCTAGGAAGTCTTCCACCACCTGTTCCACGAGGTCAGCATGGTCATCGTCCATTGGCTCTACCCTGGGTTGGAACTGAGCCTCCAGATAATCTGCTAGCGCCTCTGCCTTTTCTTTCGACTCGTAGACGAGTCGACCTCTAGGGCTATGTAGGGGATGCTGGTGTACGGTTTTGTCTTTCCGCAGGCTACGGACTATTCGCCATGGTTTTCTCTCCTGGAGATTGGTTTGCCTTAACATGTTTTCCCAGGCCTCTTTGCGGTGTGCTCTTAGGAGTCGTCTTGCCAGGGATTTGAACCTCTGGTGTACTTCTCCTATCCTGGGATGGCGAAATCTCTGCCACAGCTTTCTTACGGCGTTTTTAGCCCTTATGAGTTGTTTGATGGGTCCTGGGATATCTGTGGGGTTTGGCGTGTCTATTGGGATGCGGTGTGTGTGAGCACGTACCGCGTTGAGGATGGATGTGGAGAACTCCCTGGCTGCCGCCTCGAGTGACTCCACAGAGTCGATTCGAGGGCAGGCTTCCACGGAGTTTTGGATGTGAAGAATGGCGGCATCCCAGTCGACTTCATCCACCCAGTCAGCCGTTGCCAGAGCTGCGACGGTAACGTCTGAACTGATCACAACTGGGTTGTGGTCAGAATCCAGAGCATTCACCGCCGTGAGGTCCAGATGAAATGGAATGTTCTTGGTGATTGCGAAATCTATGACGTCCGCCCTGCCACGAGGCGGGAAGTGCGTTGGACCCCGCGGGCCATGCGCATGAAGGGTTGGGTCTCCGCAGATGAAGCGGTAGATGCTCCTTCCCCTATCATTCTGGGTTCGGCTGTTCCATCCTGGGTGTTTGGCATTGAAGTCACCGGCTATGCACACTCGGTGGTCTAGGTTTAGGAGTGCCCTGTAATCCGCTTCATAGAAGGGATGGTGGGGCGGGTCATACACCGCCACAAGCACTAGGTCTGAACCGCCCAAGGAGAGCCTTATGGCGGTCGCCTCCAAGTGTTGAAGCGGGGGGATGGTAATGGGAGTATGGGTGATGTGATTTTTGATGAATATAGCTGTACCACCGCCCCGCCGGCCGACTCTATCGGCTCGGTGGACGGCGTAACTTGGCAGGTTAAATTGTATACCAGCATGCAGATGCGTTTCGCATACCATAAGGAGGTCAATCCCGTGGTCACTTACAAACTCCAAGATGCCCGGTCTCTGTTCCCGGACTCCGTTTGCGTTCCAGAACGCGGCTCTCAATGTTCGCTGAGTTCTTCTCAACGCCATTTACGAGCTGGAGTCAGGGAAGAGGAGCCGTGCAGTCTGTTGCAGAATGCTGTGCTTTTGCAGAGCAGGGATGCGGGGATCTGTCAGTTGCTCCCTGCAGCGCCTCAGAATGGGGAGGGAGCGATGAATCAGTTCGGCGAACCAGGCAGAAAGCTCATGGAACTCCGCTAAGTCCTCGTTTGAGACGCCAGTGTCCCAAATCGGCGCAGGTGTTGTAGCGAGGGGTGCCTCTCCCTCATTGGCTGTTGAAGCCACTGTAGCTGGAGCTGGTGGAGGGGGGAGAGCAGTGGCAGCAGAGCCGCTCTGTCTCCCCGCAGGTTCTTGGGCTGGTTGCCCGGCCGTTGCTGCCGCAGTTGCCGGCGGTTTCTCCCGCCGGGCTGCGGTGTCCTTCTGCTGGCGAGGAGGCCGTTGTGGCTTTGCTGCAGATGCAGCTGGTGGTTGTTTGGCAGTAGATCCAGAGCTTACTGACTGGGTCGCTGCCGGAGTCTGGCTTGCCTCGGCCTGCTGCAGCACTTTTTCGTGCTTGCCCAGCGCCTGGGCAAAACTTACTCCAGGCCGAACTTGTGCTGGCTCCCTGTTTGTGTTCCTGCCCTGTCTTGCCTGCACAATACGCAGTCTAGCGGGACAGCCGCCGTAGATGCCTATGTGGGCCTCTCGGCAGTTGGCACACTTTTTCTCCTCTCTGGGGTTCGGGCATTCGTTGACGTGGTGAGGGCCTGAACATCGTATGCAGGCGGTCTTCCTCTCGCACGCATGGCTCGAGTGGTGGAAGCCCAAGCACCTGTAGCATTGGGCTGGCCCCTCTCTGCCATGGTACGGTTCGATTCTGATCTTGGTGTTGTAGAGGTGGGACACCTCATCAATTTTTGGAAGACCTTCGCCCTCCTTCTCCACTATTACGAGGAATAGTGGCATGGGAGTCCTTACAGGCTCCTTGCCTTGCTGATGTATATCCAAAGATATACTAGCTTTGAAGCATTTCCTTTCTCACACTCAATTATTTGTCCGTTAAATATTCTCTCAACATAGATACACTTTAGCTACTCTTTACTTTAATGCATTAAAACGCAAGACATATCCAAGAATTCAATTACATTTCGATAAAAAACGTTATACATAGTTATACATAATTACAAATCTTCTTCGACGTATAAGTTATTACAGGTAGAGCCATCTATGGGCAGTAAACGTGGTCAATGAGAATCTCGTAACACCTACCGCGCAGTACATTTAGTTAAAAGAACTTTTTCTGTGTATCTCCATGACTGAAGGTTAATGTAATATATTCAATACATTGTCAACCCCCTTTTCTACAAAGCTTTCTTGATTGCTGTTTTCTTATTCACTGATTTTACGCAAGAAAGCTGTGGTAAGTAATGTTTTCAGACGTACTTGCTAATCTGTAATCTACAGTATAACTCGACGATCAGTGCTAGAAGACTGGCAATGATGTAATTATGTGTTTTGCGGTTGTTTTTTTTTTTTTTTTTTTTTTTTTTTTTGAGAAAAGTATGCGTTTAAAAATTCAGGCCAATAACAAGAAAAATCTCAAAGTTAGCTCCATACAAAGAAATACTTATCATAAACTGTATCCTTTAATAAGATTTACATTTTTGTATATCAGTTCAATCATTTAAGTCATTCAGAATGAAGAGAACTTCAGAGGCTATTTCCAGAACATTCAATATGTACATTTTAATGTGACATGGAAATACCGCACACATGGTTTTTTTTATTATAATCGTTCGGCCATTATTAAGAAAACAAACATTTTCGAAAATTACCTCTATATAAGAGGTAGTTTAGATAGGATTGAAAGTCTTCGTGTCGCATCCTTAGTGGATGCTGAACTTAGATATTCAGTTTCGTATTTAACTTAATTTTTGTTTTAGTCATCCTATTCATAGACGAGTGCGAGTACTTTCGAGTAGCTTCTGTGGCTTTGGCACTTCGATCAAATGCAAAAAGTAGAAGCTGACTTATATCCACTGCCCCCTTTTCTTCTCTCTCCATTTTATTGACCTGAAAAGCAAAACTAATGATTACGCATACAAGCACTAATCACGCTATTCTGTAGAATGCATAGCTCTCTATCGAATAACATAAAACACAGTACCAAAACAGATTATTTTGCACGCAAAAACTTCACTTAAGAAAATTCCAAGTCATATGGCCTAACGCATTAAGTTAAATTCAGAAAATGTTTACACATTATAGCATCTTAGAGAAAACGTTCCAAATTAAATAAGAAAAATCAACTGACCAATCAATTTAAATCTACTTCATGATGGAATGCCTGCAGAGTGACCACAGCTTGTTTTGAGGTATGTTTTGTTATAATCATCGCAAAAGTTACAGGCATATGGAGGCTGGCCGTACTGCAGACTCCAGAGAATCATAAACTTGCGCCTCCTACCAGAACTGTCGAATGTGGTACACGCATCCTACATACCTGAATTGTGAACATTATCTCCATTAATTACGCCCGGATAAATATTTGAAAATGACAGATGGAAATCTACAGTAAGAAAGTATTTTATTTACTGATCATGACCGTATAAAAGTCCTGACTCTACGGTGCTTAGATCGCGAGCGATGCACGTTTTATCTTCACATGTCATATCCACCCATTCCACAGATACGCCTGAAAAACAACACCATTCCTTCCTCACCACACTTATCTCAAGCATAAATAAACAGACTGAAACAGGCCAAGTTAATGTTTGTCTTCAAAGTAGTGGTATGTTATTTTGTTCAAGAAAACGGCATCGTAAAGTATTGTGTCCAACTCGAACTGAAATATTGTTCATATTGCATTAACTTTATTATTATTATTATTATTATTATTATTATTATTATTATTATTATTATTATTATTATTATTATTATTATTATTATTATTATTATTATTATTATTATTATTATTATTATTATTATTATTATTATTATTATTATTATTATTATTATTATTATTATTATTATTATTATTATTATTATTATTATTATTATTATTATTATTATTATTATTATTATTATTATTATTATTATTATTATTATTATTATTATTATTATTATTATTATTATTATTATTATTATTATTATTATTATTATTATTATTATTATTATTATTATTATTATTATTATTATTATTATTATTATTATTATTATTATTATTATTATTATTATTATTATTATTATTATTATTATTATTATTATTATTATTATTATTATTATTATTATTATTATTATTATTATTATTATTATTATTATTATTATTATTATTATTATTATTATTATTATTATTATTATTATTATTATTATTATTATTATTATTATTATTATTATTATTATTATTATTATTATTATTATTATTATTATTATTATTATTATTATTATTATTATTATTATTATTATTATTATTATTATTATTATTATTATTATTATTATTATTATTATTATTATTATTATTATTATTATTATTATTATTATTATTATTATTATTATTATTATTATTATTATTATTATTATTATTATTATTATTATTATTATTATTATTATTATTATTATTATTATTATTATTATTATTATTATTATTATTATTATTATTATTATTATTATTATTATTATTATTATTATTATTATTATTATTATTATTATTATTATAATTATTATTATTATTATTATTATTATTATTATTATTATTATTATTATTATTATTATTATTATTATTATTATTATTATTATTATTATTATTATTATTATTATTATTATTATTATTATTATTATTATTATTATTATTATTATTATTATTATTATTATTATTATTATTATTATTATTATTATTATTATTATTATTATTATTATTATTATTATTATTATTATTATTATTATTATTATTATTATTATTATTATTATTATTATTATTATTATTATTATTATTATTATTATTATTATTATTATTATTATTATTATTATTATTATTATTATTATTATTACTATTACTATTATTACCCGGGTTCGGTCCCACCCATGTGGTGGGGATTTTAGGTCGCGGGTATAGGACCGGTGCCCGCTCAGCATCGTGAGGAAAGTGAGGAGCTTACGCTAGGTAAGCGGCCCTGGTCACGGAAACCAACATTCCGGCTGGGGGATGCCGAGATGCTGACCACATCTCCTCCCTGTATCGGTTGGATGAACGTCCACCTCTGCCGTTCGTAAGTGGGCGTGAGACCGGCTGTCGGGTTGGTAGGCCTTGGCCCTCAAAGGGCTGACGCGCCATGGGTTATTATTATAAGCAGTACTGTATTCCACTCAAAAATTCGATTTCGAGGTTTCACCGAAAATACGTATTTTGAGGCCCCTTGAAGTCAGGAAAAAGGACTTTTAGAGAATGCTACGCGCAGGTGAACATAAAAAAAAATCAGTTAAACACCAAACTTAGTAGCTAAGCTCAGCATCTCCCAAAGTTTAAACGGAAAGATTTTGAAGAACATTTCCCCAATGAAACAATCATGCACGTAGAAATATTTCCGAACACTTTGATTTTCTCCAAAAGATTCTAACGATTTGGATTAAAATGCTTTATTCTTTAGCACATTTTACCCGAAAAATGTAATGTGTACAAATATTTTAAATTTTATGGCACCAGCCTCCGATGTATTCTGCATTCGGAGTAACCTTTGTAAGTCGTTAACTGTAAGACGTAGCTAAAATATAAGCACAAATAAACGTAGATCTCGTTAAATATTAGACTTGCTCATTTATTCGCTCACTCACTTGCTCACTCACTCACTCATTCACTGACTCACTGACTCACTCACTCACTCTGAGCTAGCCGCCTCTAAAATATTTTGGTTTATATTTTAAAATACTTACACTTTACTAAAATTTAATGTCACTATTCGCTCCCTCCAGTGGTCCATACAAAGAGACCCCACTTTCAAAGCTATCTCATAACAAACAGCTCCTTAAAGATTTGGCTTTCATCTAAGAAGACTATGTTAGCTTAGTACTATGCACCTACATTGAATTATCTAATACAACAATTTCAGAAAAGTTTTACTTCCTTTAATGAGGTAAACAGAAGAATAAGCGTGTGTGAGAACAATGTGTATAGAAGTGATTAAGGAAGTCAAGTGATAAAGCACATTCTGATATTTTCCGTTTCTAGAAGGAGAGCTGAATTTCAAAGCCAACATACAGCAAACAAATCTTAAAATATTTGACTACTGCTTTATCTTATTGCAGAGGTGGATTTTCTTGTCGCGCCGCAGCGTTGGTTGGTTACAAAAAATGGCTAATTAAACAAAAAATGGATAAAGTCATGTTAAAGTAACCAATTAGAATTTTCTTAACTCCTTATATCCAATTTTACAGATACGAGTCAGGAAGTGTAGGCTGATACAGAGATATTATGAACATAGAACGGTGTGTGGAAAGGAACAAAATGAGGGGATGCTTGTGAATTAGAGAGGGAGAGAGAAATGTCCATTAGATGGAAGAGAACACTTTTCGTGTATAACGGATTTAACGTACATAAATCCATGCGTTCTGCTAGTTTTCAAATACATTTACAATTTCAGTGTCATAGGCAAAAGGTTTGCACCAAACACATCATCAGAGGTTTGAGAAACAATGTCACGGATAATCTATGGAGTTTCGCATTTAAGACAATCCAATATAAATATACGAGGGTGGTTTGAAAGTTCCAACCTCAATATGAAGATGGTAGCATTCGTAAATAAAAGCTAGTGAATTTTGTCGCTCATCTGTTGACAGTTACTCACCAACGTTTCAGCCATTTTAAACGCTCAACTGTTATCTAACATTCGAGTCAGTTGGTGCGAATGCTTTTATAAAACTGGACAAAATCAAGTATAAAGATGCCATTAAATATTTTTCTTTGAAAGGCAATGCGCCTACGCAAATCAAAGATGAGTTGGATTCTGTGTATGGAGACCCTGCACCATAATTTACCACAGTGAAATTTTGGGCAGCTGAATTAAACGTGGCCGTAAGAGTTTGTGAGACGAACGTTCGGGACGTCCCAAAACTGCAACTACCGACGAAAACATCGCCAAAGTTTACCAAATGGAGCTAGACAACAGCCGAATTGAAATGAGAGAGGCTATGAACATGTCAAAGGAACGTGTATGTCACATATTAAATCGACATTCAGACACGAGTAAGCTGTCCGCAGGTTGGGTGCCGCGTTTGCTCACGTTAGACTCCAAACGTGTTCGAATGAACGCTTCCAAGCTCTGTAGGCGCAGTTTAGGCACAATTAATTCGAGTTTGGATGCCGATTAATTACTGTAGATGAAACTTGGATACACCATTATACGCCCGAAACAAAAATAGAGTCCAAACATTGGACTGCATAGGGCGAACCGGCTCCAGAAAAAATATGAACTGTTTCTTGTTCGGCTGGTGAACTCATAGCGACTCTTTTGGGATAGACATGTAGTTATTTTAATCTATTATCTTCCAAAAGGACAAACCATTACAAGGGCATACTACACATCACTACTTGACAAGCTCAAGGTAGAACTTGCGGAAAAACGGCCACATTTGCAGAAAAAGAAAATCCTATTTCACCAAGACAACGCACCGTCTCCCACCTCAGCGGTTTTAATGGCGAAAATCCACGAATTACGGTTTGAACGGCTTGACCAACCACCTTAAGCACCAGATATAGCCCCAAGCGACTTCTGTTTGTTCCCTCATCTGAAATTTGCACTCGGAAGACAGATATTTTCGTCAAATGCAGAGACAATTTCCTTCGTGAACAATAATGTTGCAGAGAAAAACGCCGAGTACTATTTGGACGGGTTACAAAGATGGGAGCATCGCTGCGAGAAGTGTGTAGGGTTACAAGGAGACTATGTTGAAAAAAATGTGACAAAATATCTGGTGTCTTAATTAGGTCGGAAATTTTTCAGACCACCTATGTATAGCAAACGGAAACAAATGAAAGTTTACTAGCAGAAGGAATAAAATATCCATGTGAAGCGCTGTTGATAATGCCTCCAGTATGTCACCTTCACATCATCGCCATAGATAGCCTGTGTAGAACTGAATCTTAACACAGACATATTTAAAACTCAAAAAAAGTTCCAAAGTCTACCTAACAATTTCAATCCACCATGAAAATGGGAAAAAGATGACAAAACATTTTAATTAAAAACCTTAACAAGAGAAATTGTTACTATCATTGCTTCATTGCAATTTCCGGTTTAAAGAGCGGGTTCACAATTGGAACATCAGAAAATACTGGTCAGAGAAAAAAATGCACATTCAAGTTATTTTCGCATCTCGTGCAAACGTCTACTAATCCTGTTTAAATAAAGGGATTTCATTAACTTAAGAGGATTTCACATTCAATGACGTGTATTCCTTTAATTACTTGTCATTTTAACTTAATGTAATCCGGCGATTACATAAAGTATAATGAAATTTCTGTTACTCTTAAGTCAGGCAGTCCATTTTAAAATATATATGTCGTAAAATGGTGCTTTTAATCAATGCGAAACGTTTTTTATAAAGTGACACCTTGTTGAGCAGACGTCATATTTGGATGTCGTTAGATGATATTCTGGTAGCACATTAAGTATTAATTAAAATTCTCTGTGTGATCATACCAAACTTTGTGCTTGAGTTTAGATCTCAACAAAGTATTACATTAAGGCTTTTATTGTGTTACAAATGGGAAGAGCTCTCGCCTGTAGCCAATCAGCTACGCTAGAGCCTGCAACATCTTTATCCCAACTCTTCTTATATATCCCTCGCTCTGTCGCACACTTGCGAGTGTTCTTGGCGCTAACGCAAATTGAAGTTTCCAAAGCTTTACAATATAGTTGTTGCAATCACAATTGCAACATGGATATTCGTATATTACGCAAATATCTTAAATATTTAGTATAAAGCTAATTATAGTTTATGAATTACTTATTTTTCTAATCCAACGAAAATACCAGTGGTGCATCCGTTTACCTGTGAATGTTACGATAAGTGATAATTCGTCATTTGCATTGTCTTCAACGTCTGAGTACTGCATATTTATGATTATAGGTTCCAAAATTTCATTACGTGCTATTTCTTTCTTAACGTTAACTCCTTGTAGTTTATCTGATGCCTCACGCAGTTTTCCCAGTCTTGATGTGTTCCTTGTTAATTTCTTATTGAGTAAGTCGTTCAACGTCAGTCAGTTTAAAAATATTTCTGTTTGCAGTATAATTTGAGTGCACATTAACTCTATTGGACTGTTCTAGCAGTAGTAAGTGGGGAAGGTAGATCGTATCTCTTTGATGCAGATGATACACCTTTTCATGGAAGAGTAACTGAGTAATGCTTCTTTGAACTCTACAGTAAATAGAGATTATATACGAATCATTCATAAACAAAGATATAATGTGACCAGACACGTTCTGCAAGACCAGCCGGAAGTATATTGTTTCTTCTCATCGAACTTAACAAACACCTTGGCTTATTCAAAGTACATATTTCTTTTATCACGTCATGCCAAATGTTAACGTTTCAGTTCTGAGTAATTTCAAATACACGTTCACGTATACATGCCAACCAATAATGATTACAGTGCTTACGTCGCAATGTTTCGTTATAATATACTGGTACCTAATTTATATATTTGTATTAGGAAAACTATTTGAGCTAAAAATATGAGTTAAGTACATTACTCTCCCCTTCCCCATGTATCAGTTTTGGCAAAGTCTGAATTTCTGTCTTAGCGCGAATAGTATTTATTATAGATTGATTAGTTTGCCGCTCGTCACACACCACAAATAGGGAATGCAATACAACACCACAGGACTCCGATTGGTTACTCACCTAGCAGCGCTCTAGGACTAACACCTTCCCTTTTGAAACATAACAGAAACATGTCTCCACTCCAATGTACCATTTACATGGAAAACGTTTACAAAGCTCTGATTTTGTGAAAAATGTTTCTAAACAGTTTGATTAAATTGCTATACCAGGTGAGTCAACTGCCCCTTATTCTCGAATCTTATGCTCCAACATGAAAACATCGATTCCATTACTAGGTTCTACCCGCGTATTTAACATGGATGTTAAACATTCAAATAAATTAGTACTAGTATAGATTTTATTGCATCGCCTGTAATATATTCGTGATTAGCTGACGTATGCAAATGTTCACTTCAACAAGTGAACAATATATGTTAGATGGATTGTTTATCTCACACGTTAGAACGAGCACAAAACTACAATTTCGATAATCTGCTGTCACGGCGGTTCGAATCCTCTGAATAGATATACTAATTTTTTAAAGTGTAATGCTCAGAATTTGCAATTATTATTCCGAAAAAAGAAAAAAATATTTTATGTCATTTTTTGAAGTTTCTTTATTGGTGAGCTACAAGTAGGTAGTTGTTTAGGTAGGTGCAATTGAAATTAGGATCATTTATACACATTTGAACACATATTACAGTATCAGAGTTTGACAATGAAGTTAAACATAACTTTGCAGGAATATAATTATTGTTCTATTAAAAATATCGTTTCAAATTGATATGTTTTGTGGCGCTGGAATGACGCGTTTTCCTTTTCCTGGAACACGACTCCTCTATAAAAGCTGCACCTGATAATTGCACCTGATTACTGACCAGGAAGAAAAAAAATAAACTAAGCACTACGTATTTGAGAAAAGCGTGAAGTTGAAAGCTCAAACAATTGAAAAACTAACATCTCGCAAATGGAAGTTCACTTAAAAGATTATTACATGTCTCTTTCGCTTTTCTTTTTTCCTTTAATAACCCGTTTCTTTTTAAGTGATTCTCGTCTCTTTAACGGATATAAAAATTTCATTTCTGTTGAACATACAAAATATGGCATTTGAATGAAATAATTATTGTGACTTTGTGGGTTCGTAGAATTAAAAGTCCAATTCACTAAGATTCAAAACGTTCTTTATTTCAGTAGAAATACACTTTGTTCAATCCTTACAGTAGCAGAATACGTCACATACACATTTACAATGCTCAAGTTCGCACAAAAAAAAGAGTTCACTCAACTTCTAGTTCAATTACCACTCTCTCATTACAACTCTCATTGCTCCGCTGGCGTGTCGCGGTCACTTATATATACACCTCTTCATGGTTCCAGAAAATAATCGAATATTCTGTAAGACGTCACTCGACAAAACACGAACGTTACAGGCGTCTAACTTTATCTGCCCTTTGTGTGCACAAGCCGCGCTATCGCGATAACGTGTTCGCGAAATTACGAACATTTTTGAGAAATGGAAGATGTTTGCAATCATTTTTCATGTAAAAGGCAGTTCCTTAAAAATCTTGGTGCCGTATCCTTAGCAGAGCTGCGAGGTGTACCTTCTATTTTAATACTGTTGAATAGTAATAGCAGATTTAGTTGTTAAACCCTTCAACTCAGAAGGATAAATTCGTTTCTTCCGTAGAGACACACTGTTCAATTCTCACGTAACAACATTACATCACATAATAACACAATCTTCCAAGGTCGATGACAATAACAAACCTTGACAGCTGATTACATTAGCTCTCGTTACAACACACTCTTGTTACACAACTACAACTCTGCTTACTCACGCTGTTTACAACTGTCCTGCTGGCGTGTCACAATCGCTTTTATACCTCATTCATAAATAAAGAAACTTCTCGAGCAAACAAGAAAAACAACCGTTCTCCGTCAATCGAGATATATCTAGAAACTTCCAGACATGAAATCCTATCTGTGCCGGCGAGTCCTATATCTGAGGTAACATTGTTTGCCGGCTTTGTGAACACTCACCGCGCTATCGTTAACTGCTTATGCAAGCTCGTGAAATATTATCCGTCGTCTATTATCTTATTGTGCGGAAACGTTTATGCCCAGCGCCGCGACAGTACATATGCATACGGTTAGAGTTTGTTTACGCATCTTGCTTCTTACTAAACCGAAAATTTTTGAACTCATTTTGGTAGTTTTTATTATTTTTCCCTGAACATTATTGTATATTTCTGGATAAGAAGTTTAGTAAAATTCATTTAGTAATTTAACCAGCAAGTTTGCAATTTAACCGAATTTTGTGTAATGCGGTTCGCAGACTGACATTTCTTTAAAAGTGATTACTTTTTTTTAATTTCAGGAGCCTCAACAAAATGCATTTACAGAGAAATCTTAATTATTGGGTGGAATACAGTAGTTGCTCTTCCTACCCTAAATAGATACCAGAAAAAGTAAAATGTCTACCTCAACATGAGAATCGATTCTACAAATTCTGCATTTAAATATATGAAACTGTGGGAAAAAATGGAATTATTCCACAAATAAGCTGAAAAGTGCATTTTTATTAGCCTTAGTAATAATTGAAGCGTGCGCCATCCGATATGCAGTTTAAATCATTAACCAATGGCAGTAAGTGCTGTAGACTTGACCAGTTAATGATTTAATCAAAGTAATAGATCAATGAAATCATACATAAAAAGTTTTGAAACGGAAATACGCTCAATAAAGTATCTAGCTGCAAAATGAACATTATCATTGCCTTGATCAAAGCGAATTTTCCGCACAATTGCCTGTGATGGTTGACTATCACATTGACCAATCAAGTTCGTTGTTTGGCCTGCTGCAAGTTACAGCCTCAGCTTGAAATTTACGTCTGCGTGGACGTACTTCATCACTCACTTATTTTCGTACATGTACTTCAGTTTATTTATTTTGTTAACATTTTATTTTCTCTGCTACGCTCTTATGTAGGAGGAGGGAACAGCATTGCATTCCCCCAAGAATTCGATACTGGAGATATACCACATAAGATTTTCTGAATCTAAACATTTAAACAGGCGTGTATGGTTTACCGATAAGGACCAACCGATCATTTTGACGCGTGCAGTTTTATTTGCCCCTTTTAAAATAGTAAACAAATTTGACTGCATTCCAGTTTATTTAATACTATTTATACAGTTTACGAGTATATAATTTCAGGTTTATCTGAAGAATTGCATGGTAAAATTGACATTTTAAGCCTAAAATTTAATCCAAGTATATCCGATAACCAAATGTGAAACGGAAAAATTTACTTAGCAAAAATAAAAAAAAAAAAAAAAAAAAGTGTTTCAACTTGTTTCTGCTAATTGTGTTCCTGAAAAATGGTGCTCCCCAGGTATTCAACAATAACAACATGGCCGGAAAGGTTTTTGCTCCAACACCT
Organism: Mantis religiosa; assembly: GCA_030765055.1. NCBI lineage: Eukaryota > Metazoa > Arthropoda > Insecta > Mantodea > Mantidae > Mantis > Mantis religiosa. The sequence continues at coordinate 121,107,364 of CM060950.1, forward strand.
CGAAAATATATAAATGGTACACAAATTGCGCCACTTGGGCAATAAAGCTTTCTTACTCATTGACAAAGGGTCTGCAGAGTGCCATTAACCAATCAGGAAGAGAAACAACAGATGTCGACAGATCCGAAGACTTTTGCTCCCACTTCCGGACCCGTCAAAATGATGGATGACGGTCCTTCTAGTAGGAGTTGTTTGTACCCGTTTTCAGAATGTTCCAAAATGCTTAATTCTTTAGGGACGTGTTTGTCATAAGTATTTATTAAAATTCGTAGAACATGGGAACTGTGGAAAAAACATAAGCAAGAAATAAGTCTTCTAAAGCCGCGCAGCCCTCAAAATGACGGGTGCGGTCCTTCTAGTGTTAAACAGAAAGGTCCATATATGTATGTGAGTGTCTGTGTGTGGACAGCATCTTATTTGAAATGTAAGATTTTGTTAAATATTAAACCAGATAATCAGTTCAGTATCTGTCGAAAATACGACATGACGTTTCACATGAAAACTCTCCCACCTCAAAATACCTTTTACATGTATAAACTTTTGGCACCATTTTCATATTCTGAAATATACTTCTAATCATTATAACTAAAATTGTCATATCCATTAAATACTTAGATATCAAATAAAATGCACATCTTTAATTTTCTGTGAATGTCCTCAAAAGTCCTTAGGTAAACCGTAAGATGTAGACAAAAATCGTACTGCACAGGCATATAGATTTGTTAGAATACAGAATTTATGTCAACCACAAATTCTGTATAGCAAGTTAGTAGTATACAATTGAGAGAATCAGCACAGTGTAGATACGATGTTGAACTCTCCTCTGTGTTAATATATGAGTGATGTAGAATGCTCATTGATTTAGAACTCTCCTATATGAAAATCGAGTTGTAAAAGAAGGGGAGTGTTGGCGTAGTGCCGTTCTCCCCTGTGCAGTGAGATGTGTTTGAGGGTTGGGGTGATGATGATGATGATTGTGTGTGTGTGTGTGTGTGTGTGTGATGTGTGATGGGTGGGATGGGTAACGGGGGTTCCGGGGATGTTTGAATTAAATGTGAATTCTTTTCTATGTGTGTGTGTGTGCTTGAACTCTCATGTATGAATATCGAGTCTAGGGTTCGATATTGTGATGGGGCGGGGTGGGTAACGGGGGTTCCGGGGATGTTTGAATTAAATGTGAATTCTTTTCGATGTGTGTGTGCTTGAACTCTCATGTATGAATATCGAGTCTAGGGTTCGATATTGTGATGGGGTGGGGTGGGTAACGGGGGTTCCGGGGATGTTTGAATTAAATGTGAATTCTTTTCGATGTGTGTGTGTGCTTGAACTCTCATGTATGAATATCGAGTGTAGGGTTTGATATCTATTACGTTTAGTGTATGATATATGATGCAGTATCGTTAATCTTTAGATAAAAGAATATCGAGAGAATGATTAGGTATGTTTACTGGGAGAGATATATGAAAATAAATGTAATAAGACATTCTGGTAAGGGGTGTTCCCTATGCAGAATCTCTCCTTGAGCTACGTATCCAAGAGCGATCTAAAGGTTAAGAAAAGGTTAAATTCCATTCCCACATCGAGGTACGAGAAAATATAAATCTATTCCACATTGATGAAGTATAAGAATGGAAATGTAAATCTATGTGAGAGGGTCGCATGACAAAGAAATGTCCCCTCTAAGCATGATAAAAGTGGTACATAGCAAGTGTATATAAAATAAAAGCACTACCCATCTCTTTAAGAATGATAAAAAAAAAAATTGAGAGAAAAGTATAAGAATGCAAATGTAAATCTGTTTGAAAGGGTTTTCATGATAAAGGAACGCTCCCTCTAAGCACCATAACCTAAAAAGAATATTCCCTCTAAGCATGATAAAAGTGGAACATAACTACGAAAATAAAATAAAAGCACTTACCATCTATTTAAAAATGATTAAGATAACGAGAGAAAAGTATCTCATCTTTAAGTATATATGAGTAATACAAAACTGATCAATCAATACGATAATATATATACGCAAGTAGGGATCTATAGTGTAGATATCCTAACTATCCATGGCAAGATATCACCCTCCATATAAAAAAAATTGTCTAGAAAATCTCCCCTCAGTATTACGAATACTCCACTGAACTACATCCTTCTTGGTATGTGTGTCAGAGAGAAAAAAAAAGAGTTAATCTCTCCAGACTGGTGACAGGGGTGGTCAAAACATTCTTATTGCTGTAGCGAAGTCTAATTTTGTCAAATAACGTTAGGAAAAAAGAATATATTTTAAAATTAAACGAATGAATCTATATATTTGTATGAATGATGAAACAATACTATGAATGTGTTAGTATACCAAATGTAAAAAAAAAAATTAAATGTTCAGAAAAATATATTTTGTACAAGTGTGTGTGTGTAAAGAAATGTGTAATTATATCCCCTCTCCAAGATGTAGGGAACGAATCACAGTTGGTGTGCGCACGCAACATGGTGTTTGGGAAGGAGAGATACGGTGGAGGGGGTGTAAAAAATGCTGGATCTATATAAAGTTTAAACTATGATAATAAAGTTACTAGTAATATGTTTTAACTCATACCGTAGTCACAACAACTTTAAACTCATAGCGTAATATGTAGACAGTAACACCTCTCCCGGACGGAGGGGGGGCGGAGCATCTGTTAATAAATACCGCGGCACGGATGAGTGAGGAGGCAGTCGATTCTCTGGAAATATGGATCCTACAGGTAAGATAGAAAAGTTGTATATTGTAATTCATTTTTTATCTCTGTTTACGAAGAATGTTGAAGTAATACTGATTCGTGTGTGCTTATATGTTTGTTTCAGATCATGAGATGCTTCAGCTAAATCAACTAGCTGAAGGTGGAACACATCTTCGCACAAAGAAACTACGTGAATTAGATCAGTCCGTTCAACACATCATTCGATCCGTCAAAACCGTGAAGACCAGATTTGGTGAACGGGTCGTCGTCGAAACATCAGATTTCCAAGTCTTCCTCCCGGAGAGATTCAAACACATGACCGCAGCGCAGAAAGATCTACTAAATCGTGGTGACTGCATACTCCAATACCATGGCGAGGAAACACTAGAAAGTGGTTTCAAACGACATAAATTGTCTTTTTTAAGCAGCCCGTAATGTCGTCAAAAGGTGAGTATAATTATTGAATAAAATTTCATAAAAAAGTGATAATGTAGTTACTTGCATGTAAATGTGAAATCGTACATGTTGTATTAGAACTTAAAGTGTTAATTATCGCACGTCATGTAGTATTAGTAATTGAATGTAGTTACTTGCATGTAAATGTGAAATCGTACATGTTGTATTAGAACTTAAAGTGTTAATTACCGCACGTCATGTAGTATTAGTAATTGAGAGTGAACGTTGTAGGGTTAATTTTCATGTGTAATAATTACGTACATGTGAATATCGTAGTTCAGTTACGTTATTTCACATGCATGTTAGTTACGTTTGTTTGTTACACGTAAAAGTAACGTTGTAGGTGAAAAAAGAACGTTAATTTATATGTGTAAAACGTACATGTGAATATCGTAGTTCAGTTACAGTATTTTACATGTATATGGTTTACGTTGTGTGTTTTTATCATTTATGTAAGGGAGAGAGCATTACGTAAAACAGTTACATACTATCTGAATATTGTAGTTACGTGATGATAGCAATAATTGTAAAATACATAATCATTATGTAACTATTTTCATATGTAAAAGTTACATGCATGTTACGTTCTACGTAAAGTATAGAGTTTACGTAAAATTGAGATTCATACATGTAAAAGTTATTAACATGTATGTTATTTCTGTTACCACCTTACATACATGTAAATCAATGTTCCCGTATGTAAAGTTAATCGAATGTTGTAATTGCTTTTTCAGAAACGGCGACAAGATGCTCCGATACCGCCACTGGACAACCCTCGATTCAGCAAGATGAAACCCGTTCGAACGTGACCCAGGCTGAACGATTACGATGTATTCACAGTGAGTCTGCTTTCCAAAACCGATTATCTACCTACGAAATTCACAACTGTGTTAATATACTTGACCCCGTCATATTCTTAGCAGAATGCAAACCTTTAATTTTGAATGAAATTGATAAGGGCTTAAACATGTATAAATCAGGTCTTAAGATAGGATCCTGTTTATCCTGTCAATATGTCATAATATCACAAGAGAGCGATAATATTCATACATTTAACTTTAACAGTAAACTTGAGGTGATATTGCAATCTACAGATAAATCTATATGGTATGAAGAGAAGATTGTACAACCTATACTAGATCATATGGATAATTTTGAATCGCGTACCAGTTCAAAAGCTTTATACAGTATTGAGAAATTAACAATATATGTGACACAATACGATTCATTGAATGCAGGGATGTATACTGAATTACCCGACTTTATAAAATCGAAGAGAGCTGTTATTAACATTCGTAATACTGATAAATATTGCTTTGCATACTGTCTGTTAGCATCCAAATACCCAGTAGAACGTAACAAGAATCGACCCACCTCCTATAAAAGATATGATTTTCTTAACGAATTTAACTTTGAGAATATAACATTCCCCGTATCATTGAAAGATGTAGAAAAATTCGAGAATCAAAATTCAAATATTTCAATAACGATATACGGTGTTGAAAATAAATCGATTATTCTCTTATATCAACCAAGAGGGATAAAATCACATCATGTTAATCTTTTAATGTATAAAAGACATTATTGTCTGATAACAGACTTATCACGTTTGCTAGGAAAGCAGCTAACTAAACATAATGGGCGAAAATGGTTATGTAACAATTGTAACTTGTATTTCACATCAGAATCACGTTTAAATAGCCATAAAAAGCGGTGTATGATGAATCAAATTATCAGAATGCCCGAGGCTGGTAAAACTGATCTCGTTAAATTTAACGCATATTCGAAATGTCTAAAAGTTCCATTCGTGGTTTATGCAGACATAGAATATATCTTACGTAAGGTAGATTCGTGTCAAGATGTATCGAGTAAAAGTTGGACACGTACCATTCATAAACATGAAGCGTATGCAATTGCATTACATTTGGTTTGTAGTTATGATAAAAATTTAACACGTTTCAAATCATTTGAAGGTCCATATGCAATTGAAAATTTTCTTAAAGAATTAACGTTAATTGCAAATCAGGTCATTAGTATATATGCTAATAAAATTGAAATAAGTATGAGAGATGTGGATGAACTAGAATATCAAAATGCAACACGATGTCACATATGCAAACGTGAATTTCTTAACTCGTGCATAAAGGTTCGTGATCATTGTCATTTGACTGGAAGTTACGTTGGCCCAGCTCATAAGCACTGCAATTTAAATAGGAAAATGCCAGGATTCATACCAATATTCTTTCATTGCTTGTCAAAATACGATGCTCATTTCATAGTAAAGAAACTAGGTTACGATACGGAACCTATCAACTGTATTGCACAAACTTCTGAAAATTACTTATCCTTTAGCAAAAGATATACAAATTCGAATGGAATGAGTATATATCTAAGATTTCTGGATAGCTATCGTTTTTTGGATTCAAAACTTAGTAACCTTTCGGATATGTTAGAATCAGATGATTTTCATTACACCAATAATATGTACACGAATCCTTTGCATAGACAACTGATGAAACGCAAAGGTGTCTTCCCGTACACGTATGTGGATTCTATAGAAAAATTATACGAGAATAGTCTACCATCCAAACATCAGTTTGATCATGTAAGCGATGAGGATTATAGTCATGCTAGAACGGTATGGAATGAATTCAATGTTAAAAATCTGGGTGAATATTTAAATATATATCTTAAGTGCGATACATTAATACTAACGGACGTGTTTGAACGCTTCCGTGAATTAAGTATCGGTTTGTACGGACTCGACCCGTGTCAGTATTACACACTTCCCGGGTTAGCCTATGATGCAATGTTAAGAACGACTGGTGTACAGATTTCATTATTAACAGATAAGACTATGCTAGATTTCTTCGAAAAAGGAATACGAGGTGGAATTTGCACTGTGTCCAAACGGTATGCAAAGGCGAATAACAGATACATGACTAGCTATGATAACACTCAACCAACTAATTATTTAATGTACGTTGACTGCAATTCTTTATATGGATATACAATGGAAAATAATAGCTTACCATACACTGATATAAGGTGGCTAACTGATGCTGAAATTAAATCAATAGATTTTATGCCTATTACAAGTGATTCTGACGTGGGATATGTGTTGGAAGTAGACTTTAAATATCCACAGGAACTTCATGATATACAAAATGATTTGCCATTATGCCCTTTGAATGAAATCGCGCCAGGTGATAAGTATACAAAATTGCTAACAACATTGAATGATAAAAATAAATACGTATTACATTATCTCAATTTTCAACAATGTGTTAAACTTGGTTTGATTCCATCGCGTATACATAGAGTAATAGGTTACAAACAATCTAACTGGATAAATCCTTACATTGAACTCAACGCTCGTAAACGTATTGAAGATAAGACGAAATTTGGTCAAAATCTATGGAAGTTAATGAATAATTGTGTTTATGGAAAATTTATAGAGAATGTAAAACGTTATAATTCATTTCATTTAGCTACCAGCTGGAAACGAGCGCGTAAATTGTTAGCTCGACAGACATGTATAATGTACGTGATTTTTGATGAAAATTTAATAGGTATAGAATTGGTCAGAGATGAAATATTGATGAATAAGCCAATATACATAGGACAAGCAATCCTGGATCTATCCAAACATAAAATGTATGATTTTTATTATGAAATTCCGAAGAAAAATTTGAAAGATGTAACTTTAATCTATACGGACACGGATGCTTTTCTCTTTGAATCTAGCTGCGATATATATGAATTTATTAAAACCAATATACATTTATTCGATACATCGAATTATCCAATGGATAATGTGTATGGTATTCCGTTAGCAAATAAGAAAATTTCAGGATTATTCAAGGATGAGCTAGCCGGTAGAGTGATGACTGAATATGTAGGGTTGAAATCGAAATTATACTGTTATCGATATGATACTGAAGTGATTAAAAAATCAAAAGGTGTAACAAAAGATTCGATGAGATTCATAACCTTTGAACAATATCTCTCATGTATTACACATCCTGACACGATACATCGAAGCATGCAGACATGTTTCAGAAGTTATAAACATGATGTTCATACCATTGAATCTAATAAGATAGCTTTAAGTGGTATCGATACAAAACGATACATTCCCAATAATTCATTTTCAACATTAGCATGGGGACATTATGCTATAGAAAATTGTCAAGTGTAATTTTCTTTTTCTTTTCTCAATAAAGCATAGATTCAACTGAGTTAAAAGGTATTACTAGGCCACGATAATAACATATTACTGTATTTCAAAAAAAAAAAAAAAAAATAATTGAGTTTCAAGTATAATTGTAAAGTGTGTTACAACTGAGTTAAAAGGTATTACTAGGCACATGATAATAACATATTACTGTATTTCAAAAAACGAAATAATTGAGTTTCAAGTATAATTGTAAAGTGTGTTACTAATTACATGATAATAACATATTTACATCATTTTAAAATATATTTACTAATTATATCAAAATGTTATTATCATATCTCTGTTAAGGGGTGAGGGGGGGATTTATATATAATCAATGTGAACTAGCATGTACAAAGGCTCTTATTTCAGCTATAATCATGTATGATGTTTGTTTATCGTATATTACTAATTACTTCAAATTGTAATTATCATGTTTACGTTAAGGGTAGGTGAATTTAAATATACTCAATGTGAACTACCATGTACGTTATGTTAAAATCTCTACAATTAAATGTTAATTCAACTATAATCATGTATGATTTTTTTTTTAAAAAAGTATAAAAATGTTATTATCATGTTTAAGTTAAGGAGATGTGAATTTATATATAATCAATGTGAACTAGCAGTTACAGAAGATGTCAGGAATCAATGTGAACAAAAAAATAAAACACAATATATCATTAAAATTATATTTCTTTATTGAGTTGTGTGTTTTTATATTTATACAATGTCCACCTCATTAATCCATTCACGGGTAGGAAATCCTAACCATTTCACCAGAATCCTATCACCACGACGTCTGATGATCCTTTCAACTAAATACGTGTCTGGATATTGAGTTTTCTGTAATTCATAACCGTAGAATGCTCCTTCAATCAGTTTACCCTCCAGATCCTCGATGAGATAGGTCAATGGATGTGTCCTTTGCACTGTACGTATCCTAAAGACTTCAACACTCCAATTTGGTAGATAACCTTTCTCCATAACACCTTTATGCTTAGAAATCCTCACGTAGTCACCAACACGATGAAGCCTAGATCTTCGCTTCTCACGCAGACTTCTATCATATTTGTATACGCTGAGCAGGAGAGAATTATCACGAACTTCTACAGGCTTCATACGAATCGTTCGATGGTAAGTATTATTGTATGTATGAATAATTCTAGGTAGTATGTTTATCCATTGATATGAGCCTTGAACAATAAATTCCTTATGCAAAATCAGTTTGATCGTTCTTATTAAACGTTCCACTGCAGCGGCCTTAACGTGAGTGAATGTACTGTAATGATTAATATTATTACGATTCATTAGTTCGCGGAAATGTTTATTGTAAAACTCCCTTCCTTTATCAGATTGAACATTCTTCGGAAACGATTCCATTTCATTCAATATCTCCTCCATAGCAGTCGAAACGTTAATACCACTTTTATCACGTAATTGTCGTGCATAAGCCATCTTGGAATAAAAATTGCATGCAAGAAGAATATACTTATAATTCCTATTGTCTCTTGCATAATTAGACATGTCCATGAGATCTATTTGTACTAAATCGTTCATTCCTTTGCTTATGATCTTACGACGTAAAAATCGTCTTCTAGCTGGTGCATGTAACTCGGTTGCAATGCGACGTTTTATCATGCTATAATTTTTGATGTTTTAAGTTCTGTAATAATTTCTTCTATCTCGGGTGAGTGATTCAAATTACCTGCATCCCTCGACGCAACTAATAATCTTAATCTGTTTATTATTTCATTCGGATCGTTCCAGTAGACGTAATCTAATTTTCTCTGCGGTACATGTTCCTTCCAACGTAAACCAAATCCAGTTCAATTACTAACAAGGTCACGAATGATATGACGATACTTGAACCCTCGATTTACTCTTAAACGTCCATCTCTTGAATAACCGTGTCTGTAAACTTGAGTATTCTGTAAGATTTGCGAATACACGTCTAAATCATCATCTGTGTACGATGTCTTGCGAGGTAAACGTTTAAATAATAATTCATATAAGCCTGCTGTGGGTTCATACGTTTCTGTTCCTATCTGAACACCATCAGATTTAAACACAACTGTCCTGTTACCCAATTTATACTCATTATCCTCGTAACGTATGAGGTAAGTATTATCCATGTCACTCGAACTGGCAGTTCGAACCTTGTGTAGATACTTTGACACGAGATCAGATCCGTTAGCATCATCTGTAGCTTCGTCGTCATCGTCGTCGTCGTTGTTGTCTTGGTGTGCTTTCGCTATTACTTTCAATGGTTCGGTTACAGGTTGAAGAACTTCAGACATGACTCGTTGCGTTTCGAATTTCATTCCTTTGAGAGAACGCAACTTTTCTCTTATTGCTCTACTGTGACGGGCAATGGATTCCTTAAGTCTTATAGCTTCAGCATCCATATCGAAATGAATGTATAATTAATCAGCTACTGCTAATTTATATGAAACTATCAGTTCTATACTTAATATATGACCATCTTTAGCACGTCCGACTGGCGCTGTAAACGATAGAATATCGCCAGTTTCAACTCTTACAGGATATCTTTCAACTAATCTTCCGTTTATTGCAAACAATGTATCATTTACAGCATGCGGATATACCGATGATACGATGGAACACGAGAGTACACTTCCATTTCCAGGAACTTTATAGTATTCGAGTCCCGATGTTAACGTATACCTTAAAGAGGGACCTCGAAACGGACGTGTTTGCAATGAAATTATGAGTTGTGCTTTCAATTGTTGTAACATAGTGTTTACAACATTTGTCATTCGTGTTTTCATAGTATGAATATCATTATTTATAGTGATTAGTTTATTATCAAGTTCCGTTTGTCGTGCGGTTAGTTCTTTCACTTCTTTTTCTACAGCTGTAGTAATAGTCTCGCTAGCGGAGGTGATTGTTCTAGTTAACTGACTTTGTAATTCATTCTGTTTCCGTGTAATAGTATCGGCAATGTTTGTTATAGTCTCAGTTAAACCCGTTTGCAATTCATTATGTTTCTGTATAAAGAAATGATTAACATAACTCATGGTGACTGCATCACTATCATCTATCGGGTCGGCTAAATCCTTCAATCTCTTCATTCGAAATGATAGAGTTTCATTAGAGTCGTGAATTGGAATCCTATCATCTACATAATTTTTATTAGGAACATCGTGTTCGTGAAGGGGGTCCAACAGCGTTTTCATTCTTATACCATCTATAATGACATTATTTTCGGAATCACGTTTAAATGCATATTTACTTAAGTACTCCATTAAATTGTTGTATTGGATGTCGAGCGATTTTTGTATGTGATCCCTAAGCATAGCTTCAAACTCGCCCATACGCTGATACGAGGTCTGCTCGCTGAAGATCTGCATTCGATTCTCGACGTCAGCCGTATGCGTATCCATATAACGTTTAGTCGATGCATCGTCACCTTCTTCAGGGTCGTGAATATTACACAACCGCTTTCCCTTGAATCGATAGTTTCCCGATCCATCTCTAGTTATGATATATCGATTGAACACACCCCTAGAGGGTATGATTCTTCGGGATCCGAACCTGTCGATACTCATTGCTTAAGTGATGGATTATTCTATTTATTCATTCTGATAAAGCGATCAAAACCGTGACGGTAGCGTCCCTCGTTCAGTGGATATTCTGGTACTATAACAACAAAGGATCGTTCATCACTCTCCCATATATGTTTACACGTATCCTTAAATTCATCATAGGACATATGGGTATTTACATAATCTTCGTATATATGTTTTAAATTGAGATTATCCTGTCTAAAGAATATAATCATATTTGCATTATCTCTAATTAAATGTTTAGGTACTTTAGCATATGATTGTGCTAAATATATAGCATCGACATTACGATGTCTACCCATACTGTAATATGAAGCTATCTTACCCTGTTTTTCATTTATCACATCATCAAATACGAATATCGAATTTTCTCTAGCATCCGACGTTTGAATTACTTTATCACCATCATCGAACGTAAATACACCTATATCGGGTATAGTTTTCAGTAACCTGAGTAAATATCGATATTTAGGTTGTTGCAACGATTTCGAGTATATGTAGAGGTTTTCGAATCTCAGACCGTTCTCGTGAATAAGCAGGTTGAGTAAAACGTTCGTTTTTCCAGCATTTGAACTGCCCAGTATGAGCGCTCTAACGTTACTCGGAAACAACGTACCGTGTCGTCCTTTGCGAATGTCATCCTCGAAATCTAACACCTGTATGGGTAGCGTACACTTTTGCTTTACTATCTCCATATCGCGACTAATACTTATAAAGCATAAGTTTTGTCTTTTATTTTGTTCGTGATAAGGGCAATCTATGTCTTTACTGGATTTAGCCAATCGTCATAGGAATCGTATACTTATAAAGCACACGTTTTGCCTTTTTTATTTCATAGTGAGACATGCAGTCTACACGTGCACGCAAAGGTTCGGGAATTCTTAATTCCTTGATTAATTCATTACCATTTGAGGCACATTTACCGGGTTATCGTTTCTGCGGTCCCGGAACGAAACTACATAAACGCTTGCAGAGAGGTGACTTACCGGTGAACGGGTTAGATTCAGCGTGTCTCGATCACGATCGGGCTTACGCAGAGAGTACTGATACAGAATCTCGTCGTCTAGCCGATAAGGTGTTGGTAGAGAAAGCTTGGAGACGTGTAAAGTCTGCCGACGCTTCTTTGGGCGAACGACTTGCAGCTCGACTTGTGACTACACTTATGAAGGGTAAATTGGCAGCAGGCGCTGGCATGCGTAAACGTCGCAACAAGAGAGGTGGTTTCTTACCTTTGCTACCACTTTTAGCAGCTCTAGGTGCAGCAGGTGGTCTAGCTGGAGGTGCTGCTCAGATTGCTACGGCTGTCAATAAGAAACGTTCCGATGCAAAACAACTTGCGGAATTAACACGTCACAACGAGCGCATGGAATCTTTGGCTCAGGGCAAAGGTCTTCGCCATAAGAGACGTCGTAACGGTAGAGGATTATATCTTCGATCAAAAAACTCGGGGCGAGGCCTATATTTATCCCGGAAAAAGCCCTGAGTGCTAACGAGATCGATTCCTATGCACGACGTCTACACATTCCACATTTTAGAGGTGTCTACATGATCGATAAACTACCTCCACATCCTCGATACTATGAGAGAATAGTAGTGAATCTGGATACATCAAATAACCCTGGTACACATTGGGTTGCTGTACGTAAGGATGGTGACGTTGCCTACTACTTTGACAGTTTCGGCGATCTGAGACCTCCGGAAGAGATAGAAACGTACCTTTCGGGTGTCAAGCTCCTATATAATACGACGAGATTTCAAGAATTCGATTCTGTGATTTGCGGTCACTTGTGCCTTCAGTTTCTCCTCGATGAGTTACACGATCACCGTGAGTGGCAGTGATACCTGCTTCTCTACATTTCTAAATCCACCATTACATCTGGATCCTAACGGACATTACGAGATAGCTCTATTGAATTTTGAGAATTTTTACTCAATTCCGAATGTGGACGAGAGTAATAATCTATTCCATTACGTTCGCGATGGAAAAGTCGAACGTATAGTAATTCCACCGGGTACTTATGAATTGGATGATATCGCCAGATTGATCAAGGGTACTCTCGACATCGGTGACGACTTTATTCTACGTGCTAATAATAACACCATGAAATCAGAAATTCAATCTCCCTATATTATCGACTTTAGTCGTGAGAGATCTATTGCTTCACTTCTCGGTTTCACCTCTAAACAGAGGGTACCGGCAAACGTGCTGACCGAGTCTAATGATTTGGTTAACATATTCAAAGTCAGCATCATACGTATCGAGTGTAGTCTTGCAACGGGATCTTTCATCAATGGTAAAAGTGGTCATTCTCTGTATGAATTTTTCCATCGGTACCTCCAGGTTATCATATTTCGCAGGAACCATCAAGTCCTATATATTTACCAATCATCGATACGAATCTCATTGATCATCTCGACATTAGAGTGGTAGACCAGAACGGCGATAAGTTAGATTTCAGGAACGAAACCATCACTGTACGATTGCACATACGTCGTAATGGGTATAAGTTTTAAGAGACGATGCTATATTAAAAAACATCTCTCGAGATTGACCTCTACTCGATCATCGACCCGCAAGCTAATCACATCGTCTAATCGAAGATTTCTCGCTAACTTAGGCTTCAAGGTTCTATGATGGATGTGTTGGACGTGACCGGGATTCCGACCTTTGATGATAAGATCAGTAAGGAGGAAGAAAACGTATTCCTACCGTACAATACGTCAGCTCTCGATGTGAACGATGAAATTAGAATTCCATGTCAAGCTGAAGATTTGTACACGCTTCCTAGTAGAAGTTATCTCTACATTGAGGGGACTCTCACTAAACCCGACGGCACCGTTGCCACATCGAAATTGAGTAACAATGCTATGGCATTCCTATTCGATGAGATTCGTCTGGATATGAATGGAACGACTATTGATAGAACTAGGAATCCGGGCATTTCATCAACGATGCGTAACTATGCTGCACTGAATGAACTGGAATCGAATCGTTTACTAAATGCTGGATGGATCTATCCTGGAGGTGTGGTAGACATCGTGAATACATCGAATGGTATCTTCAATGCTATCGTTCCTCTTTCGATGTTGCTGGGTTTCGCCGACGATCACAAGGAGGTCATACTTAATAGCAAGTTTGAACTTATTCTCATTAGATCTAAGGATTCTAATAATTGTATCATTGGAAACGATCCTACAACCCTACAACTAACTAGACTCGAATGGAGGATGCCTGTACTTCGACTTTCAGATTCTGAACGAGTTGATAAACTTAAACTCGTCAAATCGGATAAACCTCTACACGTCGCATTTCGAACCTTGGACCTTCACACTCAACCTGCTGTACCTCAAACTAAAGCGTTCACATGGAACATTGCAACCACGACTAAACTTGAAAAACCAAGTTTCGTCATAGTCGGTGCACAAGTGGATAGATTGAATCATCTCGCTAAGGATGCTTCTCTATTTGATAATTGTAATATCACCAATCTGAAACTTTATCTCAACAGTGAATCTTACCCCTATCACGATATGAATTTGGATTTCGCCAATTCGAAATTTGCATCTCTGTATGATCAATATTCCAAATTTCAATCATCCTACTATGGAAAGGAGAATTACCCTCTTTTGAAAAGGAATGACTTTCTGAAATATGCACCGCTATTCGTCATCGATTGCTCTCATCAACCTGAGGATACTGTGACGGGGGCAGTGAATGTCAGATTGGAAGTTCAAGCATCGTCAAATTTTCCTGCACAAACTTCATTATTCTGTTTAATTATTCATGATAAATTATTCACTTATAAACCACTAACTCATGTTGTACAATCTATCATATAGGTGTAATAAATAAAACATTACAAATTCAAATTATCTTTTTATTGACTTTAACATACATCTCCAATATCCTCTTCCTTGCACTCCTGCTTTTTGCATCATATGAACATAATGATTTATGAATATCATACAACTGATATAAATTTCTTTCAATATATGGAATTAGTCTTTTAAGTCCATTGAATGCAGTACTATTCAGATTTATACTGCCCACATTTAAACATGTATTCACAAACGTTATTTCTTGCATCTTATTCATGCATAACATTATATTAAATGCATATATTATATTTTCACTGTACGGTGCACATGGATGCTTACCATCTTTCAGATACGTATCCAAAACACACAAAGTTGACATTATTACCTCCCAATCCTCTTTTGTAATATACACAAACGTATCGTCATGTGTGGCTTTAATGTAAAGTGATGGGAGTTCATTGTATAATCCTATGTTCACACGAAAGTCAATGCTGATGGAGATGTCGTTATCGTTCATGCACACACTATTTACCATCACTCGCAACTTCCTCCTCTACTTCTTCTGCGAAGGGTGTGAAGGGTTCGAACATCATTATGATGAAACTGTCTTGATCGAACGTCTTCTTGGCTTTGACGATTCTCGGTTTGCAGTTCGTCTTCTTCTTTTTCTTGTCTCCTTTCTTACTGGATCTGCGGACATACACGAACTATGTCTCAACATCGTGAATATTTAATACACTTGTTAACGTAAAACTCTTATTATTTTATACTCACTTTTCTATGACTTCCTCCTCGGGTTTCGATGTACCGATATCCTTAAACGGACGATCATTGTACGGACCGCACACATCTTCACCTTGATCCTGTTCGGACTGGCATGCCACATCTTCACTTTGGGCTTTACTGAAATAAACATATTTATCATTAGTTATATAACACATAACAACACTTTCACGTTAACACACAATTATAATTCTACTTACCCGAGATACACTTTACAATTCTTTCCGCATTGAGCATAAGATGTGATCGAATCATGATGGGAAGGATTCTTGCAAATCACTTGATGCATCTTTCCATCACACGTTTCATCGTGATGCTCAACCCAATGCTTTTGCAAATCTTCGAAATTGCGTAGATTCTCCCAGAATCTGGTATCACTTTCAATGATAGGAGTTGTTGTTCCACTCATCTTGACGTTGCGATGTGAAGTGAGAATGCATTCGTTCCCTAGTGAGCAGATGGGTGATGAAACGTGATCATACCTGTCTCCCCCCTCCCCAATCCTATCGTCGATTGTACTTAACGTACGGAGGGTTTGTGTGAAGTGAGGACACGTTCGTTCCCGAGCTGGCGGGACAGGGTGAGACCTGTTAATTCGAATTTACTATATTACCGTTTTATCACGTTTCCCCCCTTCCACCTTCTCGTCGCTTGTACTGGAGGAGGACTAGTGTTTATCCTATCGTACATGAATGGGTATCGAACCGAGGACTCTATGTTCATATATATGAATCCCCCCCGAGAACTCGATATTCATAGATGACCCACACATATACACATATGCACAAATCTTGAGGAATGACAACACGTCATCACCCTTATACTTCAATGTGGAATAGATTTATATTTTCTCGTACCTCGATGTGGGAATGGAATTTAACCTTTTCTTAACCTTTACATCGCTCTTGGATACGTAGCTCAAGGAGAGATTCTGCATAGGGAACACCCCTTACCAGAATGTCTTATTACATTTATTTTCATAAATCTCTCCCAGTAAACATACCTAATCATTCTCTCGATATTCTTTTATCTAAAGATTAACGATACTGCATCATATATCACACACTAAACGTAATAGATATCAAACCCTACACTCGATATTCATACATGAGAGTTTAAGCACAGACATCGAAGCAGTGAACGTAATAGATATCAAACCCTAGACTCGATATTCATACATGAGAGTTTAAGCACAGGCATCGAAGAATTACTATCAATACATTTAATTCAAACATCCCCGGAACCCCCGTTACCCACCCCACCCCATCACAATATCGAACCCTAGACTCGATATTCATACATGAGAGTTCAAGCACACACACATCGGAAAGAATTCACATTTAATTCAAACATCCCCGGAACCCCCCCCCCCCCCCGTTACCCATCCCACCCATCACACATCACACACACACACACACACACACAATCATCATCATCATCATCACCCCAAACCTCAAACACATCTCACTGCACAGGGCAGATCGGCACTACGCCAACACTCCCCTTCTTTTACAACTCGATTTTCATATAGGAGAGTTCTAAATCAATGAGCATTCTACATCACTCATATATTAACACAGAGGAGAGTTCAACATCGTATCTACACTGTGCTGATTCTCTCAATTGTATACTACTCAAGTTATTTTATAAACATTTCTTGCTATTTTTTTTCAATTTTCATATAACTGTATATCTCTCAAATGGGAAGTCCTTATCCCCCATTTTTGGCTTATCAAGCAAATATAGCCGAATTTTAAATACTTGCCATAGCAAGCAACCCTTAAAAGACTTGGCTTTTGCTTGAAGCCTACTGTGTTTGCATATTCCTTTACCACCTCAAGAAAATTAACAATTAGGTGATTTTTAATTTTTAATTTTACGTCCACCAACGTTAAGGTATATACCGAACGGTGAATTAAATGGCTAAAATGATGCTCAAAAATCTTCCAGGATCCATGGAGCTTAGAACTACCCGACATTCGTCTTTAAGGATAAGTGAAACCCTGGAAAAAGCTTATCCAGGTAGCTCAACCTGGCCGAGATTCGAACTCGGGACCTCTTGAACGTGTGGAAGACAATATACTAACTACGCTACCGAAGCGGGCAATTAGGTGATATTTATTTTGTTGAAAATAGATGAAGAAGCGTTTGTAAAACAATTGTTTGTATATGACTAGAAAAAATATGCAAATGCAACACGTCGAATGTTTGGTCTACCACTTACGGTTTATCAGTTATGGAATGTTATTTAGAATGATGACTTCAGAAGTTATTGTCAGAAAATTTAAGGTGTACGTTTCATTTGAACATGAAAACACTTTAACTATATGGTATTTTAAGCAGTGTTTGTGGACGAGTGTTTTTCTGAAAAATCTTCTGTTGCTCCTGTGGTTGACCATAAACCGTTAGGCTGATGTTTAAACTATATTACGTACAATTAAACTGTTTATAAATAAACTTTTTAGATACGGTGGC
Organism: Mantis religiosa; assembly: GCA_030765055.1. Classification (NCBI taxonomy): domain Eukaryota; kingdom Metazoa; phylum Arthropoda; class Insecta; order Mantodea; family Mantidae; genus Mantis; species Mantis religiosa. Next base: position 121,125,414 of record CM060950.1, read on the forward strand.
CTCAAAACCTGAATTTCTTGTGAAATTTCTGTGAAACATTTGTTGATTAAAAGACAATATTCGTTTCTTTACTATAGGTAAACAGCAGAGAAAATATTTCTGTTTTTTAAATCCACGAGTCACAAAATATTGTCGCGAAGCCGATCGCGATAGCGCGGCTTGTGTACACAAAGAGCCTGGCGATAAGGGGTATGCCGGAACAAATAGAGATAGCACAGGATAAAAGACCTGCCGTCACAGATAGGGTTACGCTTCTGGAAGGTGATAGAAGATTCGATCCCTGTTTGGTCCAGAAATCTCTCGAATTATGAATGAGGTATTTAAGGAAGTGACGACTCGCCAAAGGACAGTTCTAAAACAGTCGCGGGAGAGGTAAGCAGAGACAGCTGAGTGTGTTGTAACGAGAGCTGATCAGAACGTTGTTTGATACTGTCATCGACCTTGGTAGATTGTGGTGTGTATGTGACGTAATGTTGTTAAATGAGAATTGATCACTGTATTTCTACGGAAATAAAGAACATTTAGAAATTCTGCAAATTGGATTTTTAATTCTACGAACCCACAGAGTCACAATATTAAGAGTGAATGAATTCCTTGTATCGAATTTTTGGATAATGTAACGGTTACTGACGTAAGAGAAAACAGCGGCTTGTAGCTGAAACTATTACACAGCTTAGAATCACTTGAAATATTTCAAATTAATTTGTTACCGATTCTTTCTATATGTATATTTCTTCATTCAAACTCTTTCTATTCTCTCTGCTACCACCTACAGCATGTGGAGGAAATACTGGCTTTTAACCCAAAATTCATTACCAAGATTTAAACTTACTGGATTATTTCCAAAACTATAACTGTTGAAATTTTAGTATTTTGTGTGTATTTGCATTCTTCACTGTTGATCAAGTGTAATCTTTAACATGTAAACCAGGAGTCGCGATTAGACCTACAACGCTAAAGCGCCTATAAACTACTTAATAATAAAAAGGATTTAATCAGAAATACACATTTTAAGAATCCCTGTATCAAAACAAGCCCTTGATAGCAGGATAGAAGCAAAAGTCAGAAACGGTTTGGTTGAATACCAAACTTGGGTTCTAGCTCAGCATCCTCCAAGCCTGCATAGATAGTAGAAGGTGTGCTAGATCACCAGGCGGCCCTACCGAGGTCTAATCGGTAGCCTTCCCCTTTGGTGTTGGCGCGCGTAAGTGGCGCATCAACTTCCTTCCAGTCTTGAGTCCATAGGACCAGATGGAGGGGGGCCTTGTTAGTCACTAGGTCTTACCCTATAGAAAGCCCCACGGAGGTGCTGGGCGCCCTTCTGGGACAGCTCAGTAACTCTCTAGTCATTAGAGGGGAGGTCAGTCCTCACTTTGTGTGGATTGCCCTGGTAAACACCCTTGAGCTTATATATATTGTCCCAGGTATAGGACCGGTGCCCACTCAGCATCTTGAGAAAATTGAGGAGCTACGCTAGGTAGCGAAACCTGATCTAGAAAGCCCACTTTCTGGCTAGGGTGCAGTGATGCTGACCACATCTTCTCTCCGTATCGTTCAGGTGCTCGCCCATCTCTGCTTTGCTTAAGTGGGCGTGAGGCCGGTAGGTGGGTTGCCCAGTTCCGGCCGCGTCAGTGGTTGTTACGCCACGGAATAACTTTTTCCCTCCAAAGATGTGGCACGAAACAATCCATCCAACCTGAACTACAATTCTTGTAGACATGTTTTTAAAACTTGCAAAAATAGCCCGAGGGTTCTTATTTAATAACCATACGTTTAGAGCATTTTCATGGCGCCTGGAATGTATATATTGAATTTTCTGGGAATATACAGAAGAGTAGAGGTTTGTAAAAATATTTCGTACAATAGTGAGTGGGTAAATGCCTCTTTCTTTGAAAAATTGTTTAAAACCTGTGATTTTGTCAAAAATAGCCCAAGGGGTTTTATTCAATAGGGAAAGAGCCTAATATAGGGTGGTGCGCAATTTGAGGTACCGTGGTATCTGGGCTGCATAGTGCTGAACCTTGCCAGAAATGTGATGGAGTAAGAGAGTTTTGGCGACTAAGCATCCTGCGGTTATGTCATGGCATTCTTGTTTGAGATCGCGTCACGGTGTGCTGACGAAGGAAGTTCGCTCCTTGAAGGTATTTGCTGCTGTTGACATCTGTGTATACAAATATAATAAGGTATTTATTGTTTTAAACACACCTTTGCTGAATTTGTACTATTAAGATAAAACTATCGTTTTATGCCCAGTCATTTGCCTTAGTTCAGTTACAAAAAGAGCCGAAAGAACTAATGAATTAAAAATGACCAGTTCTCTATTATGGGGCACCATGGAGAGCTTAATTAGGAGTACCCCATATTAGGACCTACTAATGTATTTTTAATATTTATGCTAGAAACTAAACTTCTACTGCCAGGAAATCGAAACATGGCTGAAAAATCATATTGGTTAAACGGTTACTGTTTACCAGATAGGAAACCTCTTTGGAAAAGCCTACCTACGCGCAGCCGCTACAGTAGTGGATTCTGCAAGACAGGAATATATCCATTCAACCCCAACATTTTCAGGCCACAAGATTTTACAATCCATGAAAATGAAACGTACAATGGACACGAAGTTTCTGAACCTAATTGTGTGCCACAAGTGACAGATCCTCTTGCTTCCCAGAGGAGATTGATCCTGGCGGCAGACATCATCCTCATCCCAACACTGAAGCAGAAAGCAAGTTCATAAGAACAAGCCAATCCATCTCGAGCTGGGACATCTTCTGTAATTACAAGCTCGCCATACAATGCTCAGCTCACTGAAAATAAGTCAAAGAAGGCGGACAAAACTCCGCCAAAAGCCAGATGGACCTTAGCATTGCAAACCAAAGCGACAAAGAAAACCAGCAAAGGAAGTGCACTGCTGAATCTTCGTCCTCCAAAGACAAAGAGACTTTGTGCCTCTGGAATCGTAAGAGAAGTGGGGAAACGACAGTGACGATGATGAAGATTATGATGATTATGATGCGGAGTGCCTGTTTTGTGCAGGCCTGTTTTGGCGGACCAATGGGGGGGATATGGATAAGTTGCTGCAAATTTTCAATTGGGCACACACGGTTTGTGTAGGTGATAGTTCCGATAGATTCTGTTGTGAAAAGTTTGTGAGAAAAGAAAGTAAATAAAAAATACCTGTCTAGTAATTAGGCACCAAAATAGGATAACTAGTTGGGATAAGAACCTTGAACTTTCACTTCGGATATCAAAAAGTCAACTTTAATACAGACATTAAGTAGTGTGAACTTTTGTACTTACAATGCTCTAAATTAACGCCAGAAAATGTGTCCCAAGTTAGGAAACTTTACCATCCCATATTAAGCACCACCACATATTAAGAATCACTTTTTCGTATTTTAGAGAACTGCATTTTATTTGCATAACAGTGTATTTAAGTTCGAGTATGACATTCTATAAGAGAGGTAAAGAGTTGGAGTATACAAATATATTATATATAGACACTAACCTGTATTATTATTGGTCATACAACTAAAAGAAAAAACGTGCCCCATTTTTGGCAATTTTCCACCATGCGTTTAGAGCATTTTCATGACTAGTGGTATGTATTGAATTTTCTTGGAATATAGATAAGAGTAAAGGTTTGTAAAAATAGTTCATACAAAAGTGAGTAGCGGAAATGCCACGTGATTGCAATATACATTAATGTTTCTCTACCGACTACTTTGTAGGAGTGGTATTGGATTCTATTCTAAACTTCAATGTCTGCTTTTACTTGGTATAAAGGTTTTCAGATACCGAAAACGGAAAAATATGCCACCGTTTTGTATCCAGGTAAATCCATTCCTTTCTCCTCAGAAATGTTTCGATAACAGTTGTTGAATTTGGATCAAAGCCTTGTACACTTGTGTGGCTTCTAGAGGGAAAGAACAGTCGCGAGAGCAAGCTTCATAGCTTTAACCTTTGTCCAATGTAACATTTATCTCTGGGAACCAAAATCAAAGCAAACACTTGCGGGAGAGACCCTCTAACCGATTTAATTTTTCCTTTCCGATGACCTTTTGCTCGGCGTCGAGTATCGTCAGATCAGCACAAAATAGAATCGAGCATCATTTGGCTGAGGGACGCGCATTAACTAATCGATAGTTGGCAATGCAAAGTAAGATACTTGCTGGACCACTTCTAGAAGACGCAATCACTAGAACCTTAAGTACATATTATGGCAGAACAGAACACTTTCTTCTCGGGCAACAAGCGAGGAGAAAAGACGATTAGATATCCACGTTTCGGGAGTGTGCATCTCTCTCATCATCAGGATATTTATCAAATGTTATAACTACAAATGTAACACTGGATATAATACCAATATAAACAAAGACAAAACACTATCAAAATTCGCATTACTGAACAAAAGACTGTTTTCAGTAAATTAAATGCCAGGTCAGGAGATGGCGTGAGTATAGAAAATTGTGTCAAAGAAACGTAACCAGTTAACTTGATTATCAAGCTGTATTTATCTTTGCTTCTTAATTCGATGGATTCCTATTTTAAGGCCGGTTTCCAAGAGGAGCTGAACTGAAACCAGCATTACAGTTAAGCATGCTACTTTCAGAGGAAATCGCCAAAGCCTCCTTAATTCTCCGCTCCCAGTAACTGTTGCAAATTGCCAAGATGGTCGTTTCCGGAAAATTGTCTCTATGGCCGTTATCAAAACAATGCTCTGCAAGCCCAGACTTCTCAAGTTGCATTAAATGAATGCTCCCTTCATGTTCGTTTATTCTGGTAGCGATCGTCCTTCCAGTTTGTCCTATTTACGGTGTCCCACATTCAACGGAAATGCGGTACACTCCCTGAACTTGGAAGTCCAGTTTGTCTTTCACTGGTCTCAACAGATGTTGAATATTCCTAGGTGACTTGTAAATGGTCCTGATGTATTTGGCGAGAATTCTGCTTATTCTGCCGGATATATTACCGGTAAACGGGATGCAGGCTGTAGCGGTAAGCTCATCTTGGAAACCGGCCTTCAAAATGGAAATCCGTCGTTGTAAGAAGCACATATCAATACAGCTTGATAATCAAGTTAAGTAGTTACGTTTATTTGACACAACTTTCTATACTCACGCCATCTCCTGACCTGGCATTTAATTCAGTGAAAACAGTCTTTGTGCAGTAATGCGATTCTTGATAGTGTTTTTTTTTTATATTGGCGTTCTATCCAGTGTTTCATTTGTAATTATAACAGTTTATAAATATCGTGATGATGGGAGCAATGCACACTCCCGAAACGTCGATATCTGATCGTCTTTTCACATGACTTGCTGCCCTTGAAGAAAGTGAGCATTTTCGTCGCCAGGAAGGCTTCATATTTTATTTAACGGTTATCAAAAGATGCACCGCAATACCTGGATGTATCGAGAGATATGCTTCTTGTACAGAAGGTTAACACATATCACTGACATCATAGGAGTTACTACGGAATACGAGGGTCGTCCGAAAATTTCCCACCTAATAAAGATACAAGATATTTTTAAAGAATTTTTTTATTTTTTATTTTTCAACATAGTCTCCTTGTAGCTCTACACACTTCTCCCCGCGATGCTCCCATCTCTGTTACCCGTCCAAATAGAACTCGACGTTTTTCTCTGCAAAATAGTTGTTCACCAAGGTGACTGTCTCTTCATTTGACGAAAATCTCTGTCCTCCGAGCGCAATTTTCAGACGAGGGAACAAACTGAAGTTGCTTGAGGCTAGATCTGGCGAGTAAGGCGGATGGTCAAGCAGTTCAAACCGTAATTCGTGGATTTTCCCCATTTTAACCGCTGAGGTATAAGACGGTGCGTTGTCTTGGTGAAACAGGATTTTCTTTTTGTGCAAATGTGGTCGTGTTTCCGCACGTTCTGCCTTCAGCTTTTCAAGTAATGATGCATAGTTTGTACCTGTAATTTTTGTTTTCCTTTTTGGAGACAATTGACTAAAATAGCTCTATGACTACCCGAAAAATCAATCGCCATCACATTCCCAGCAGAGAAAACAGCTTTTGCTTCTTTTGGAGCTGGTTCCCCCTTTGAAGTCTACCTTTTGTTTTTAATTTACGCCCTACAACGTTAAGTCATATCGCACTTTGAACGGAATGGATAAAATGATGCTCAAATGAGCTCAGGGTCCATAGGGCTTAAATTACCCGACATTCGTCTTTCAGGATAAGGGGAAACACGGGAAAAACTTTATCCAAATAATTTACCCTGACCAAGGTTCGAAATTGAGACCTCTTGAACGTGAGGCAGACACGCTACTATCACGCTACCGAGGTGGGCTTTCAGTCCACTGTTTGGACAATATTCTTGTTTCGGGTGTATCCAAGTTTCATCTAGAGTAGGTAATTAATGGGCGCAAATCTATGATTTATTATGCCTAAACTGTGCCAACAGAGCGTTGAAAATGTTCGTTGGAACACGTTTTTGATCTAACGGGGCACCCAACGCGCGGACATTTTCTCATGTCTAAATGTTGACTCAATATGTGAAAAACACGTTCTGCTATCTCCCACTCTAATTCGGCAGTCCTCTAGTACCATTTGTTGAACTTTGGCGATGATTTCTTCGGTAGTTTTAGTTTTTGGACGTCCCGAACGTTCACTGTCTCCCAAGCTGTTACAGCCACGTTTCAATTCAGCTGCCCAAAATGTCACTGTGGTAAGTGATGGTTCAGAGACCCGTTACACAGAATCCAGCTCATCTTTGACTTGCATAGGTGCATTACCTTTCAAAAACAAATATTTAATGACAACTCTATGCTTGATTTTGTTAATATTTTTAAAAACACTCACATCAACTCATTCAAACGACAGTTATATAACAAGTGAGCGTCCAAAATGGCTGAAACTTTGGTGAGTAACTGGCAACAGATGAGTAACGAAATTCACTATAGCTTTTATTTTCGATTGTTGCCATCTTTATGTTGAGGCCGGAAACTTTACAGACCGCCCTCGTATTCACGGTCCTTCCTTTAGAATTATAGAACACATAGTTATGCACAACTTTTATATAGGGACTCATTCCTGGAAGTGATTCATCATTGTAATACAGGAATTGCAGGTGCATATCATGAAATGTAGAACTCGTCAAAATTTTCTGCTATGTCCCTAACAGTATCATTGCACTTAGATCCCTTTTCACTTCCGTCTGTGTATCACAGGTGAAGCCTTTAACATGAACCATACAAGAAAAAGTTTGATCCTGTTGCATTCACAAAGCTTCCACTACTCTTGTACACAATATTCTTAGAAACTCATTCCTCAATATACTTCACGTCAATCCAGAAATACTTTTGCAAAACTTGTCAACATATTATATACTGTAATTGAGAGGGAATACAGTAAGCCGGCTCATGCTAATTGATATGAAAAGCTTTTAAGAAGTAGTCATTGTCACGGATTTGAAATTTAATTCTCTTTACATGACTAAAATAAAGAAAATCAAATAATAGCTCCCCATTTGAGAAAAGTGTAAGTAATGGAAAATTCAAACAAATGACAATACCTCGCAACTTGTAAACTCTAAGAGAGGGCGAATAAAAATCTACTGTATGCTGTAACTACAACTATATTTTTATGCAGTAAGATATTCTGTATTTCCTAGAGTTCACCAGTTACGTGAAAGTCATTCATTCAAAATGAAGAACACTTCATTGAGCAGCACCGAAAAATTAAATACAGGATGTCCCAATTTAATCGCTCAAATTTCATTTTGTGGTGTCAAATTAATGAATGTGCATTCCTTTAGAAGGTTTAGAGCGGTTAGGGACACATTGAATCATGAACTTCCTGGTAGATGGATAGGGAGAGGTGAACCAATTGCATGGCCACCGAGATCGCCCGACATAACACTTCTAGACCTTTTGTGTAACTTACGTCCCCCAACGTTAAGTCATATCGGAAGATGAGTGGAATGGTGAAATGATGCTCAAATGAGCGCAGGTTCCATAGAGCTTAGAGATACGCGAAATTCGTCTTTCAGGTTGTGGGAAAACCCCGGAAAAAGCCTTATGCAGCTAACTCACCCTGCCCAAGATTTGAACTCGGTACCTCTTGAGCGTGAGGCAGACATGCCACACTCTACGCTACCGAGGCCAGCGTACTTCTTTTCGTGGAGGTATGTCAAGATCAGGGTGTGTGCGACAAAAGTAGCGACTGTTCGTAAACTAAGTTGACGCATTCGGAATGCTGTTGCAACCGTCACTCCTGAAATGCTTCAACGCATATGCATGGAACTTGACATTCACCTGGATATTCTTCGTGTGACTGGTGGGGCGCATGTGGAAGTAACAGGACTTTCTTAATTTTTGTATACAAGTTTGATGAGTCATACGTGTTAGTAAGGTTTAGTTCATTTCGATAACTCAGATAGTTTGCACTGAAGTGAAAATAGGGTGATTCGATTTGGACATCCTGTATATACATTTCATTTGTCCTGTAGGATAGGATAGGATAGGATAGGATAGGATAGGATAGGACAGGATAGGATAGGATAGGATAGGATAGGATAGGAGAGGATAGGATAGGATAGGATAGATGAAAATTTTACGGAGGGGATTTGGAACTGCGGCCAGACTTTCTCTATTGTACCTATGCCCCAAGTGGGGAATTCCCGGGAAGAAGGAAGAGGTGAGAGGAGACATGGTGTGGCTGACCAAATGATGCATGACAATGCAAAGAGGACAGTCCGCACCATTGACAAGTTGGAAACTCCCGGCAGGCCAGTCAAACGTTATCCCACCCACTGTGGTCCTGAAACAGCTCCATCAGACCGTCTCGGAAACCGCCCTTCCGCAGGAGGAAGTTTTACTCAGACCGCATCTTCCTGCCATGCAACACCGAGACAACCGCCGACATTTTCTACCCTGAAAAATACCACCAGATGAGAGATGATGTGAAATGATAATCGAATGAAATGGAGGAATAGCAAATTCCGGGGACGTGGTTAACGTAACCAACATTCGCCTGGCATCCTGAGAAAAGCCCCGAATAGGTCCAGGTAGGCTGGCCACGGGGATCAAACCCTGGCGCTTTAAATGCAGACCACAGATGAAACTGCCTGAGCCATTTGCTCGGTATTTATTACGTAAATATTTTATGAATATCAACATGTATCCCATACCTGGAAAATGATACAATTAAATATAAAGTGTGGTACATAAGCGTTTTAGGGTTACAGAGAGAATTGGGAATGTCTTAAAATATTTATTTCTGCTAAAGCCTGGGTACTTAGTTTTCATTTGAGATATAACACTACCTCTGAGTACGAAACAGAGAAGGTATGAATCTATTGATATAAAATCAGCTGAATGAACGATTCAATAAACTGGAGCACAACTTACTATCTACCTCATGGCGATTTTAGACATTCCTGGAGAACTGAGCGACTGCAGTGTCACCACATGCGGTGACGGAAAACATATGAAACATCCTATACAACTTCAAATAGTACTATCGATATGATACATTTATCTATTTACTCAATTTGGTTTTAACTAGTGATCGTGCAGTATGCTAGCAACAAAACTTTGGCTGAAAGGTAAGAAAAGTTAGCATCATTTTGTTTGTGTTTACTTTGTAAACACATTCGTACCTATGTTACCTAAAATATGCATAAAAAGGGAAAATTGCTATCATTTGAAGTCTAGAATCTATGCATATTTTATATAAACTGAGGGGATTGTGTCTCGATGGTCGCAAACTATAGGTGTTTTCTCTTATTGGAGATAGAAGCGTGAAGTTGCATGTGTGTGAAGAAGGTCGTAACGTTCAGATGACAATACCATGGTGTAGCAAATAACGACTGTTATTCCACAAAATAGAAATATTAGCAGCGGATAAGAACAAAAGCCAGTTACCTCTTATACATTGATGGCCATGAAGTAACTCTTCAACAAGCAGAAGGAGCTTTAAAACTGACAATCGATCCTGTGGTATATTTGTTCCATTTTTTGTGTAATTTACGTCCTCCAACGCTAAGTCATATGGGACGACGAATGGAATGGGTGAAATGATGCTCAAATGAGCCCAGGGTCCATATAGCTGATAGTTACCTGAAATTCGTCTTTCAGGATAAGGAAGTACTCCGGAAAAATACCTTATCCAGGTAACTCACCCTGATCGAGGTTCAAACTCGGGACCTTCTCAACGTGAGGCAGATTGGTGTTCTCTAATGAACTCAATAAGGAATTTATTTCGTTGTATATGTTCAGGACCTGTATAATGTGTGAAAATTGTGTCGTTTATTAAATTAAATAACAAGGATCATTCAAGTATAACATTTTAAAATTTAAGTAGACATAATATAATATAAAGTACTGGACCATTCCGACTGAGGATTGCCCAACCACCAAGGAGTATTTGCACTATGCAACATTTACAGAACTTGGAATGCTATCTAGACGCGGTTAAGTAAGTAGGACCAACGTTTTCGTGAATTTTATAATTCACTATAAAAAACTCTAGAAGTTTGTACAATAATTCCATAAAGAGCGTGAAAGATCAACCTAATTAATTCATGATGGAGCTTAAAAACTAACAGTGCGACGTTAGGTGTATGGTACAATCTTATAAGGAATTGTAATAAAAAGCATTTCCCTGGCTTGTAGGCCGAGGTTCAGGTAATCGAACTTCATCCTCATTCATCCTGTCTACACAAAGGGCACTACTGAAATGAGCACTTTATTGTTTCGATACCGGAAATGAAGGCCTCAGTTTTTTGAACCGAATCATCCATTGATTCTTCTTCAAAGGATTGCCATAACTTTAAGCCAATGGCTAACGAGGAGCAAGCAAATTTTCGATCACAGCATACCCACAATGGGTAATCGACCAATCCCCAGTAAGGCGACGAACAAGAATGAAACGAAATTTAGTCATGGAAAGGATGATATGAAACGTTTAGGATCAAATAAACACAGTCATGAGGTCCTTGAAGAAGGGTCCTCCTCTGCAAAGGAGGGTCCTTCGACTATTGCCATACCCGGATTACATCCTTTAATAGCACTTAGAGGGTATGCTTTTTATTAATGATGGTGGGTTATTGGGTAGGGATTTAGAGAAGTTGATTAAAGTAAATGTATAGATGTTATCTATGGAAATATGGTGAAGGTTCGTGATTTTGAAGAAGGTCCTAGCACAAGGCTGGGTCTCTCTTATGTCTCTCCAGGGTCGAGATCATATTCATCCAAGACCACGGATGAGGTTGTTTCAGAGTTTGGAATAGAGACTATGGGACATGAGTAGGATGTAGTCAATTATTTCAGGGAAGGATAGGTCTGAATCAATGTCGTTTGGGATATACCAGTCGGCTGCTACAGCAGTCTGAAAGTAGCGGTTTAGTTGGACTTGGAGTTTGGAGAAGGGTGTTTGGGCTGCTGCTCCCCAGACTTAGCAGGCGTAAGTAAATACCGGCCTTACTACTTGTTTGTACAGTAACAGTTTATTTCGAAGAGCCATTGGTGATTTAAGATTGTATAAAGGATACAACCATTATTCTGCTGACCTTATTTGCCACAGGATCCACACACAGCCTTGAGGGAGAGTTCTCCTCCACATAGGAGTGTCCCTAGAACTTGCCATACCGAACTAGGTCCCTTATTTGCGTTAAGGGGGATTCATTTATGTAAATGTCGGTGGGCTGGTGGTGATTAATTTAAGGATTTGAGTGTTTGATTAAGGTAAAGATGGAATGATAAAATGGGAATATGTAGGTGTTCTGAAGTTTATGAAGGTTCTAGCACAAGTCTAGGCTCCTTATATGTTTCTCTCCTGCATGTCCTCGGATCAGGTTGTTGAAGCTGTTTGGAAGGTTAGAATAGAAACTATGGGACAGGTAAAGGATATAGTCAGATACTTTAGGGAAGGATAGCTCTGAATGGATATTGGAATTTGAGATATACCAGTGGGCTATGACTACAGACCATAGGTAACGGTTTTGTAGGACTTGGAGTTTGGAGAGGTGCTTAAAACTACACTCAATTGAGGAATTTATCAAAAGATTCAGCTTCAACGTATATAAGCACAAATATAAAAACACTAACGCACTAATACAGCAACTAGGCGCTTACGAAACCGAATACAATAAACATAAAGACCGCTGTCCATATTTGATAGGACCATAGGAATGGGAGACCCAGAAATAGATATCCAGGAGTATCTAAACACTCTCCCAAGACTTCCATAGAAGAAGTAAGGTTACCCATGACTATACACCACACCCTGACATTTGGTAGTCCACAAAGTACTTGCTCTCAGTCAAGGCGGCTCTGGCGGAGAGAGAACCCCCTTCCCCAACACTTACATGACATATCGCTATAAATAATGGTTATGATCAATCTTATGCTAACAAATTCAACTTAGAATTAACCTCATACTAGACGCAGCTTGCGCGCAGTACTAACAATCATACATATGTACACACTAATTTTACTTGTAAGGATAATGCATGACTAACGCTATCCTAGTGCCCACCACTAGCATTAATGGCTCGTTCTACCCGCTTAAGGGTGTACAGGTCATTAACTAAGAACTATAAGAACTATAACTTACACATGACTACCTCCTCTGTCATTGAGGATGTAATCGCTACGTTAGGACGGCGTTTCCTATTGGAAACGACACTACACCCCACTACATCCCTCACCATGAATCCGCGAGGACATACTCAGGGCTTCGGCCATGCTGATGTCCTAGCACCCAACCTCACCTCGGTTAAGCCATACGGCCAACCTCTACACGCTCTCCATGAATCCGCAGGTGCTTATAGCGGTACTGCTGGAATTCATCTCCTGACTACTCTCCGGTGGAGTTTTTTTTTTAGTGGGTAGTACCTTCGGGTGAAGCTCACACTCCCGGCTGCACCATCCCAGTACAGTCGGGGTTAGTCCATAAATCGATTTTTCCTCCACTTGAAAAAAGAAAAGTTTTAGCTGCAGCACCCCAGACTTGGCAGGCGTAAGTAAAAACCGGCCTTAGTACTTGTTTGTATAGTAGGAGTTTGTTACGAAGAGCCACTTGGTGATTTGTGGTTGTGTAGAGGATACAAAATGGCCATCCTTCTACTGATTTTGTTAGCCACAGCTGTTATGTGTTCTTTCCATGTAAGGCGCTTGTCCAGAAGAACTCCAAGGTATGTTGCCTGCGTTGACCAGGGTGCATCTGCATCTCCTAGACGTAGGTTGGGTACTTCCTGTAGTGCTCGCCGTGCAAAGGTGACAGCTTGGGACCTATTGGCATCGAGTTTTAACCGCCTGGTCTCAAACCAGGCATACAGCAAATATCTGAGCCAGCTGCACTGCGATGTCATGTCGTTTTGATGCTGTTGTTATGGCAGTATCGTTGGCAAATATATAGAGGTTTTAGCCTCTTAGGTTTGGAAGTGTGTTTATGTATGCAAGGAAAAGCAGGGGCCAAGGGACACTACCTTGAGGTACTCCTGCGTTTATGGCGTAGGGTTGGGACAGCATGTCGTCTTTCGCGACTACAGATGATCGGTTTTGAAGGTAATGCTGTATTAGGTTTATGAGGTAGGTTGGGATGTTATATCAAATTATTCAACCTAGCATTCGTCTACCAAGGAGGAAAACCGCGAAGAAAGAATCAGGTCGTGTTTTAACGTGGAACGTCCCCAATGCGGGTCGTTAACATTTCCGCAGTGGCACGTCGATCAATGATCAGCGATTCATGAGGTAAATAATGACATTGAAGGAATGTACTGAAAGCTTGAGTATCAACTTCTGACCAAACAATGCCCTCAAATGTGGTATTTTAGGAATTTCGTATTAATAACCACATAGTGTAAAGGGAGCTGGTGAAGGGACCTTTGCGTATTTCATTGGCATTCCATGCTGTATTCCGCACATGGATAATATTTTAAAGTTTTCAAAGCGAGAGAATGTGACAGAGCGAGATACTGGGCACTTTGACAGAATCCATAACTTTATCTCGGATTTAATTACGTCACATAATTACACCAGTGGTATTGCGGTCGCAGCTGGTGCTTTCCTGCCTCCACTAGTTTCAATATTTTCTAATCTAGATGCGCTCCATAAAACACAATATTCCGATAGAGCTTCGTTCGCAGCTGGTTATACAATGCCTGTTCCTGTTGAAATACAAAAGTACAAAATATTTATAAACAGAAGTGATATATCGACAAAACTTCCTCCACCAATTCTATAGCAAACTACTTCTTTAAAAATGATGTGCTGTAGTAGTTATTTTGGGTATTTCCTGTTTCGTTAGAAACAGTTAAAGGGATTAGTATTTGTGGTAAAAAAAGGAATAATGTAAAGTAGATAACGGTGTAACCTTCACAACGTAATATGATAAGAAGTTGTTACTTTTTTAAAAGATTTGTTCTTCTGCTTATGAAAGTCTTAGGGGTAAGAGGTGTTTTTGTCTCGCCGAGTGTGAGCAGAAACAGTTGTGTGTGCATCAAGGATGCATAAGTAGCCTGTACGCAACAAAAGAAATAGTTCAGCGTAGCATCAGCCACTGGATGTAAAAAAGTCTACACTAATAATATTCAGAGATGTATACAAGAATTTAAACATGTTTATTAGAAATTAAATTTCCATTGCTAAGTTAATTGCAGAGGATCTACTCCCATTAGTCCTGGACCCGCAGGACCAGGGACCCGGGCCTCCTTCTACCAGGGAACGATGGATACTCTGGGGCTCTTTCCGTAGGGCAATACCTGATTTCTTAAAAAGCCCCCCCCCCCGCTGAGCGCAACATCAAGACGGGATTGAAGTGGATACGCCACTTACGCGCGTCAACCCCGCAGGGAAGACTACCGAAAACCTCGGTAGGGCCACTGGTGATCTAGCATGCCTTATACTAGCTCTGCAGGCTAGTACCCGGGACATTTAAGGCAAACCTCTGCCCCCTCCGGGCTGCCGTAGCCTGGCCGGAGGTACCGAATTCCCCGTGTGTGTCGGGAACACACTGCCCCCTCGAGTCCAACCCAATCCGTACAGCTCCCAGACGGCAGTTCGGCCCGAGGTTCCTCTAGTAACGTCAGAGGTACCACGGGTGCTAAGGGTCTGCAGCGCCCGCATTCCATTTTTAAACAAGAAAAGTGTTATTTGTTAATTCTTAAAAAGTTGTAATACAAACTTTATCAGCTCCGTTACCGCGACCCTGGGAAAGAAAAAGATCTAATTGCTCAAGAATTACAGATGCGCCTAATTACCCAGAGTTGCAGGAGAAAACCCTAGATTTCTTCAAGATCGTCACCAAAGGTGAGACATTAATCTGCATTCACCTTGGTGTGGGGTTTCTCTTGGGGTGGCCTTCTGGTGTGGTATGACATGATGCTGTTGAGGATCTCCAGCAGTTATCACCAGTCAATGAAAAGCCCTGCTTCAATTTCCTGAGGATTGTTTATTCCCACGGATCATACTTCTCGGATTGCTCTGTTTTTCTCGCTGGCTATCACTCTCGTTGCGTTACCTTCTCTCTTTGAGAATATTTAATCCCACCACGTTTGCAAGCTAACTCCACTGTTACCTCGCCATCAGATATTAAACTAACAGGTCTTCTCCCTTTCGTTGTAAACAACCGAGTGACGCTTCTCACCTCGCCCTACTCTCGGCTTCCTCCTAGATTTGTTGGTCTATCTCCACCTCTTTTCTATTTGTTCTCCATTTCACACCTATCACGTGGTTTACGCTACATTTTATGGGGGAGTTTATTTGTACGATTTTACCTTATTGGCCATTTCCATTCACTTTCAACTGTGCAGCAGTGCCGGGTCCACCCCCTAAAGTTGTACGACCCCTTGGCGTTATAACGGTACTGCATCCTACCTCTAGCCCGCCTCCATAGCGTGGTGGTAGCATGTCTGCCTCACGTTCAAGAGGTCCAGAGTTCGAATCTCGGTTAGGGTGAGTTAACTGGATAAGGCTTTTTCCCTTATCCTGAAAGGCATATGTCGGGTAACTCTAAGATCTATGGACCCTGGACTCATTTGAACATCATTTTACCCAGTCCATTCATCGTCCGATATGACTTAACGTTGGAGGTCGTAAATTACTTTAAAAAAATCCTGCCTCTACATATTTTCCTTATACCTTAATATTGTTTCTGGCTCCGTGCTGGCGAAGGAATTTTGGGTCTCTATTGTCCTATTGTTTACGTATACGGCCTCCGTTATTTCCATTACAATATAGCGTTTGACTTTATCTCTTATATCATATATTCCCAATTGCTTATTAATAATTTATAATCCCTTTCTTACATTCTTCTGTCGGAAGTCTGTGGTTTCTGCTTCAACCTTCAACCCAAATAATCGTGCTTCAAGGTGGTGCCAGAACGTGGTGTATCATCATACCACCTTCAAACATCGCAAGATTATGAAATATCGCTTCAAGTTGGCTTCCCAACCTGGGGCTTCAAGATAGTCCACTCGGAGATCATCCCATCATAATCCTTGTAGATTACTGCTCCAGTGCCACACTTACATGACCTTCTCTACTTTTGTACACACTATTCTTACAGACGCTTATTCCTCTACCTACTTCATCTTAATCATATAAAATTTCATTTATTACTAATTTTCTTGTAGGTACAAGAGTATATGGGAATACGTCTTTAAGCGATAAGCAAATGCTTTAGGAGCCAATAGCTTGTAAAATTCCCTTTACAGGCCAAGAGCTAAAATACGAGGACTGTTCAATAAAGAATGATCATAATTTTTTACAGTCATAATTTTCTCACAAAAATTCAACCTTCTTATACCCTTATACATTTCAAAAAATTAAAAAATAAAAGATTGATAGCTTCGAAAAGATCTAAATTCCATAAGCAGTAAAATATTACTTGTGTCGTACAGTTTACCAGTTATACATAAGTCATTCAAAATGACGAGGTCTTCAGAGACTATTTGCTAAAAATTCACAAAACTCTGCATCTGAAAACACTTCATTTCAAATGAAAATATGTGAAGAATATTTTCTCCGACCGCAATTTTGGTGGAGCCGCCGCAAAGCCAGCTCCTGGCATGCGTGGACAAGGAAAGAAAGAGACAGATAATGGTGCGTGAGTTGGATGCTTGCCGAGAGAAAGAAAGCAATAGAGAAAGAGAGATAGATCGTCTGGAATTTCCCGCTGCCATCGTGATTGTCATCGAATGATCGGCGGTTATCTTGAGCAATGACTGGAGGTATAAAAGCCGGCAAAGTGTTAAGAGTTACTAGTCAGTTGCTAGTGAGCTGCTAATGGAACCTGCAGCTGTGTAGTGTGTGGACGTTTTAAGTGTACCGCTGTGAATTCTTTTGTTCACGTGTGGCGGGAGTAACTAGACGACCTTAAAGACTACGATTATGTGTGTCACGTCATTTTGCTGCTGTAAGGGGTATACAAAGTCGTTGTTCACTGCCGTATAGAGCATTTTAAATATCTGCAAACAAGAATTTTAATACTATGAACCCACAAAGTCACAATATCCGATTTTAATCATTCATTTGGACCATTTTTGCAGAAATACAAATTTTCAAAAAATTGTATTACGTAATTGTATTTAGATTTGGATTGGTTCTTTGAAAATCTTGCTATCGCATCCTTGAAGGATTGAGAGTCTAAATACCGAGTTTTATATTCAAGTGATGTTTAGTTTCATAGCGGATATCCATGCAGACGAGTGCGTCGGTCTTACTCTAACCGTAGGAGGTGATGTTCATGGCCCTAAAACGTGCAGTTTCTGAAAAGAAAAAATATTTTCTATAGGAATCAATGTTTTCTATAATACTATGTAGGTAATTAATAAACCATAATGGTTAAGAAACGGAAGAACATTGAATGAAAAAAAATTCAAACATTTCAAGTGTTATTAACGTAGTAAGGTTGTGATAAAATATAGTTAGAAGTGAATATCTCAGGTCAGATGATGTGTTGCATAAGTTCGTAGAGAGAGAGGGGGGGAGTGTATAACACGACGAAATACATTTTTAATCCAGTCTTTACATAATTCACATCTTCCGTTGTCTACAGATGCAAAGGGTAGTGCTTTCAATCCATTAGAGTAATGGAATCAGTAGGACAAGGATAACTTAGCTAATAAAGCCTTTGTGACTCTACTTTTAGTTTACGTTTTTTACTGTCGCCTACCTATATCAGGTTGAGGAAGCACTCTAGTTCACCGGAAGTCCTCGCTTTGAAGGCATGTGGAGAGGAAAAAGCTAGTTTGTGTTCATGTGTGTCAGTGAACATAACTCAGAAACAAAAAGGCGGATGAATACCAAATATACAAAAACATCCAATTAAACTTCCCCACCCCAAAAATACATTTTTCTTTGGAAAAATGTTTTGTAATTTGTTATTTTCTCTAAAATGTATGTAAAGCACATTGATTGAAATATTATATGCTTCAAATTCTTGCATATCAATTATTTGAATAAATTTTCAGTTTTCTGCAAATAGCCAGAAAACTGCTACTCGTTCTGAATGACATTTGTTATCTCTCAGCAAGAATATACAGTGCGATCCAAATAAACCTGAACCATTTCAATAGGTAACACGTGCAACTTTGAGAGAATATAATATACAATTGAAGACGTGCTCGGAAAAACGGGTTAACCCACATTATTTAAAAATTAAGAGAAACATTGTTTTATGAATGAGGTTGAAAGAAATTTTTAACGCTATTTTATTTCATTTCTGTGAATATGGATCACAGAATATAGTCTATTTTATCAGTATCATCCTTAATAGACTCCAAAACATGACTGATGTAATAACATCAATAAAAATAAAATAAAGAGAATAAAGTGAAAACAATTTGTCAGCATTTACTTGCTAAATATATTTTACGTACAGTTCAGGTGAAACTAATAATTAAATATATCATTTAGCATTTTTAAACATGGTTAACTATGGATTATTCCATTTTTCAAAAGGTATATCATTTTGAAAAGTAGGTACAAGCTTTTAGCTGTAGTCAGGTTGATCAAAAACTGCTTCATCAATAATATTCTGAGAAGCTGTAGTCTCAAAATCAAGAGTTTTATAATACTCATGAAACATTGGTGTGATATAATTCACCAGATCTTGTAGGTCCTATAATTTCACAGGATTTATAGGTTTTGGACCATTGTATTTTGGAGGAAATGTCACATAAGTAAGCGACAGTTGCAATATATTTTCCTTCCAATGTCCAAAGTGTCATAACCCTAAATACCACCGTAAGTGTATTTAAAATATAGCTTAAAGCGGTACTCTCAGGCATGTCACCTTGGAGTACTTTTCGCTCAGATTCTGAAACTGTTCTTTCCTGTAGTTTATCAAGAACAGGCTTTGCAGAGATGAATATGTTAGTTGTCATTCTGACAACATGAAAAGGATACCTTACCCCGGATTTTTTCACTTGCTCCATCCACTGATCTTGAACATAAATGTAAGCTGCTAGCCTCTTCTTTTTTCTCTATGATGCCGAAGTCACGGTCACAAGGCAGAAATGTATGAATGGCTACTGGAGGGCAGGCAGAGAGTGTGAACATGTTAGCCCATTTTTGTCATCATACGAATAGCATATCACAAAAAGCAAGAACTTCACCTAGTTTTAGCGTAATATGATTGCTGGAGGATAGATCAGCACAAGAAAAGATAGCTCTCTGCTGCAACAACAGATGGCAGCACTTATTGCAAAATGTTTTATTTTGAAGGTTAGCCCATTTTTCCGGGCATGTCTTCAATTGGGAGATTACATTACACTATTTACATCTCGGAGAAAATATGGGAAGTGTCCTCCACCAGCATCTATGGATCTTTGGTCTCATTTTTTGACAAAGCTGTAGACACTGAAGTTTATATGCGTATCTTCAAGACAATTGTGGAACAGCTGGATTATATCGAATTTCGATAAGCCTCGGGACTTCCATCTGTGGAGAACGAAGTTAGGCGCCGAGCATCAAAATTCTACGCAACTTTACCAACTCATAGAAGCGCCCTTGTTAGATCACTGAGAGATTATGACCACACTAGACGCCGTTCTGGACAACATCGGGTCCCCCGCATGGCATACGGACACTCAAGATAACCCAGGAGCTAATCCTAACAGCAGCTAAAGCTGAGCTCCACATAATCTCCTAAGTTTTTAGCAGCAAAGTTCTCCCCAACCCAAAACTAAATTAAAAACACCAGGACAGGGAATTGCATCCTGTCCTTTCATCCCGAAGGTACAATAATTGTAACCTCACAAAATTCTTCAAATCTCAAAACCTCACGATATCCATCCTACAAAATCCCGTTCGAATGCCTTACCTGCGGTAAAACTCTAACGGGTGGGCACGCAGCAAAAACCTTCTGGCTACATACAGCCAGCCAGCAAGTCATGGTCATGGTCAAGGTTATTTCCAGCAAGATTGAGCAACGTGCTATACATCTAACGAAACCATGGAACTTGTAACTAGTTTTTTTTTATATAACCAAATAATCTGAAAAGGTCTGTGGCCCGCCACATCCCCTGACCTAAGCATACCGGATTTTTTCTTGCGGGGTATCTAAAAATAGAATGAATAAGAATAGGCCACGGACAATTTGAGTTATCAAGGAATCCATTCGAAGCGAAATAAGTAACATTGGCGAGGATGCTCTTCGTAGCCCGCCTCGGTAGCGTAGATGGTAACCCATCTGCCTTACGTTCAAGAGGTCCCGAGTTCGAATCTCGGTTAGGGTAAGTTACCTGGATAAGGCTTTTTCCTAGATTTTCCCTTATTCTGATAGACGAATGTCGGGTAGCTGTAAGCTCCATAAACCCTGGACTCATTCGAGCACTATTTCACCCACTTCATTCATCGCCCGATATGACTTAACGTTGGAGGACGTAAATTACAACTATAAAAGCGATACTCTCCTTAAAACTTCAGAGAATATGATGAGACGAGTACAAATATATAGATGCTGTGGAGGACACTTCAAACATTTTCTGATATATAAATAGTGAAATGTAATCTCCCAATTGTGTATTATACTCTCCCAAAGTTGCACGTGTATCCGATTATTAGCTCCAAAGTTATGGCTTATTAAAGTAGTTCAGATCACACTGTAGATCTCGGAAAAAATACACATAAAATGTAAGTCAAATAGCTCTTTTGGCTCAAGTACTTCCGAGTTATTTGTTTATCCTGGTTTGAATTTTCTAGTATTTCCATTTTTTGAGGCATTACTTTAATATTTATTTCCTTATTTAGCCTTTCGGATGTCATTACTCCATATTTCACAAATTTTGGTAAAGCTTCAGCCTCCAAAATTCTTCTGGTACCCAAAATGAAAACATTTGTCTCGATTTGCAAAATGCATTAATGTTTTGATATGAATTTGAATAACAATGTGTGATTTTAAATTTTTTTATAAAATAAACTTGAAATAAACGTATTGACTAGAAAAATCTGTTTGATTTCCACATAGAATTTTATTTCTTCCTTTAGATTACAAGGGCCTTTTATTATGGATAAACATTTGAAGGCATATTATATTTATTTTTTATGTTTTGGAGTTTAGTGCCCTTTGACCGCAATATTTATATGTGATGGTCAATGGCATGGATGAAATAAGGCTCAAATGAGGTCAGGATTCATTGGGCTAGGAGTTGAACAACATTTATCGTTTAAAATAAGGAAAAATCCTGAAGTAGCCTACCGCAATAGTTTCGAACTTGGAATCTCTTGAATGTAAGGTAGACACGCCTACGCATGTCGTAGAGATGGACTACTTATTCTTTTGGATTCAATCTTAAACAATAATTACGTGCTATATGTTATATAGTGAAAGATATAACGTAAACACTAATATTAACAGCTTAGTACCCTCTAGTGTAAGTCATATCGGACAATTAACGAAATGGATTGGATGATATCAGATAAGCTCAGGGCAAATAGAGCTTAGAGTTACCAAACATTCATCTTTTAGGATAAGGGAAAATCCCGGAGAAAATCGTGTATGGTAACTAATAATCGTTGGGTTGTGTCACTGGATCACGCACACATTCATACGCTCATTCATACTTCCAGACTCTGGGAAAGATGTGGACTCATCTAGGTTGGACATAAATCCAGAGCCCCGGCCGGGAATCGAGCCCGGGACCCCTAGCACGGCAAGCAGGTGCTCCACCGACTGAGCTACGGGGACAACCAGGTCTATAACTGATTCTTACTGTACCATGTTGCACGTGGTATTAAAGTAATCTCTTAGATTGCTGATATTCGCTCCTTTACTGATCAAATGCACTTGCAGTAGAGCTCAACAAACATTAGTCATTCATCAACAGCAACGCTCTCCTCAGTTATGTGTTGAAACGGAATGTCATTAGCAGACATCGGATCCCGTACACCTTAGCAATCAATGTACGCGTACAGGTACTATATAAGGCCAAGCGCGACATCAACAAACGTCCGTGTCAACAAGTATACCGAAGCGATGTTCTTTTTTTTTTTTTTTTTTTTTTTTTTTTTGTAAAGTACGTACTCCAACGTGAAGTCATATCGGACGGTGAGTGGAATGGGTGAAATGATGCTCAAATGAGTCCGGCGTCCATGGAGCGAGAGTTAGGATAAGGGAAAACTCCGGAAAAAACCCTCATCTAGGTAACTCACCCTGACCGTGATTCGAACACGGGACCTCTTGGACGTGAGGCAAACATGCTACCACCACGCTACTGAGGCGGGCCGATGCGCTGTGTGTGTGTGTGTGTGTGTGTGTGTGTGTGTGTGTGTGTGTGTGTGTGTGTGTATTTGTACACTCCGGTACAGGTACAAAGTGCAAGCTACGTTATAATATGCCATCCTTCTCATTACTTTCGATGCAGGAATTGCAGTGAACAACCATGTACATTCGTAAATTGTCGATTGTGAATATTCTGCACCCTTCACTGAAACAATATAAAATATTTGGAGAGAGTTCGTTGAACGTCACATGACATTAATGGTGCATATGTGTAGTATTAGGTATTTTCATATGTTTGTCCGAGAATTAGTTTGTTTCTTCTATTACGCAGCACAGAAAATCCAGTATTTTTGTGTAGAATACTGGACAATTTATTTTTGCCCGTTTGATAGGTAGTGCATTCTCTATAATGTTAAGTTTTGTAGACACCTCTTCGTCTGCTTTTAGACAGCTCAAAATTACATTCTTTAAGCTGTTTAATGGTTGTTGATAATACCCAAAACTTTTG
The DNA here is from genome assembly GCA_030765055.1 of Mantis religiosa. Taxonomy (NCBI): domain Eukaryota; kingdom Metazoa; phylum Arthropoda; class Insecta; order Mantodea; family Mantidae; genus Mantis; species Mantis religiosa. The sequence continues at coordinate 121,148,618 of CM060950.1, forward strand.
ATTTATAAAATGTTGGTTGTCCAGTAATTGTGAAAGTAATGCTATTAACACAATATGTCAAACACCTTGCACTCCCTGGAAGACAGATCTGCCCGCGTGGGTAGCAGTAGTTATAATGAAACTAAAACTACGCGTTATGAACCGAACTATCCCTGCGTTTTGTCTCCGGGAATGACGTCAGAAGTTGTATAATACGAGGCCAGTAAACTTCATATCCCTTTAAAGGTGTATGGGCTCCGATGACTGGTTATTAGGAAGTGGCCCTCACTGGAATTCCCAAACTAAGTTAAAGTTTTAAATCTTAATTAAAATAGGCACTTGTGGCTTTCCTCAAAGTTACAGGGTTAGGTGTTTAAAAGCCAATGACTGATTAATTTCATTCACCTCCTGTATTCCCTATGAAATTATTTTACAATCAGTAGAGCCTGGAAATTTAAAATTTCGCGAAATTAGTTGTGCATAGATCGTCAACTGATGGTCATTAACTCGTGCTGATGGTTGGTTGACAGAGAAAGAAAGAGGAAAATGTGTCTTCACCATCTAACGTTAACACAGTAGTTTTTGTGTGCAACGTGATGGTGGGTGCAAATATTCCCATCTGGAACGTAGAAAATAGTTACTGCAAGCGATTTTTAGAAAATATACAGGAGAAGTATTTCTATCCGATTCCACAATATGCTAGGAATACCTACAGATGTGCTACGAAGACTACTTCAAAATTATTAGATACACCCTGTATGACAACAGAATGTGGGTTTTCATAGAGGAAACGGACTTTGGCGCATGTCATTATTGTTACACTGAGGAATATACAGACATAATTTAGTATTATCACAACGAATTAGCTTTGCATTTACTGTGCATATTGTAAATATTAATGATTCTTTTGTTCATATTCATATATCTGGAAAAGATGAGTTTGTTTTGTATAATTTATGAATAAATGTTAAATATGCTCTATGACACTATGAGCGTCGTGTGACTACGTTTGATAGATTTTCGGTTATCCGTGACATTGGTTAAGTACGTGCGCGACTGCATGGCACTCAAAGCGCTGCCCCATGTTTACGAGACGGAGATAGTGTACAACTCCATCACACTAACCTGCTGTATTGTTTTTTGTTGGATTTTTTGAATAAGTTTCTGGGCCCTAATTATCATCAAGAGGGATTTTATAATGAGTCCTCTGCTTCAAATTGCAATTTCCCACATTTCTAAACCTTCAAATAACGGGTGCAATAGAAACTGATATTCATACAAAAGCTGCCTTTGTTCGTGGCCACGGAAAGCGGCCTGGGTTCGATCGCACCCATAGGGTGCGGATTTTATGTCTCAGGTATAGGACGGGTGCCCACTCAGCATCGTGAGGAAAGTGAGGAGCTTACGCTAGGTAGGCGGCCCTGGTCACGAAAACCAACATTCCTGCTGGGGGTGCCGAGATGCTGACCACATCTCCTCCCGGTATCTGTTTATGATCGCCCACCTCGTCCGTGCGTAAGTGGGCGTGAGGCCGGAAGCCGGGTTGGTAGGCCTTGGCTCTCTTAGGGCTGTCGCGACAGTGTTTTTTTTATTCATACAAAGGTATATTAAACATCGACTGAACGCCTGAGTTCCTTCTTAACCTCTCCCTGATAGTCCTCCTGGTCATGGAAATGTTGCATAGTGTACAAGTATCCTTTGGTGGTGGCACAATCCTCGGTCAGAGGGACTGAATAATTTGTATACATAATTAAAGTAGGCAACGAGATAAGCACTTGCCGTAAACTCTTTGAGCAATCTTATGTAGCTTTTCGAACACTATCTCCGAGAAACCTGTATAAAAATGAGCCTGCTGTGACTTCTTTGTTTTCTAATGGAATAAAATGAAATAATGCTATTCTGTTGCAACGGATTCTGATCATATAGGACAAAAATATCACGTAAATCCGACACTAGACATTAAAAAACGATACAGTGGCCATATTTGGTCCATTGTCTACATAGAGCAGCTAAAGAAATAATGGCGGCACGCCAAGATATGCAAAGTTTAATATCCTATGTCAAGAAAGTATTTTGAAGATCTCATTTAGAACACAGAACTTCTAGGAAGCCAAACCAGGATTTCCTCTGCCACCACAGCGACGCGGCGGAATTTTTAATGGTTTATATACGCGATATTACGGCATTTCGGCAGAGTGACATTCTATCTTAGAAGGAAATTTATGAATTTTCCGCACAGTTGCTGGAGTTTTAGGGAAACTGCTTATGAGTCGCAGGGTGCAGTGTGTTTCCTTTACTGGCATCACTTCCTTTACGCACAAAGCTTAAATCCAACTCTTAGCCTCGACCTCTGGATACCATAGAACGCTTAACTCTGCTGTTGGAATATACCTGTATAATAACCATGGAGGTGTTTCCGTATTTCGAAGAAACAAAGACCTTTAAAATACCTTTCTCAAAACAATTTCTTATTACCTTAAACTATTTTGTAGCTCTTTCATGTTACATATTTATTTATGTTTCATAACTCACAGAAATAGTACGAAAGTTCGCGAGTGTTTTGTTTGATCCCTATGACCTCAAAATAATATAAATGATTTGTAATAATGTAATATTTATAAGTATAAACATGTAGGAATAAATTATTTTATTGCACTTGAAATAATTTCTAGCCAAACTGAAGGTATCGTAAACCAATGGTAGAAATGAGAGAACGTTGCATAAGTGAATACCTTATATTTTAAATGTAAAGTGTACTTTAGTTATAAAAATAGAAACACATTTACTGTCTGATTCGCTCGTTTATGTATCCGTCGGAAATACACGTAGAATATTCTAGAACTTTCTAGAGACTTGGGAAAGGAAACTCGCAGAAGATTTTTCTCATCTGCAGATATCACTACTTCTATGTGCATTCTAGAGAGCTTATTCATACTAAGGTAGCTACCAGATAGGAATGAACATAAGGTGGGGCTAGGCATGGCTGTTCTATCGCTACTAGCCAATGCGGTGCGTGCAACGTTGTACAGTTAAGCACGCATACTGGCTCGCTTTACCGAAACATGCGGCTAATTTCTTTGCGCGGTCTAAAGATACCAATTAAAGAATTATTTTCCTTTTCCAAGATACAGAGCTATTTTTTGAGGATTACTGTCCAAACCCCATGTTTGTAGCACATCTGGTTTTGGAGATATGGAGTGTTAAGACGTTTCACTAGAAAGAAAAGAATCATTAACTGTTAGTGAGGGAAAGCGCACACGTGCTATGCTGCAGTTGCATTTTGTACCTTGCATTCAGTAAAGTGGTGATATTTTAGGAGTGCACAGGTGCTTTTTAAAAGTAAGTAAATATAGCGCTTAGCAAGCCTAGTACGGTTGCGCCTAGTAGTAACTGCAAAACAACTCATAAGATTTTGCATAAGCAGGCTACAAATATTCTTGTTAATGTGTATTCCTTTTTTAAAGAGATATCAATTAAAACATTTTTGAAAGTACAAATTTCGGTCAGAGTCGTGAATTAATGTTACAAGGTTGTCACATGAGTACTCATTCTGTGACGAATGTTGTTAAAGAAGGCAAACAGTTTACCAAATTAGGAGAAGTTTTCATATTTAGATCTCTAGGGAAACATCGGGCAGCTAAAAAACGTACTACCGACTTAGACAATTTTCAAAAGTGTGTTTCACATAGAACAATTTATGATTTATGTGACAAGGGTGAATATCCAACTGCCAAAAGGCTGACCAATTTAATGAGGGGGAAAATAGAGTATACGGACTCTGTGTCTTCTATGTATAATATTCTGAAATTCCTTTGGCTCAAATATTGGAGAACAAATGATGGTCGCAAATGTCTGCTTGAAAGAAGCGATATTGTTGCTGCAAAACAAAAGTTTCTACGCACAATGCATAACATTAGTACATGAGATTCTTGGTATAAAAATATAGATACACATTCATATCTTCAGTATTTATTAAGTATTTTAATGAAACAAAACTTGGTTTGAAGTCCATTACAGACAGTATACAAATGTGGCATTATTAAAACAGAGACTGTATCCACAAATCGTTGAAATGTCACTATTTTGTTTCACTGTAGCAAACAACTTATTCCGTAGAATGCATCTAAATTGAATATTTTTGTTTTGTGTGCATATTGTAACTTTGCGGGTTCGTATAATTTAAGGCCGAGTTGCAGAAATTAAAAATCTCCTTTATTTTCGTAGAAATACTTTTATAGATTACAGCAGCATTACGTTACATACACCATCAGTCTACCAAGGTCGATCACAATAACAAACAGTGACAGCAGATTACATCCTTAGCTCTCGTTACAATAACACAAGCTGGCTGTTTCACACTGTTTTACAAACTTTTGTTACAGAACAACTGTCTCACAACTACCACCCCTCTTGGCCAATCGTCGCCTCTTTAAATGCTTCACAGATAATTTCTAGATGATTCGCAAATAAACCGGAACGCGAACAATCTCTATCAGTCCAGAAGTAACTAGAAATTTCCATTTATCTCAGTTTGTTTGTTTCGGCAGACCCTTATCTGTATCCGCGGGCTCTCGGTTTTCACACTGCCCTCCTATCGGTTTCTTTCGTGTATACAAGCCACGCGATCGTAGATACGGGTTCGCGACACTATGAACGTTAGCTACGTAAGCAAACTGTTCTCCAGTTCAAGGTTTTAAGGTTCAGATTATGCGTTAATCACTCTATATGTTCTCATACACATGCTGAAATACTAAGCGAGCTCCTCTGTCAGCATCTGTATCACTGTACATCTCAGCATCTGTATGATATTTGCTAGGTTGAGACAAAGACAGATATATATCCATTTCTGTCGCCCTCTTGCCGTGGAACTGGCAACACCAAAACAGTACTATAACCGTATTCGTTCAGCCCATGTTCATTCTTATTCTTTAGCTACTTAAGTTTTGTCCAAATGCGAAACAGTACAGGGTAACATGGAAGTATAAAGCCCCTCAGAATAATTTATGTAACCTCCAGTTTTGACTCAACAATAAATGATTCTCTGTTACATATTCATATGAACCTTTTTCACCGTTTAGATGTCTAAAAGGCGCTTCAGAAATTGACACCAATACTACAAATGGCAAAGCCTAAACAGTATACAGAAAGTTTTGCTTTTAAAAGTCGATAAAGAACTTTGGGTATAAATACGCATACGCACCTGAAACAGAAGGGGTGCGTGTAATAGATAAGAAAGGTTAGCATGGTAGAGGAACATTACAATTCCGAAGCACGCGCTCTCTTCTCGGAACGTTTAATTTGCAACCATGCAACCGTCGGACTGTTGCACTTTTCAACACGCCTTGCTTTCTAACGCTCGCCATTTTTACTGCTGTCCTAATTAGTTCCTCGTGGCCATAAAATTTCACATCTCTTTCTCAACAGCACAGTCTGGCGTTGTCTCCTAACTCACCAGCAAAATGCTCGCCTAGTTCCAAATTGCACAACAAAAACAACTTCTATTTCGTGAAACTGCTTCCTGAATCCAAACTAACAAACTTAAAATTCCATTACAACTTTTATTCACCGTAAAACTCGCATTTTTATTACTTCCCCCCTGTACCTTTAGAAAGTATGAAACGTATTGTATTCAATTCAAAAATTCCATAGGAGATTTCATAACAAACGCTTTCAAGTCCCATCAAATAATCAATCAAAATATATACTCTTACATTCGCGTAACTTTCTCTTACCATTCTTCAATAAGGTACTGTTAAATAACCTATTTTTACATGCACCTTATGTTAGTCAAAATAATGTATATACAAAAGATTTACTTGTAGATACAGTGGGAACAGGAGGGTACATTATGCTTAAATAACGTAGAATAATCAACAGCAGGTCGCTGAGTGATGCCTTTGGGATACAATAAGCATCATTTTAGACAAATAATATGTTTGAAAAATTGTGTACTTTTAACGAGATTGTGCCCTGAGATTTTCTGTGTCTCTTAAGTTTATTAGTTATACAAAGTTCATTTTGAGTGAATATGACTTTAGAAGTTATTCCCATAAAACTAAAAATGTCCGTTTTATTTCTTATAAAATAATTTAAAACAGTGCCATTTTAATAAAAATCCTTAGCAGTTTTTGAGTTTGTTTTTACTTTTGCCACTTGAGGGGTATTTTGAAATGGAGAGATTTTCGTTGTATGTCCTTGAATGGAAATCATGAAATTATTTATGAGACAAAAAAAAATACAAAACCCAAATAGTTACTAGGCAGAGATGGCAGGAATTATGGAAAAATAGGAATTGGAGATATATGGATATTAGAGAAAAGGAATACAAGCAATGTGCATAAATTTCTAAAATGCAGAATAGAAGATACAGAAGGAACTATGGGTAAGCTCAGAAAAAATTAAATCATTAAAACTTTACAAGCAAATAAAAAGAAATTGGGGACCAGAAGCACATGTAGATTACTGCAGTAGGCAAGAGAGAGAGAGAGAGAGAGAGAAGGGTCAGCTTGGATGAGAATAGGAACAATATTTCTAAAAGGGATAAGAGGTAGGGAAACGGTAATTTGTTTATTTTGTGGGGGAAAAGAAATCAAAGAACACCACGTAACAGAATGCGAAGAGGTTGCAATGTGGAGAAAAATGTTTGCGAGAAAAAAAAGGAGAATGTAGAGAAGAGGATAGTACTATAAAAATGTTAACGGGCAGGGAGGAAAAGAAGGCAAGAAGTAATCATGAGTTCTTGCAGAAAATAACAGAGAAATGGGACAGAAATATAAAGAATATAAGAAAGGAGGATGGGGGCGAAGAATGGGACTAATTAAGTAACAAGGAGGTATGAAGTTTAAGAGCTACCTGGCAGATCAGAAGACCAGGGTGTCATGCAAACCAAGGTAGCAACAAGATAAAGACAAATAAATATAGCCAAAATTTGTAGATTGTAAAATTTTGGAATATGCAAAATAAATAATCTAATCTAAAAAGAAACCAAGGAAACTATCATGTTCCGTGGTTCAAAACCCGGCCGTGGCATTGAACTTTTCAATTTAACTAATTAATTAAAACCTGAATATACAGGAGATGTATTGGTAGGATTAATTCTGATCGTTTAAGAAAGGATTAATTCCTAAGTACAAACTCAACATTAAGAGTTTAATTATAAAAATCCTGGTATTTAGGTACTCACAATAGTAAGTCGCCACAAAAGTGTACCTCGACAATGAGAGCTCAAAGTGGTTTATCGAGAAAATATAATGAGTCAATTGGAGAGTTTAATGTCGCGTCGGCATTTTGGAGTTGGTAGCTCAAGGATTTAGAACGAATGGATGGAAACCAAGAGATCCGTGATTCAATTCCCGGCAGTGGAATTGAATTCTTTAGTTTTACTAACTAAATAAGGGAACTATCGCTATGTTCATAGCTGTACGAGCTTAAGCATTTAGTGGTATCATCTCTGTCCTGTGTGGGGCGCATATGGAAAAAATCGGGTGCGGAGTGTAGCTAGAAGTACACGAAAATGAGTTCAGGATAGGTGGGAACATATAGTCATTGTAAGTCTGACATAGGTAAGGAGCGCCGAAACAGAGCTCACGAGGGATGTCCATCAGCTACTGGCAAGTGCTGCATGCAGCACTTTCCAGCCTACAGTTTCGGGCGTTGCGGTTCTACTCCACAGCAGATTTTTGGTGAATGAAATGAGTGAAATGATGCTCAAATGTATCCAGGGTCCTTGGAGCTTAGACTTACCCAACATTCGTCTTTAAGAATAAGGGAACACCCCGGAGAAAACCTTATCCAGGTAACTCAACCTTACCGAGTTTCGAACTCAGGACCTCTTGAAAATGAGGCAGACGCGCTACCATCTGCGCTACCGAGGTGGGCAAGAATTATCTTTGCGTATTATCTATCTCAGAAGCTGTATTTTTGGTGAAAGGAACACTTTGGTGGAATGCAATACCTCCCCCACACATTGGGTACACAATAAAGTAAAGGTATGATGTAGTATATTATTAGATTTACATGTTTTGCTCTACTCAATCTCTGTTTTGTGTTAATACAGATAAACATTTGCAAGAACATTTTAATTGCATATATTATGTAGGTACTGCCGGCTGAGGATAGTCCATCCTCTAGCATGACACTGCGTGAAACAAACGAATGGTGATTTATCGCTAAGAAAAGTGCATGAAATATTGAAAAAGAAAATGATAACTACAATTATCTCAGAAATGCTTATTGTCAGAAACAATTAGTATAATTTGTGCGTTATAACTGAATTAGTATTTAGAAAAGTTAGTATTTGTGTATCTCCTGTTTTACCAGTCAACAAAATTATAAAATTCTTTCAGAATAAAGAGCATGTAGAATGTTGTTTGCAGAAAAATCAAGATATGCATTTTTTGTAAAACATGTAAGCAAATTAAAGCCGATACTTTAATCAAAATGTTTATAGTCATTATGAAAAAAACTGAAAATAAAGTGTCACATAAAATTTACGTGTTGCTTCTTAGAAGATTTGGTACTTATGTGACGTTTTCTTGTACCTACTCTCCACCAACGAAAAGTAAGTCTCTGAGAGGAATTTGCCACGCAGGGCCACGCTTACGCAGTGGGATAAGGGCAGGGAATGTGTGTGTCAGGGAACGTATGCTACACAAGTAGCAGGCCGTTAAAAAACATGAGCTCCATTCAATCTGTACCCTAAAACCAAGAAGATTCAATCACAAAAGTAGAAGACGTCAGAATGCTTTTGAATGGTGTGTAACTGTACTGACCTGGGGTGTTATAAAACCATCCAGGAAGGGTGTGGTAACCTTCGCCAATCCCCCTACGTCTCGGGCCTCGGAGACTTTCTTTGCTGTGGCAAACTGTACAACGAATGATATATTGAAACAGGTCTTCATATTTTTTATCTGAATTAACAAGATATAGATAGGAATGAAATAATAATAAAAATAAAAGAAATAGTTACTGTAAGTATAGTTTGAACCAACAATCAATCTTACCTCCGCTTAACTCGGGATACCTGAGCTGACTGTTACGGAGCAAGGTGTAGCACCCAACACAAGCAGATTTAACTTAAAACATCGGTGGTTCAACTGTATGACCTAGTTTGAGCACACTGTTTAATATGTTTTGGTATCGTCGTTGTGATTAAGTAGGCTTACTGAGTTCTCTATATGGATTTGTTTCCTATATTTGAGAATATGTTTTGAACACTTACGGAATAGAAGTAATGAGCAGAGCCGTAATCAAGTTCATTTAACAATTACTGGCCTAGTTCAAATTTAGTTTGTTGGTTCCAAATTATTGGGTTAGCTTTTCTAATGGTTCCTGATAATCGCCCAGTGTTACTTATTTCTAAGTGATTCGTAAGTGGATTGAATGGTGTTGCAGGGACTGGATTGGATTGGATTGTTCTACGGAGGAGATTCGGCACGGAGGTCTAAACTTGGTCTATTGTAACTATGCCCTAATGAGGAAGAATGAGGTGAGAGGAGACAAAGGACGGCTATCTCAAGTAGCCACCACAGTGCAGAAGACATGGTCCCTACACTTCAGCAGTTTGAAACTCCCCGGTAGACCAGCACAGCCAGCAGCCCACTCTGAAACTCACACTACACTGAGCTTGGAGACCGGAGACCGTCCTACCAGAGGAGGAGGCCTTAACAAGAACATATTATCCTGCCATGCAATACCGGTGCACCCACCGACACTTCTTCCTTGTAAGAGGCTATCAGATAAGAGATATGAAATGATAATGGATGGACAGTCAATTCTGGGGTTGTAATTAACCTAACCAGCATTTGCTTGGCGACCCGGGATGTCTGTGTCAAGTGGGTCGGCTACGGGAATTTAACCTAGTCCTCCCCAATATGAGCCACAGATCAAAACGCCTGAACCGTCCCTCTCGGTTTTCGTAGGGAACATGGATGTTCGTGTTATTTATATTTAACATGGGGGCGTGTCCTATTTCTCTACCTATATTTTCAAATTTCTGCTTCAGCGAATACTAAATGGTGTACTGGAATAGCGTAAACTTAATAGATGGCCCAAGTAGTACTGTTTGCCCAGCACAAGAAGGCAAGCTAGAGAAATGTGTAACGTAATATATTTTGCTGTCCCCTCGGTGTTTATCCTCGTCTTCCCAGTATGACAAGGATGGAAGTTTCGTTTAAAATACATAAGTATTGTCACATAACTCACCCATACGTAATACCTAACGCTGTATTCACTGCAAAAAAAAAAAAAAAAAAAAAAAAAAAACATTAGATCTAGCAGCATGGGTGACTCATATACACTCTCATACACTCATTTCTTACTAAACATATCCGTTACCACAGCAGATAAACAGTTCAAGCTCCTCTGCCCTTCATTCCCCTCTAGCCTTCTTGTCGTGGACGTACAGTAGTAAACAGATCAGATAAACCGTTCAAACTGACAGCATGGGTGACTCATATGCTCTCTCATACACTCATTTCCTAGTAAACAGATGCATTACCGCTGCAGATGAACAGTTCAAACTCTTCTGCCCTTCTTTCCCCTCTAGCCTTCTTGTCGTGGACATACAGTAGTAAACAGATTAACTACCACAGCTGATAAACAGCTCAGCTCTTCTGCCCTTCATTGCCCTCTAGCCTTCTTGTCGTGGACATACAGTAGTAAACAGATCAACTATTAGAGCAGATAAACAGTTCAAACTCCTCTGCCCTTCATTCCCCTCTAGCCTTCTTGTCGTGGACATACAGTAGTAAACAGATCAACTACCAGAGTTGATAAACAGTTCAAGCTCCTCTGCCCTTCATTCCCCTCTAGACCTCATGTCGTGGACATACAGTAGTAAACAGATCAACTACCAGAGCAGATAAACAGTTCAAACTCCTCTGCCCTTCTTTCCCCTCTAGCCTTCTTGTCGTGGACATACAGTAGTAAACAGATTAACTACCACAGCTGATAAACAGCTCAAGCTCTTCTGCCCTCCATTGCCCTCTAGCCTTCTTGTCGTGGACATACAGTAGTAAACAGAGCAACTACCAGAGCAGATATACAGTTCAAGCTCCTCTGCCCTTCATTCCCCTCTAGCCTTCTTGTCGTGGACATACAGTAGTAAACAGATCAACTACCAGAGCAGATAAACAGTTCAAGCTCCTCTGCCCTTCATTCCCCTCTAGCCTTCTTGTCGTGGACATTCAGTAGTAAACAGATCAACTACCAGAGCTGATAAACAGTTCAAGCTCCTCTGCCCTTCATTCCCCTCTAGCCTACTTGTCGTGGAAATACAGTAGTAAACAGAACAACTGCCACAGCAGATATACAGTTCAAGCTCCTCTGCCCTTCATTCCCCTCTAGCCTTCTTGTCGTGGACATACAGTAGTAAACAGATCAACTACCAGAGCAGATAAACAGTTGAAGCTCCTCTGCCCTTCATTCCCCTCCAGCCTTCTTGTCGTGGACATACAGTAGTAAACAGATCAACTACCAGAGCAGATATACAGCTCAAGCTCCTCTGCCCTTCATTCCCCTCTAGCCTTCTTGTCGTGGGCATAAAGTTTAGACTGATTTTTAAAAGAAGATATATGAAGGTCGTCAAACAAGGGATGCGAAGGGTAAGAGGAGAAGGTCGTTGATATGGTAGCGTAAACAAAGATTGCCAGATTGGTTACACTGATGAATCACATACTATGGTAGCTCGAATCCTTGTTTATGTTTCAAGTGTTGAGAGGATAAAGAAGGGGGTTATCTGTATTATTTCCTGTCTGCTGTTGGGCAACATTGCGGAACCTCACGTGTAGAAACAGAAGACCTTCACGTATCTTCTTTTAAAAATCAGACTGTAGTTCAGATTTTAGCGTTTGAATCCTCACACGTATTTACTAAATGCATTATATAATTTACGATACAGTTATATTTTTGGTTAAGTAATGATGTGAAACAGAATACAACATATTAACGCAAACAACAGGCGTCAATGGTGCAAGGGTTAGAGAAAGCCATGTGAATGTAACACATAAGGCAGTGGAACATTGTCCATATTACGCTATAAATCCGCTGATCTTTGTTAACTGTGTAAAATGAATTACGGAAGGCTGGTGTGTACGCACGCGCCAGAGAGACCAATAATTTAATTAATTTGCATGCCACTCTCTGGAACCACTAACAGCATTTAAACTGATACCTACAGGTTTGAAATTCTTTGTTGCAAGTAACTACTACAAATAAACACCTGTTGCTTGTGAACCAGTGATCACTCGCTTTGTACTAATTGTTTTGTTGCTTCTGCTGACCTACGACCGGCTTGTCCATTATAGTTACAATAAACTCCTCTCAAAGATCGTAACAACTTGAAAGTGGTTACATCCATTTAGTTTGATGAACTAAAGCTTCAGTTAAAGCAATTCCTTTACAGAACTGAAGTCCCTCATGTACTCTTACAACGCATTTAAAATATCAGCAATAATAATAATCATGATACCTTTGTTACGCTTTTGTAAAACGAATCTAAAATTTTACTAAGACAGCAAATTAAGGAATAACAAAAATATGCATCAAAATTTAGTTCCCATACGTATAGTAAGTAGAAGAAATATTGTATTCAATCCTGAGCTTAGATATAGAGATTTCGATAGACATATAAGTGTAAATTCATGTGTAGTGAATAACGCGCGCTTTTACTACATACGGCACCGCAGGTGGTGACACTAATGACGTATGAGATGGTGATAGAGCACCGGTGGAATCAGATAGTTGGAGAACCCAACCCCAGAGACGTGTTGTCCACCACAAATCTCACTTTGCGGTCTCCTGGGATCGAACGCCGCCCGCCTTGGTGAGGGCCGAGAGGTTTAACTACTCAGCCACGGCGCGGCTATTATATGTGTTAAGGCTCCTTATTCTTCTTCTTTTCAGGGATTAGGCATTTCTGCCTGTTCCGACTTCGAATTCCAGCAATTCCCCGTAGGGGAGGGAATCCTCCCCCTTCAGCTGTCGTGGTGCGGGCGCTCAGACCCTTAGCACTCGTGGTACCTCTGACGTTACCAGAGGAACCTCGGGCCGAATATTCGAGCCCCTCCTTGAGAGGGAGTTGTTAGGATTGGGTTGGACTCGAAGGGCAGTGGTACCCGATACCCGTGGGAGATCGGGTACGTCTCCGGAAAGGGTTGAGGGAAGCCATTAATACCCCCGCGTACTAGCCTGCATAGCTAGTAGAAGGTATGCTAGATCACCAGGTGGCCACACTGAGGTCATACCGGTAGCCTGCCCATTTTGGAGTTGGCGCGCGTAAGTGGCGTATCCACTTCCATCCCGTCTTGAGTCCACAGGACCAGATGGGGGGGGGCTTGTTAGTCTCTAGGTCTTGTCTTATGAAAAGAGCCACGGGAGCGCCGGGCGCCCTTTCGGGACAGCTCGTAACTCCCTGGTAGGAGGCCCGGGTTCTTGGTCTTACGGATCCAGGACTAATGAGAGTAGAACCTCTGACATTAACATTCCAGCAATTACTCTTCCCAACTTCTTCTAGGACGTCGTACATATCTACTTCCGCGAGAATTATATCTTCTGATTAAAACCGGTACTCTTTCTTCATCCATTCTATTCATATTTTCTTTCAAGTTCTGTATATAGTCTTCTCGTTTGTCCTGTAATTTATGTATGCCTAGTTCCTCTTGAGTAGTTGCATTTCTTATTAAAACTCGTCTAGTATATTCTTTAACTCTTCTTAAGAACCTTATTTCTGCTGACTATATATTACTTTTTTCCATTTCTTTTATTATCCAAGACTCACTTCCATGCATGAGCACTGGAACCGCCAATAAGATTAGGCTCAGTTAGGTCCCATGAAATCTTAAAACTGTGATTTTAGAAAAATATTCTTGTGTGTGTTTCTTATGAAATTACTTAGATAAGGATCTATAGGACAAATATTGATTACCGTTATATATTTAGTAAGATTGTAAGTACAGGAGATGGTAAATGAATAAATAAGAATTTAAATAAATTTGATATCAAACAAATAGGGGTAGGTATAGAGGTGCAATAAATAATGAAGTCTTTTACTTTAGTAAATATATATGTTAGAGAATATTGTAACGACCTGCCCGTGAATGGTAATGGATTACTATGTGTTTCAAATGTTAAGGTGTTTGTCCTTGAGCGCTACTAGGTGAGCAACCAATCAGAGTCCTCGGGTGTTGTCGTATTGCATTCCCCATAAGCGTTGTGTAACGAGCGCCGACCTAATCCATCTGTAATAAATATTATTCGCGCTAAGATAAGCATTCAGATTTTTCAAGAACCGATCCATGAGAAAGAACAGAGAGTAATACATTTAACATAAGCGTAAAAACGCAATATCTTTATCTCAAATAGTTGTCCTAATGCAAATAAATAAAGCAGATATAGTTATATTATTACAATTCATTGCGACGTAACTGTAATGAATATAATTATTGGTTGGCATGCATGCGTGAACGTATATTTGAAATTACTCAGAAATGAAAAGTAAACATTTGACATGACGTGGTAAAAGAAATATGTACTTTGAATAAGCCAAGGTATTTGTTAAATTCGATGAGAGGAAACGATACACTTCTTTCTAGTCTGGCAGAACGTGTCTGGTCAAATTTCTTTGTTTATGAATGGTTCGTAATCTCTATTTACTCTAGAGCTCAAAGCAGTATTATTCAGTTACTCTTCCATGAAAAAGTGTATCAGCTGGATGAATAAGACGCGATCCACCTCTCCCCCCCACGCCTTACTACTGCTACAAGAATCCAATAGATTAATGTGGGCTCAATTTGTGTTTTTTTAACTGACTGACGCTGAACGACTTATTTACGAAGAAATTTACAAGGAACACAACAAGACTGCGAAAACTGCGTGATACATCAGATAAACTACAAGAAGACGACTTTTGGAAAGAAATAGCACCTAACGAGATTTTGGAACCTATCATCATAAATTTACAGTACTGAGACGATGAAGACAATTAACATTGACGAATTATCTCTTAAAGTAAGTAACATTCACTGCTATACGGATGCACCGCTGGTATTTGCGTTGAATTAGAAAAATAAGTAATTCATAAACTATAGCCAATTTTAAACTACATATTTAAACCATTTGCGTCATATACGAACATCCATGTGCAGTTGTGATTTCAAGAACTGCATTATTGTAAAGCTTTGGAAAATTCAGTTTGCGTTCCCTCACGTCTAGCGCCACGAACACTTGCAAGTGTGCGAGAGAGAGGGAAATATAAGAAGAGTGGGGATAAAGAGGTAGCAATAGTGAAGGCTCTAACGCATCTGATTGGCTACAGGCGAGAAATCTTCCCATTTGAAACACATAATAGAATGTCGCGTGGCCAGATCGTGCACGGGGGAATAACTCAGACGGAACTCATGCTTTAAGGAGAGGATGGGATTTTACTCATGCATTTTCTATGAAAGTTAGGTTTCACTAGAATACAGGAACTACAGTTTCAGCAATCAAAAAGTTTTAACAAAACAGGATTAATACAAGATGACCATACGCCATTACCTAGAAAGGACAGCACATACGTCCTGCTCTAATGAAGAGCTAGTCAGAAGAGTGAAAATATTAGTAAGTTGACGTACAGTAATTTATGAAGAACAAACAGAGTGGTTGAAAGCTACGTGTTTGTCTATATTGCCGCGGCACTAGGCAATAAAGTTTCGGCACTAATAAAAAACAGATGGCGGATATTGTTTTACGGTAACAAAGAGCTTGCGTAAGCAATTAACCAATGCGCGGCTAGTGTAAACAGACAGCCGGCAATAAAGGTAGATGAGATAAAACACTTACTGGTCCAGACAGGGTTTCACGTTTCCTGAAGGTGAGAGAACATTCGGATTACGTCATTACATGCCTTGTTTGTTCCAGAAAAATCTAGTGATTGTACAGAACAGTCTGAAATTCATGAATGGGTATATAAAAAGAAACCATGGATAGGGATGAGCGACTTGTGTAACAAGAGTGTTGTTGTAACGAGAGCTGATCAGAACGTTGTGTGTATGTGACGTAATGTTGTTACGTGAGAGTTGAACAGTATATATCTACGGAAATAAAGGACATTTAGAATTTCTGAAAATTGGATTTTTAATTCTACGAACCCACAAAGTCACAATATGATATGTTTCCTCGCGCCTGCCGATGTATGACCCATTGTTGTCCAGAAGACATGATTATATCTGAACAGAGTATACCTACACTGGACTCGCTAAAGAAATGAAATTACAGTAAGTTGACGTACAGTAAGTTACGAAACACATATAGAGCGATTAGAAGCTGTGCGTGTCTATCTGATATGTTTCCTCACGCCTGCCGATGTATGACACATTGCTGTCCAGAAGACATGAACAGACTGTACAACTGGACTCGCATTGTATGTGCGATAAGCTGAGGTAAACATCTCTGTGTTGCTAATTTTTTCTTATACGCCTTCTCGCTTTAACATGTGGTATCTATTGATACTCTTAATTCTGTTAAATGCAACAGTAGGTAATAAAAATTATTAGTTTCATTTATTTCATTTGCAAAAATTGAATGGCTTATATTTTAAATATCTTCTTCGATAGTAAAGAACAGTTGAAGCTTACCTAAATGGTATTCCTCTGTTGTTTTTTTTTTTCAGATATAAATTACATTTTCAGGCACTAAAATTTTTGTATTGATATTTAGCCTGATATTTATTTAATGGTAATGTTTTCTCTTCAGTACATCACTTTTCTCTAATGCACATATGCAATATATTTATTTACTATTTAAAATGTTATGTTTATGCTATAAGTAAATATATTATGCATGGTTTCTCTATAATATATTCTTGCTGATCTAGAACAAAGCACTAAGTACTTTGTGCAAGGCATCAGTATTTTTAGCACACATTATTGGCTGGACTATGTTATGGAGGGAGGGAATTCAGCATGGAGCTTCAAACTGCCTCAAGTGCCCTCAAGTTTTGGCGAGTACAGGGTACAGTATCTATTGGCGTGGATTCAGCATGGAGCTTCAAACTGGGTCTATTATACCTATACCCTCAAGTGGGGCACCTGAGGAGGCAGGATGAGGCGAGAGGGGACCGAGTGTAGTCATCCAAAGGACTTTTAAAATAAATTTAAAAAGGAACAAGGTAAAGAAGGAGTAATTTAGAGGTAGCTACATCAAATAAACTTATTTATCATATGTAGAAAGAATGCAAGAGTAAAGATGTGCAATAAGTTAGTTTGTGCTGGATACCAGAGCGTGTATGAATAAGTATTAGGTATTAAAAATTTAAATAGGTTATTATTTTGGGATTAGTTGCAGTGATGCACCTGGCAAAAGTACATCGATCGCAATGGTGGTTACATTGAAAATAGCTGTCAGTTCGGACTTTCCTTCAATGTAACATTCTTTGAAAAACATGTTTTCTATAATAAATAAAATTGGAGAACTTATTTTACGGACGCGCCATGTATAATTTGTATTTTCTAGTTTTTGTAATTACTTTTGCTTATACTTCTATACTATTTTCTGGCCTAAACCTCCTTTATTTATTTTTCTTCTAGTTTTGATTTGTTTGTAGTAGTTTGTAGTTAAAATCTGTAAAATGTATATATATAAGTGTAAGAAAGTTTGGAAATAAATGGTAAATGTGGATATATAACCAAAGAGTCGGGGCACGATATTCAGATTTTCTTTGTATCTATTATCTGATTAGAGTTAGAAGGCTCCATTTCACAAAAATAGTTATTTAATTTATATGATGCCTACAAAAGCTCGAAAGACGTGTAGTTTCCAAAAACCAGCGCAATAACCCTAACATTACCAACATACATTACATGGACTCAAAATAACAAATGAATAGCCAATTAATAGAATACACATTGATCTCTCAGACATAATCAAATATGGTTTTCGTTTTCTTTGGACTTTCTTTTGTTTTCTTAGCAGATCTGTGTATTGTGCTTATTGAGTCCAGCAAGGTTTATATTGACGTCACTTTAGCTGCTATTATTTCTTCCCAATGAGATGTTTTCTACAAATACCGACGAAGTGCCCCGTAGGGTCACGTTGAACTCACCGTAAAAAATCTTTGTATCCTGACTTGTTCAACAACGCTTTAAATAGTATTTTATTGATATTATTACTCGTATTATTTGTCTTGATGTTCCGAAGAGGTTTCAATATACCTCTTAAGTGTCTTGTTAATACTTTCAAATAATTGCAAAATAAAACAGTAAAGGCTATTGGGGACCTACAGACTAAAGCTAAATTTGTATGTATAAGCCGCCAAGCTGCAGGCGACGCTGGAAAATTATTAATGCCATTGATTTCTAATCGTCTTTTCAACTTGCTTGCTTCCCGAGAACAAGTTAAGCATATTCGTCGCCAGGAAAGCTTTAAGTTTTATTACTTAAATAAGTTTCTATAGATCACCAGATACAACAAGTGTTAATACAACACTAGTATGTGAAAGAAGGGTATAATGGAATACCATTCATATTTCGAAAAGTAAGTTAAGTAAACTGTTTTGTAAATAAAATTTTCCAAATCATCATGATTAAATATTCTAGCTGACTGTGATGAACATTCACCTGTAAAAAAAGCAGCTATTCATTTTGTTGTTATAAAAACTACGTATCTTAAAATGTTACAAATGTAAATTAATATGAAATAGTCGAGTGTTATGGAATAGGTTGTATAACACACTGAACAATTATTTTTCATAAAACGTAAAATATTATTGGTTTAAAATAAACCAATCCTGTGTAAGAAAATAATCAGGTTTGTTTCATTTCAATGAATTTAAGCTTTTTCAAAAATATACTTCGGATTTAAACTAGACAACATTTCTATTTATATAACTAACAACAATTGATTAACCAGTAATATTTTACTCGAAACTCATTTGAAACCTTATTTTTATTCAGTATATTTTTTATGGTCATATTGTCACAAGTGATTGAGTTTTTAGTATAAATAGTGTGTTGTAAGTAATCATTAGACTATGCTGGTGCGTGACGTCACGTCTTGTGACCTCTCCTGCCTCTGAAGAAGCGTGTAAGAAGCTTTCCCTCCCTTTAGTGTGCCAGCTTTGGTTAAAGGTGGAGCTAGCTCCGCTCTCTGTAAGATATGTAACCGATCCTGTATTTCCTATTATTGTAATAAACCTTTAATGTCTAAATTAAAGCTTCAGTATTTTGTAATGTAACTGAATCATAATAAAGAAAAGCCCGCCTTGGTAGCGTGGTGGTAGCATGTCTGCCTCACGTTCAAGAGGGCCGTAGTTTGAATCTCGATAAGGGTAAGTTATCTGGATAACATTTTTCCGGGGTTTTCCCTTATCCTGATAGGCGAATGTCGGGTAACTCTAAACTCCATGGACCCCGGACTCATTTGAGCATCATTTCACCAATTACATCCATCGTCCGGTATTACTTAACGCTGGAGGACATAAATTACAGCAAAAAGGTCACAGAAGATCCCAACCTCTCCTGAGTATGCCTACGTCTGAATTATTAGCCCGTGAGGAGGACCTGGCCACGTGGCACCCTAATCTTTACCATCATGGTCAGGTAGTCACAATATGGAGCATTGATATAAAGTCGGGTATTAAAAATACCTGGTATTCCGTAATATCCAACACGGCATCTTCGACAATGACCCTTTGAAGAAAGGCCAGCTGAAAGCAACCACAATGTAACAAACTACAGTTCTTTTAGTGTAAATTAAGCTTAACATCAATGTCCAAGTCACGTGGGTACTACTGGGTTAAAAGTCTTGAAAATTTGCCTTAAAAACTTTTGAATATCACAAAATTGACCTTATTCTGTAGCGAGTGAAATGAAAATAATTTGTCAAGTCTCACTGAGGTGCATCATGGGAGCCTTTCTTGAATCCTTCATGGCACTCCCACGTGATATGAGCAGAAAACAGAGCCGAATTCTGGGTATTCCATATTTCCCGACCGCTACATCATTCCCTCCTTTCCTCTATATATTGTCGCCAATCGAATTGTTGGTTGCTGCCGAGGCCGCAGGCCGCAGCCTTCCCGTGAGTGAGCGTTGGTCGCTTGGCGAGAGGGAGAGAAAGAGACAGAGAGATGTGTTGCCGCCGCGAGAGGCCTTGAAACGTCGGCGGCTTTCTGGAACAATGAGCGGGAGGTATAAATAAGCGGCAAAGTTTGAGAACAGGCAGTTGCAGGTGAGTTGCTCGCTGTGTGTGTGTGCAGCTGTTCAGTAATTGTGAGTGTAATGATGATTATAATATTACACTTCTAATGATAATAATACATTTGAAGTGTACCGCAGTGAATTCCCTTGTTTACGGGACGATGAGAACGAACCGACCTTAAAGAGTGCGTTTGTGCATGGTACGTCATGTTGCTGCTGTAAGGGGTGTATCAGGTTATTGGTTACTGCAATAAAGATCATTTTAAATTTCTGCAAACAAGACTTTTAATTCCACGAACCCACACAGTCACAATATCCTAGTTACACAACAACGATTGAAAGAATGGTGACCAAATCTGCATTGGTTACTTTACGTGTTTCTGACCTTAGCCTCAGTCGGTAGAGTATACTAATAGGCAAGTGAGAGAAGGGTTAGCTTGAATGAGAACAGGAACAATATTTCTAAGAGGGAAAAGAGGTAGGGAAAAGGGAATTTGTGAATTGTGTGGGGGAAAAGAAAATATAGAATACTATACAACAGAATGCCAGGAGGTTGCAATATGAAGAAAAAAGGTTTAGGAGGAAAAATGGAAGATATTAGAGAAGAGGATAGTAGCTATAAAAGTGTTAACGGGCAGGGAGGAATATAGGGTAAGAAGTATTGGTGAGTTCTTGCAGAAAGTAAAAGAAAAATGGACCAGAAATGTAAAGAATATAAGAAAGGAAGATGAGGGGGAAGAATGGGGCTAATTAAGTAAAAAGGAGATATGGAGGTTAAGAGCTACCTGACAGAGTAGAAGACCAGGGTGTCATGTAAGACAAGATAGCAACAAGGTAAGGAAAAATAAAAGTAGCATAAATTTGTAAATTGTAAAATTTTGGAACATGTACAATAAACATCTGATCTAAGCGAACTATTGTGATATTCTTTCAGGGCTTAAGTCAAAATTAACCCTTTAACTGTCTTAAATAATAATCTTTAAATATCTCCCAAGAAACGGAAGGCTATTTGGGCAACTTAGCCCTAATTTGAAACTTCTATGGAAAAATCGTCAATCCACTGGACACACTTCAGGTATTAAACAAACAAAAATGTTGAATATTCGAGGTACCAGAATGAAGTGTTATAGATTTATTTTACTTTATGTTTTGTCCTAACCACATTATACGGGCCTCAAAGCAATACCTCAGTAGATGGTACTCGTCGCAAGGTCTATGATCCTTGAAGACACACATTCGAGGCCAGGTAGTTCTGATACAACCTGCCTTCTTGCTGACAGGATACTCTTTTAAAGAAAGCTGTTTAGTGCAAGTTGTGGCCAGTACAGGTTACAGTATCTATTGGCGGGTATTCAGCATGTAGCTTCAAACTGGGTCTATTATACCTATTGCCCTCAAGTCGGGCACCTGAGGAGGCAGGATGAGGCGAGAGGGGACCGAGTGTAGTCATCCAAAGGACTTTTAAAATAAATTTAAAAAGGAACAAGGTAAAGAAGGAATAATTTAGAGGTAGCTACATCAAATAAACTTATTTATCATATGTAGAAAGAATGCAAGTGTAAAGCTGTGGAATAAGTTAGTTTGTGCGGGATACCAGAGCGTGTAAGAATAAGTATTAGGTACTAAAAATTTAAATAGGTTATTATTTTGGGATTAGTTGCAGTGATGCAGCTGGCAACCAGTTGCGAGTGTTGGATACCAGTATTACGAGGCGTGTCTGTAAAAGAAGGTCTACAATGCACTGGGGCCGTGAGGAACGCTATTACGCGAGATCCGGCAACACTGGCATGTAGCTTAGTCCA
The DNA here is from genome assembly GCA_030765055.1 of Mantis religiosa. Lineage (NCBI taxonomy): Eukaryota > Metazoa > Arthropoda > Insecta > Mantodea > Mantidae > Mantis > Mantis religiosa. The sequence goes on from CM060950.1 coordinate 121,170,570, forward strand.
CCCCTTCAAATCCCCACCTTAGCGAACCCGTTGCAACCATCAGCCTTGGCTGCGCAGCCGTTTGCTATCACTTCCGCAGCCAAGTGCGAGTTGCGTGCAGTGATCCGTTTTTTTTTTTTTTTTTTTTTTTGAGTTAACAAGGGCACTACCGCCACTGAAATTCATCGTCAGTTATGCGAAGTCTATGGTCCACAGTGTATGCACGACAAAAACGTGCGAAAGTGAGTCAGAGAGTTCAAAGACGGACGTACATACGTCCATGACGAACAGCGTTCTGGTGGGTCTTTGGTTTCAGCGGAAACAATTGCAAAAGTGGAGCAAGAAATGCTTAAAGATCGGCGTGTGACAGTTCGCGAGCTGTGTGAGCTTATCCCTGAAGTCAGTAAGACTACGATTGACAAGATTTAGACCGAACATTTGCATTATCCCGAGGTGTGTGTGAGGGGAATTCCCAAAATGCTCACCGAAGTCTATAAACGTTCCAGATTGGATTAAATTAAATTAAATGTGAGGATCTACTCCCATTAGTCCTGGCCCCGTAGGACCAGAACCCGGGCCTCTCGGGTATATTTACCTTAGGACAGTACCAATTTTATAAACTGCCCCACCGCCTGCACACGGCAGACAGGACGGAAGTGGATACGCCACTTATGCGCAGATCCTTAATGAATCAGCTACCAAATAACCTTGGTAGGGCCGCCAGTGTTTATCTCACCAGCTACTAGCTCTGCAGGCTAGTTCCCGGTACTTAGGAGGCAACACTATCCCCTCCGGGCGGCCAGTAGCTTGGCCGGAGTTACCCAATTGCCCGTGGGTGGCGGGAACATACTGCCCCCTCGAGTTCAACCCAATCCGAGCAGCTCCCAGAGGGAGGGGCTCGGCATGTTCGGCCCGAGGTTCCTCTAGTAACGTCAGAGGTACCACGAGTACTAGGGTTCCGCAGCGCCCGCACTTTGGCAGCTGAAAGGGACGCATCCCTCCCCCAACGGGGGGTCCAGAGTGGATGGGAAATCTCCAACCATCCCCACTACAGTTCAGACTTAGCACCTAGTGATTATCATCTGTTTCCTGAGTTGAAGTCACACCTGGGTGAAACACATTTCCAGACAGACGATAATTTGATAAACGAGGTTGAGTGCTACCTGCGCAACTTGGCGGGAGAGTGATATGACAAGGGTATACAAAAACGGCCACAGCGCATGCAAAAGTACATCGATCGCAATGGTGATTACCTTGAAAATAACTGTCAGTTCGGACTTTCCTTCAATGTAACATTCTTTGAAAAACATGTTTTCTATAATAAATAAAATTGGAGAACTTATTTTACGGACGCGCCTTGTATAATATGTATTTTCTAGTTTTTGTAATTACTTTTCCTTATATTTCTATACTATTTTCTGGCCTAAACCTCCTTTATTTTGTTTATTTATTTTTCTTCTAGTTTTGATTTGTTTGTAGTAGTTTGTAGTGAAAATCTGTAAAATGTTTATATATAAGAGTAAGAAGGTTGGAAATAAATGGTAAATGTGGATATATAACCAAAGAGTCGGGGCACGATATTCAGATTTTCTTTGTATTTATTATCTAGATTAGAGTTACAAGGCTCCATTTCACAAAAATAGTTATTTAATTTATATGATGCCTACAAAAGCTCGAAAGACGTGTAGTTCCCAAAAACCAGCGTAATAACCCTAACATTACCAACATACATTACATGGACTCAAAATAACAAATGAATAGCCAATTAATAGAATACACATTGATCTCTCTGACATAATCAAATATGTTCTTTGTTTTTTTTTGGACTTTCTTTTGTTTTCTTAGCACATCTGTGTATTGTGCTTATTGAGTCCAGCAAGGTTTATATTGACGTCACTTTAGCTGCTATTATTTCTTCCCAATGAGATATTTGCTATAAATAGCGACGAAGTGCCCCGTAGGGTCTCGTTGCACTCACCATAAAAAATCTTTGTATCCTGACTTTTTCAACAACGCTTTAAATAGTATTTTGTTGATATTATTGCTCGTATTATTTGTCTTGGTGTTTCGAAGAGGTTTCAATATACCTCTTAAGTGTCTTGTTAATACTTTTAAATAATTGCAAAATAAAACAGTAAAGGCTATTCGGGACCTACAGACTAAAGCTGAACTTGTATGTATAAGCCGCCAAGCTGCAGGTGACGCTGGAAAATTATTAATGCCATTGATTTCTAATCGTCTTTTCACCTTGCTTGCTTCCCGAGAACAAGTTAAGCATATTCGTCGCCAGGAAATCTTTAAGTATATTACGTTTTATATAAGTTTCTATAGAGTACGAGATACAACAAGTGTTAATACAACACCAGTATGTGAAAGAAGGGTATATTGGAATACCATTCATATTTCGAAAGGTAAGTTAAGTAAACTGTTTTGTAAATAAAATTTTCCAAATCATCATGATTAAATATTCTAGCTGATTGTGATGAACCTTCACCTGTAAAAGAAGCTGCTATTCATTTTTTTGTTATAAAAACTACGTATTTTAAAATGTTAAAAATGGAGGTTAATATGAAATAGTCGAGTGTTATGGAATAGGTTGTATAACACACTGAACAATTTTTTTTCATAAAACGTGAAATATTATTGGTTTAAAATAAACCAATCCTGTGTAAGCAAATAATCAGGTTTGTTTAATTTCAATGAATTTAAGCATTTTCAAAAATATACTTCGGATTTAAACTAGACAACATTTCTATTTATATAACTAATAACAATTGATTAACCAGTAATATTTTACTCGAAACTCATTTGAAACCTTATTTTTATTCAGTATATTTTTTATGGTCATATTGTCACAAGTGATTGTGTTTTTAGTATAAATAGTGTGTTGTAAGTAATCATTAGACTATGCTGGTGCGTGACGTCACGTCTTGCGACCTCTCCTGCCTCTGAAGAAGCGTGTAAGAAGCTTTCCCTGCCTTTAGTGTGCCAGCTTTGGTTAAAGGTGGAGCTAGCTCCGCTCTCTGTAAGATATGTAACCGATCCTGTATTTCCTACTATTGTAATAAACCTTTAATGTCTAAATTATAGCTTCAGTATTTTGTAATGTAACTGAACCATAATAAAGAAAAGCCCGCCTTGGTAGCATGGTGGTAGCATGTCTGCCTCACGTTCAAGAGGTCCGGAGTTCGAATCTCGGTAAGGGTAAGTTACCTGGATAACATTTTTCCGGGGTTTTCCCTTATCCTGATAGGCGAATGTCGGGTAACTCTAAGCTCCTTAGACCCCGGACTCATTTGAGCATCATTTCACCAATTACATCCATCGTCCAGTATTACTTAACGTTGGAGGACATAAATTACAGCAAAAAAAGTCACAGAAGATCCCAACTTCTCCTGAGTATGCCTACCTCTGAATTATGAGCCCTGGCCACGTGGCACCCTAATCTTTACCATCATGGTCAGGTAGTCCCAATATGGAGCAATGATATAAAGTCGGGTATTAAAAATACCTGGTATCCCGTAATACCCAACACGGCATCTTCGACAATGACCCTTTGAAGAAAGGCCAGCTAAAAGCGACCACAATATAACAAACTACAGTTCTTTTAGTGTAAACTAAGCTTAACATCAATGTCCAAGTCACGTGGGTACTATTGGGTTAAAAGTCTTGAAAATTTGCCTTAAAAACTTTTGAATATCACAAAATTGAACTTATTCTGTAGCGAGAGAAGTGAAAACAATTTGTTAAGTCTCACTGAAGTGCATCATGGGAGCCTTTCTTGAATCCTTCATGGCACTCCCACGTGATATGAGCAGAAAACAGAGCCGAATTCTAGGTATTCCATATTTCCCGGCTGCCACATCATTCCCTCCTTTCATCTATATATTGTCGCCAATCGAAGTGTTGGTTGCTGCCGCGGCCGCAGGCCGCAGCCTTCCCGTGAGTGAGCGTTGGTCGCTTGGCGAGAGAGAGAGAGAAAGAGACAGAGATATGTCTTGCCGCCGCGAGAGGCCTTGAAACGTCGGCGACTTTCTGGAACAATGAGCGGAAGGTATAAATAAGCGGCAAAGTTTGAGAACAGGCAGTTGCAGGTGAGTTGCTCGCTGTGTGTGTGCAGCTGTGCAGAAATTGTGAGTGTAATGATGATTATAATATTACACTTCTAATGATAATAATACATTTGAAGTGTACCGCAGTGAATTCCTTTGTTTACCGGACGATGAGAACGAACCGACCTTAAAGAGTGCGTTTGTGTATGTTACGCCATTTTGCTGCTGTAGGGCAGTACAGAGTTATTGCGTACTACTATAAAGATCATTTTAAATTTCTGCAAACAAGAGTTTTAATTCCACGAAACCACACAGTCACAACACACCTGGTTACACAACAATGATACAATGAATGGTGACCAAATCTGCATTGGTTACACTACGTGTTTCTGACCTTAGCCTCAGTCGGTAGAGCATACTAATAGGCAAGTGAGGGAAGGGCTAGCTTGGATGAGAACAGGAACAATATTTCTAAGAGGGAAAAGAGGTAGGGAAAAGGGAATTTGTGAATTGTGTGGGGGAAAAGGAAGCATAGAATGCCAGGAGGTTGCAATATGGAGAAAAAAGGTTTGGGAAGAAATATGGGAGATAGTAGAGAAGATGATAGTAGCTATAAAAGTGTTAACGGGCAGGGAGGAAAATAAGGTAAGCAGTATTGGTAAGTTCTTGCTGAAAGTAAAAGAAAAATGGGCCAGAATTGTAAAGAATATAAGAAAGGAAGATGAGGGGGAAGAAAGGGTCTAATTAAGTAAAAAGGAGACATGGATGTTAAGAGCTACCTGACAGAGCAGAAGACTAGGGTGTCATGTGAGACAAGATAGCAACAAGGTAAAGAAAAATAAAAGTAGCATAAAGTTGTAAATTGTAAAATTTTGGAACGTGCACAATAAAAATCTAATCTAACCGAACTATTGTGATATTCTTTCAGGTTTTTAGTCAAAATTAACCCTTTAACTGTCTTAGATAATAATCTTTAAATATCTCGGAAGGCTATTTGGGCAACTTCAGCCCTAATTTAAAACTTCTATGGAAAAATCTTCAATCCACTGGACACACTTCAGGTATTAAACAAACAAAAATGTTGAATATTCGAGGTACCAGAATGAAGTGTTATAGATTTATTTTACTTTGTTTTGTTCTAACCACATTATACGGGCCTCAAAGCAGTACCTCAGTAGATGGTACTCGTCGCAAGGTCTATGATCCTTTATGACACACATTCGAGGCCAGGTAGTTCTGATACAACCTGCCTTTTAGCTGACAGGATACAGCTTTAAAGAAAGCTGTTTAGTGCAATTTGTGGCCAGTACAGGGTACAGTATCTATTGGCGTGCTGCAAAAGAATTTCTTCGTAAAATGGCTGAATTGTTAAATAAACATGAACTTTCCTGGCAACGAAAATATTCAATATGTTCCCGGTCTTCAAGCAGGTGCAAAGATGATTAAACTTCGAGGTTTCGGGAGCGTGCATCTCTGATGATAGGAGAGGTGTAAGCTCCCGAAACGTCCATGTTTAATCATCTGTACACTTGACTTGAAGCCGGAGCACAACCTGAATATAGCTATAATGTTTGCTCCCTGATCAAAACTAGACGACAAACGCAAATACAATCTGCCAAAGGAAGACTTTTAGATCATAGATGCTCTGCGTTATTTTGTTTATATAACCTTCAGTAAACAATATAGATAAACTGAAAATTACACATTCAGTCATGTAATAATAACGAAGTTATTTAAATGTAATATCTTAGTATAGGATGGATTCTTGAATGGCACGGCGAGCCGACCAAATCTACTGTACCTAAGTCCTCGCGTAGACGATCCCCGGGAGGGAAGGTTCGGACGAGAGGAGACAAAGGGAGGCCCACCCATGGAGTCACGAAAGTGCATAGGGCAGGATCCATACAGTTGGCCAGTTGTAAACTCCACGGCAGGCCAGTACAGCCGTCATCCCACTCACCGTGTTTCTAAAACGGTCCACCAGACCGGAGATTTTCTAGCGAAAGAGACTATCAGATGAGAGATGAAGTGACATGATAATGGAGATGAAATGGAGAGACAAGAAATTCGGGGGATGTAATTAACCTTCCTAGCATTCAACTAGCGACACGAGAAAGTCCACTGAAGGTCAATACACCTCAACACTCTGTCGAATAATACACAGACGAATAAAGCGTTTGTCAAATTACTTCGTTCAACAGTAAAGATATCATTTGTGCTTTTAAATCGCTATTCTTTTCTTGTTCATGTTTGTAGTACCTTTATTTCTTATAGCCCCAACTAAAACATTTGACGACATAGTTTTTTAACTTTCAGGAAAGGTTACTAATTTTCTTTATCGCGTCTACTGAAGGGTAGAGAATAATAATACTAATGAAATAAAAGGTAATTTCCCAAACACCTGCCTGGGTGAAATGTACCTTTTTTGTTGTATTGCCATGTAACTAGCAGCTACATCTCGAACGTTTCGACACTCAATGCAATGTGTCATAAAGGAATTTCCAGAAACATTTATCAGGATTAACAAGAACTACATATGGAAGAGAAAGTGATGCAGGAGAGGGTGATTACATTTCCGATAGCGCCCGCCACGTTGAAGGCCTTCATTACATTTTCACATTAAGTATCGATCCAGGTGAGTAGTATACAATTGAGAGAATCAGCACAGTGTAGATACGATGTTGAACTCTCCTCTGTGTTAATATATGAGTGATGTAGAATGCTCATTGATTTAGAACTCTCCTATATGAAAATCGAGTTGTAATAGAAGGGGAGTGTTGGCGTAGTGCCGTTCTCCCCTGTGCAGTGAGATGTGTTTGAGGGTTGGGGTGATGATGATGATGATGATGATGATTGTGTGTGTGTGTGTGCGTGTGATGTGTGATGGGTGGGATGGGTAACGGGGGGGGGGGGTTCCGGGGATGTTTGAATTAAATGTGAATTCTTTCCGATGTGTGTGTGCTTGAACTCTCATGTATGAATATCGAGTCTAGGGTTCGATATTGTGATGGGGCGGAGTGGGTAACGGGGGTTCCGGGGATGTTTGAATTAAATGTATTGATAGTAATTCTTCGATGACTGTGCTTGAACTCTCATGTATGAATATCGAGTCTAGGGTTTGATATCTATTACGTTCAGTGCTTCGATGTCTGTGCTTGAACTCTCATGTATGAATATCGAGTGTAGGGTTTGATATCTATTACGTTTAGTGTATGATATATGATGCAGTATCGTTAATCTTTAGATAAAAGAATATCGAGAGAATGAATAGGTATGTTTACTGGGAGAGATTTATGAAAATAAATGTAATAAGACATTCTGGTAAGGGGTGTTCCCTATGCAGAATCTCTCCTTGAGCTACGTATCCAAGAGCGATGTAAAGGTTAAGAAAAGGTTAAATTCCATTCCCACATCGAGGTACGAGAAAATATAAATCTATTCCACATTGATGAAGTATAAGAATGGAAATGTAAATCTATGTGAGAGGGTCGCATGACAAAGAAATGTCCCCTCTAAGCATGATAAAAGTGGTACATAGCAAGTGTATATAAAATAAAAGCACTACCCATCTCTTTAAGAATGATAAAAAAAAAATTGAGAGAAAAGTATAAGAATGCAAATGTAAATCTGCTTGAAAGGGTTTTCATGATAAAGGAACGCTCCCTCTAAGCACGATAACCTAAAAAGAATATTCCCTCTAAGCATGATAAAAGTGGAACATAACATCGAAAATAAAATAAATGCACTTACCATCTATTTAAAAATGATTAAGATAACGAGAGAAAAGTACCTCATCTTTAAGTATATATGAGTAATACAAAACTGATCAATCAATACGATAATATATATACGCAAGTATGGATCTATAGTGTAGATATCCTAACTATCCATGGCAAGATATCACCCTCCATATAAAAAAATTGTCTAGAAAATCTCCCCTCAGTATTACGAATACTCCACTGAACTACATCCTTCTTGGTATGTGGGTCAGAGAAAAAAAAAAGAGTTAATCTCTCCAGACTGGTGACAGGGGTGGTCAAAACATTCTTATTGCTGTAGCGAAGTCTAATTTTGTCAAATAACGTTAGGAAAAAAGAATATATTTTAAAATTAAACGAATGAATCTATATATTTGTATGAATGATGAAACAATACTATGAATGTGTTAGTATACCAAATGTAAAAAAAAAATTAAATGTTCAGAAAAATATATTTTGTACAAGTATGTGTGTGTAAAGAAATGTGTAATTATATCCCCCCCTCCAAGATGTAGGGAACGAATCACAGTTAGTGTGCGCACGCAACATGGTGTTTGGGAAGGAGAGATACGGTTGGAGGGGGGTGTAAAAAATGATGAATCTATATAAAGTTTAAACTATGATAATAAAGTTACTAGTATTACCTTCGAACTTATAACGTAGTCACAACTACTTTAAACACATAGCGTAATATGTAGACAGTAACACCTCTCCCGGACGGAGGGGGGGAGCATCTGTTAATAAATACCGCGGCACGGATGAGTGAGGAGGCAGTCGATTCTCTGGAAATATGGATCCTACAGGTAAGATAGAAAAGTTGTATATTGTAATTCATTTTTTATCTCTGTTTACGAAGAATGCTGAAGTAATACTGATTCGTGTGTGCCTATATGTTTGTTTCAGATCATGAGATGCTTCAGCTAAATCAACTAGCTGAAGGTGGATCACATCTTCCCACAAAGAAACTACGTGAATTAGATCAGTCCGTTCAACACATCATTCGATCCGTCAAAACCGTGAAGACCAGATATGGTGAACGGGTTGTCGTCGAAACATCAGATTTCCAAGGCTTCCTCCCGGAGAGATTCAAACACATGACCGCAGCGCAGAAAGATCTACTAAATCGTGGTGACTGCATACTCCAATACCATGGCGAGGAAACACTAGAAAGTGGTTTCAAACGACATAAATTGTCTTTTTTAAGCAGCCCGTAATGTCGTCAAAAGGTGAGTATAATTATTGAATAAAATTTCATAAAAAAAAGTGATAATGTAGTTACTTGCATGTAAATGTGAAATCGTACATGTTGTATTAGAACTTAAAGTGTTAATTATCGCACGTCATGTAGTATTAGTAATTGAATGTAGTTACTTGCATGTAAATGTGAAATCGTACATGTTGTATTAGAACTTAAAGTGTTAATTATCGCACGTCATGTAGTATTAGTAATTGAGAGTGAACGTTGTAGGGTTAATTTTCATGTGTAATAATTACGTACATGTGAATATCGTAGTTCAGTTACGTTATTTCACATGCATGTTAGTTACGTTTGTTTGTTACACGTAAAAGTAACGTTGTAGGTGAAAAAAGAACGTTAATTTATATGTGTAAAACGTACATGTGAATATCGTAGTTCAGTTACGGTATTTTACATGTATATGGTTTACGTTGTGTGTTTTTATCATTTATGTAAGGGAGAGAGCATTACGTAAAACAGTTACATACTATCTGAATATTGTAGTTACGTGATGATAGCAATAATTGTAAAATACATAATCATTATGTAACTATTTTCATATGTAAAAGTTACATGCATGTTACGTTCTACGTAAAGTATAGAGTTTACGTAAAATTGAGATTCATACATGTAAAAGTTATTAACATGTATGTTATTTCTGTTACCACCTTACATACATGTAAATCAATGTTCCCGTATGTAAAGTTAATCGCATGTTGTAATTGCATTTTCAGAAACGGCGACAAGATGCTCCGATACCGCCACTGGACAACCCTCGATTCAGCAAGATGAAACCCGTTCGAACGTGACCCAGGCTGAACGATTACGATGTATTCACAGTGAGTCTGCTTTCAAAAACCGATTATCTACCTACGAAATTCACAACTGTGTTAATATACTTGACCCCGTCATATTCTTAGCAGAATGCAAACCTTTAATTTTGAATGAAATTGATAAGGGCTTAAACATGTATAAATCAGGTCTTAAGATAGGATCCTGTTTATCCTGTCAATATGTCATAATATCACAAGAGAGCGATAATATTCATACATTTAACTTTAACAGTAAACTTGAGGTGATATTGCAATCTACAGATAAATCTATATGGTATGAAGAGAAGATTGTACAACCTATACTAGATCATATGGATAATTTTGAATCGCGTACCAGTTCAAAAGCTTTATACAGTATTGAGAAATTAACAATATATGTGACACAATACGATTCATTGAATGCAGGGATGTATACTGAATTACCCGACTTTATAAAATCGAAGAGAGCTGTTATTAACATTCGTAATACTGATAAATATTGCTTTGCATACTGTCTGTTAGCATCCAAATACCCAGTAGAACGTAACAAGAATCGACCCACCTCCTATAAAAGATATGATTTTCTTAACGAATTTAACTTTGAGAATATAACATTCCCCGTATCATTGAAAGATGTAGAAAAATTCGAGAATCAAAATTCAAATATTTCAATAACGATATACGGTGTTGAAAATAAATCGATTATTCTCTTATATCAACCAAGAGAGATAAAATCACATCATGTTAATCTTTTAATGTATAAAAGACATTATTGTCTGATAACAGACTTATCACGTTTGCTAGGAAAGCAGCTAACTAAACATAATTGGCGAAAATGGTTATGTAACAATTGTAACTTGTATTTCACATCAGAATCACGTTTAAATAGCCATAAAAAGCGGTGTATGATGAATCAAATTATCAGAATGCCCGAGGCTGGTAAAACTGATCTCGTTGAATTTAACGCATATTCGAAATGTCTAAAAGTTCCATTCGTGGTTTATGCAGACATAGAATGTATCTTACGTAAGGTAGATTCGTGTCAAGATGTATCGAGTAAAAGTTGGACACGTACCATTCATAAACATGAAGCGTATGCAATTGCATTACATTTGGTCTGTAGTTATGATAAAAATTTAACACGTTTCAAATCATTTGAAGGTCCATATGCAATTGAAAATTTTCTTAAAGAATTAACGTTAATTGCAAATCAGGTCATTAATATATATGCTAATAAAATTGAAATAAGTATGAGAGATGTGGATGAGCTAGAATATCAAAATGCAACACGATGTCACATATGCAAACGTGAATTTCTTAACTCGTGCATAAAGGTTCGTGATCATTGTCATTTGACTGGAAGTTACGTTGGCCCAGCTCATAAGCACTGCAATTTAAATAGGAAAATGCCAGGATTCATACCAATATTCTTTCATTGCTTGTCAAAATACGATGCTCATTTCATAGTAAAGAAACTAGGTTACGATACGGAACCTATCAACTGTATTGCACAAACTTCTGAAAATTACTTATCCTTTAGCAAAAGATATACAAATTCGAATGGAATGAGTATATATCTAAGATTTCTGGATAGCTATCGTTTTTTGGATTCAAAACTTAGTAACCTTTCGGATATGTTAGAAGCAGATGATTTTCATTATACCAATAATATGTACACGAATCCTTTGCATAGACAACTGATGAAACGCAAAGGTGTCTTCCCGTACACGTATGTGGATTCTATAGAAAAATTATACGAGAATAGTCTACCATCCAAACATCAGTTTGATCATGTAAGCGATGAGGATTATAGTCATGCTAGAACGGTATGGAATGAATTCAATGTTAAAAATCTGGGTGAATATTTAAATATATATCTTAAGTGCGATACATTAATACTAACGGACGTGTTTGAACGCTTCCGTGAATTAAGTATCGGTTTGTACGGACTCGACCCGTGTCAGTATTACACACTTCCCGGGTTAGCCTATGATGCAATGTTAAGAACGACTGGTGTACAGATTTCATTATTAACAGATAAGACTATGCTAGATTTCTTCGAAAAAGGAATACGAGGTGGAATTTGCACTGTGTCCAAACGGTATGCAAAGGCGAATAACAGATACATGACTAGCTATGATAACACTCAACCAACTAATTATTTAATGTACGTTGACTGCAATTCTTTATATGGATATACAATGGAAAATAATAGCTTACCATACACTGATATAAGGTGGCTAACTGATGCTGAAATTAAATCAATAGATTTTATGTCTATTACAAGTGATTCTGACGTAGGATGTGTGTTGGAAGTAGACTTTAAATATCCACAGGAACTTCATGATATACAAAATTATTTGCCATTATGCCCTTTGAATGAAATCGCGCCAGGTGATAAGTATACAAAATTGCTAACAACATTGAATGATAAAAATAAATACGTATTACATTATCTCAATTTTCAACAATATGTTAAACTTGGTTTGATTCCATCGCGTATACATAGAGTAATAGGTTACAAACAATCTAACTGGATAAATCCTTACATTGAACTCAACGCTCGTAAACGTATTGAAGATAAGACGAAATTTGGTCAAAATCTATGGAAGTTAATGAATAATTGTGTTTATGGAATATTTATAGAGAATGTAAAACGTTATAATTCATTTCATTTAGCTACCAGCTGGAAACGAGCGCGTAAATTGTTAGCTCGACAGACATGTATAAGGTACGTGATTTTTGATGAAAATTTAATAGGTATAGAATTGGTCAGAGATGAAATATTGATGAATAAGCCAATATGCATAGGACAAGCAATCCTGGATCTATCCAAACATAAAATGTATGATTTTTATTATGAAATTCTGAAGAAAAATTTGAAAGATGTAACTTTAATCTATACGGACACGGATGCTTTGCTCTTTGAATCTAGCTGCGATATATATGAATTTATTAAAACCAATATACATTTATTCGAAACATCGAATTATCCAATGGATAATGTGTATGGTATTCCGTTAGCAAATAAGAAAATTTCAGGATTATTCAAGGATGAGCTAGCCGGTAGAGTGATGACTGAATATGTAGGGTTGAAATCGAAATTATACTGTTATCGATATGACAGTGAAGTGATTAAAAAATCAAAAGGTGTAACAAAAGATTCGATGAGATTCATAACCTTTGAACAATATCTCTCATGTATTACACATCCTGACACGATACATCGAAGCATGCAGACATGCTTCAGAAGTTATAAACATGATGTTCATACCATTGAATCTAATAAGATAGCTTTAGGTGGTATCGATACAAAACGATACATTCCCAATAATTCATTTTCAACATTAGCATGGGGACATTATGCTATAGAAAATTGTCAAGTGTAATTTTCTTTTTCTTTTCTCAATAAAGCATAGATTCAACTGTGTTAAAAGGTATTACTAGGCCACGATAATAACATATTACTGTATTTCAAAAAAAATAAAATAATTGAGTTTCAAGTATAATTGTAAAGTGTGTTACAACTGAGTTAAAAGGTATTACTAGGCACATGATAATAACATATTACTGTATTTCAAAAAACGAAATAATTGAGTTTCAAGTATAATTGTAAAGTGTGTTACTAATTACATGATAATAACATATTTACATCATTTTAAAATATATTTACTAATTATATCAAAATGTTATTATCATATCTCCGTTAAGGGGTGAGGGGGGATTTATATATAATCAATGTGAACTAGCATGTACAAAGGCTCTTATTTCAGCTATAATCATGTATGATGTTTGTTTATCGTATATTACTAATTACTTCAAATTGTAATTATCATGTTTACGTTAAGGGTAGGTGAATTTATATATACTCAATGTGAACTAGCATGTACGTTATGTTAAAATCTCTACAATTAAATGTTAATTCAACTATAATCATGTATGATTTTTTTTTAAAAAAAGTATAAAAATGTTATTATCATGTTTAAGTTAAGGAGATGTGAATTTATATATAATCAATGTGAACTATCAGTTACAGAAGATGTCAGGAATCAATGTGAACAAAAAAATAAAACACAATATATCATTAAAATTATATTTCTTTATTGAGTTGTGTGTTTTTTTATTTCTACAATGTCCACCTCATTAATCCATTCACGGGTAGGAAATCCTAACCATTTCACCAGAATCCTATCACCACGACGTCTGATGATCCTTTCAACTAAATACGTGTCTGGATATTGAGTTTTCTGTAATTCATAACCGTAGAATGCTCCTTCAATCAGTTTACCCTCCAGATCCTCGATGAGATAGGTCAATGGATGTGTCCTTTGCACTGTACGTATCCTAAAGACTTCAACACTCCAATTTGGTAGATAACCTTTCTCCATAACACCTTTATGCTTAGAAATCCTCACGTAGTCACCAACACGATGAAGTCTAGATCTTCGCTTCTCACGCAGACTTCTATCATATTTGAATACGCTGAGCAGGAGAGAATTATCACGAACTTCTACAGGTTTCATACGAATCGTTCGATGGTAAGTATTATTGTATGTATGAATAATTCTAGGTAGTATGTTTATCCATTGATATGAGCCTTGAACAATAAATTCCTTATGCAAATTCAGTTTGATCGTTCTTATTAAACGTTCCACTGCAGCAGCCTTAACGTGAGTGAATGTACTGTAATGATTAATATTATTACGATTCATTAGTTCGCGGAAATGTTTATTGTAAAACTCCCTTCCTTTATCAGATTGAACATTCTTCGGAAACGATTCCATTTCATTCAATATCTCCTCCATAGCAGTCGAAACGTTAATACCACTTTTATCACGTAATGGTCGTGCATAAGCCATCTTGGAATAAAAATTGCATGCAGGAAGAATATACTTATAATTCCTATTGTCTCTTGCATAATTAGACATGTCCATAAGATCTATTTGTACTAAATCGTTCATTCCTTTGCCTATGATCTTACGACGTAAAAATCGTCTTCTAGCTGGAGCATGTAACTCGGTTGCATTGCGACGTTTTATCATGCTATAATTTTTGATGTTTTAAGTTCTGTAATAATTTCTTCTATCTCGGGTGAGTGATTCAAATTACCTGCATCCCTCGACGCAACTAATAATCTTAATCTGTTTATTATTTCATTCGGATCGTTCCAGTAGATTTAATCTAAGTTTCTCTGCGGTACATGTTCTTTCCAACGTAAACCAAATCCAGTTCGATTACTAACAAGGTCACGAATGATATGACGATACTTGAACCCTCGATTTGCTCTTAAACGTCCATCTCTTGAATAACCGTGTCTGTAAACTTGAGTATTCTGTAAGATTTGCGAATACACGTCTAAATCATCATCTGTGTACGATGTCTTGCGAGGTAAACGTTTAAATAATAATTCATATAAGCCTGCTGTGGGTTCATACGTTTCTGTTCCTATCTGAACACCATCAGATTTAAACACAACTGTCTTGTTACCCAATTTATACTCATTATCCTCGTAACGTATGCCGTAAGTATTGTCCATGTCACTCGAACTGGCAGTTCGAACCTTGTGTAGATACTTTGACACGAGATCAGATCCGTTAGCATCATCTGTAGTTTCGTCGTCGTCGTCGTTGTTGTCTTGGTGTGCTTTCGCTATTACTTTCAATGGTTCGGTTACAGGTTGAAGAACTTCAGACATGACTCGTTGCGTTTCGAATTTCATTCCTTTGAGAGAACGTAACTTTTCTCTTATTGCCCTACTGTGACGGGCAATGGATTCCTTAAGTCTTATAGCTTCAACATCCATATCGAAATGAATGTATAATTAATCAGCTACTGCTAATTTATATGAAACTATCAGTTCTATACTTAATATATGACCATCTTTAGCACGTCCGACTGGCGCTGTAAACGATAGATATCGCCAATTTCAACTCTTACAGGATATCTTTCAACTAATCTTCCGTTTATTGCAAACAATGTATCATTTACAGCATGCGGATGTACCGATGATACGATGGAACACGAGAGTACACTTCCATTTCCAGGAACTTTATAGTATTCGAGTCCCGATGTTAACGTATACCTTAAAGAGGGACCTCGAAACGGACGTGTTTGCAATGAAATTATGAGTTGTGCTTTCAATTGTTGTAACATAGTGTTTACAACATTTCTCATTCGTGTTTTCATAGTATGAATATCATTATTTATAGTGATTAGTTTATTATCAAGTTCCGTTTGTCGTGCGGTTAGTTCTTTCACTTCTTTTTCTACAGCTGTAGTAATAGTCTCGCTAGCGGAGGTGATTGTTCTAGTTAACTGACTTTGTAATTCATTCTGTTTCCGTGTAATAGTATCGGCAATGTTTGTTATAGTCTCAGTTAAACCCGTTTGCAATTCATTATGTTTCTGTATAAAGAAATGATTAACATAACTCATGGTGACTGCATCACTATCATCTATCGGGTCGGCTAAATCCTTCAATCTCTTCATTCGAAATGATAGAGTTTCATTAGAATCGTGAATTGGAATCCTATCATCTACATATTTTTTATTAGGAACGTCGTGTTCGTGAAGGGGGTCCAACAGCGTTTTCATTCTTATACCATCTATAATGACATTATTTTCGGAATCACGTTTAAATGCATATTTACTTAAGTACTCCATTAAATTGTTGTATTGGATGTCGAGCGATTTTTGTATGTGATCCCTAAGCATAGCTTCAAACTCGCCCATACGCTGATACGAGGTCTGCTCGCTGAAGATCTGCATTCGATTCTCGACGTCAGCCGTATGCGTATCCACATAACGTTTAGTCGATGCATCGTCACCTTCTTCAGGGTCGTGAATATTGCACAACCGCTTTCCCTTGAATCGATAGTTTCCCGATCCATCTCTAGTTATGATATATCGATTGAACACACCCCTAGAGGGTATGATTCTTCGGGATCCGAACCTGTCGATACTCATTGCTTAAGTGATGGATTATTCTATTTATTCATTCTGATAAAGCGATCAAAACCGTGACGGTAGCGTCCCTCGTTCAGTGGATATTCTGGTACTATAACAACAAAGGATCGTTCATCACTCTCCCATATATGTTTACACATATCCTTAAATTCATCATAGGACATATCGGTATTTACATAATCTTCGTATATATGTTTTAAATTGAGATTATCCTGTCTAAAGAATATAATCATATTTGCATTATCTCTAATTAAATGTTTAGGTACTTTAGCATATGATTGTGCTAAATATATAGCATCGACATTACGATGTCTACCCATACTGTAATATGAAGCTATCTTACCCTGTTTTTCATTTATCACATCATCAAATACAAATATCGAATTTTCTCTAGCATCCGACGTTTGAATCACTTTATCACCATCATCGAACGTAAATATACCTATATCGGGTATAGTTTTCAGTAACCTGAGTAAATATCGATATTTAGGTTGTTGCAACGATTTCGAGTATATGTAGAGGTTTTCGAATCTCAGACCGTTCTCGTGAATAAGCAGGTTGAGTAAAACGTTCGTTTTTCCAGCATTTGAACTGCCCAGTATGAGCGCTCTAACGTTACTCGGAAACAACGTACCGTGTCGTCCTTTGCGAATGTCATCCTCGAAATCTAACACCTGTATGGGTAGTGTACACTTTTGCTTTACTATCTCCATATCGCGACTAATACTTATAAAGCATAAGTTTTGTCTTTTATTTCGTTCGTGATAAGGGCAATCTATGTCTTTACTGGATTTAGCCAATCGTCATAGGAATCGTATACTTATAAAGCACACGTTTTGCCTTTTTTATTTCATAGTGAGACATGCGCTCTACACGTGCACGCAAAGGTTCGGGAATTCTTAATTCCTTGATTAATTCATTACCATTTGAGGCACATTTACCGGGTTATCGTTTCTGCGGTCCCGGAACGAAACTACATAAACGCTTGCAGAGAGGTGACTTACCGGTGAACGGGTTAGATTCAGCGTGTCTCGATCACGATCGGGCTTACGCAGAGAGTACTGATACAGAATCTCGTCGTCTAGCCGATAAGGTGTTGGTAGAGAAAGCTTGGAGACGTGTAAAGTCTGCCGACGCTTCTTTGGGCGAACGACTTGCAGCTCGACTTGTGACTACACTTATGAAGGGTAAATTGGCAGCGGGCGCTGGCATGCGTAAACGTCGCAACAAGAGAGGTGGTTTCTTACCTTTGCTACCACTTTTAGCAGCTCTAGGTGCAGCAGGTGGTCTAGCTGGAGGTGCTGCTCAGATTGCTACGGCTGTCAATAAGAAACGTTCGGATGCAAAACAACTTGCGGAATTAACACGTCACAACGAGCGCATGGAATCTTTGGCTCAGGGCAAAGGTATTCGCCGTAAGAGACGTCGTAAGGGTAGAGGATTATATCTTCGATCAAAAAACTCGGGGCGAGGCCTATATTTATCCCGGAAAAAGCCCTGAGTGCTAACGAGATCGATTCGTATGCACGACGTCTACACATTCCACATTTTAGAGGTGTCTACATGATCGATAAACTACCTCCACATCCCCGATACTATGAGAGAATAGTAGTGAATCTGGATACATCAAATAACCCTGGTACACATTGGGTTGCTGTACGTAAGGATGGTGACGTTGCCTACTACTTTGACAGTTTCGGCGATCTGAGACCTCCGGAAGAGATAGAAACGTACCTTTCGGGTGTCAAGCTCCTATATAATACGACGAGATTTCAAGAATTCGATTCTGTGATTTGCGGTCACTTGTGCCTTCAGTTTCTTCTCGATGAGTTACACGATCACCGTGAGTGGTAGTGATACCAGCTTCTCTACATTTCTAAATCCACCATTACATCTGGATCCTAACGGACATTACGAGATAGCTCTATTGAATTTTGAGACTTTTTACTCGATTCCGAATGTGGACGAGAGTAATAATCTATTCCATTACGTTCGCGATGGAAAAGTCGAACGTATAGTAATTCCACCGGGTACTTATGAATTGGATGATATCGCCAGATTGATCAAGGATACTCTCGACATCGGTGACGACTTTATTCTACGTGCTAATAATAACACCATGAAATCAGAAATTCAATCTCCCTATATTATCGACTTTAGTCGTGAGAGATCTATTGCTTCACTTCTCGGTTTCACCTCTAAACAGAGGGTACCGGCAAACGTGCTGACCGAGTCTAATGATTTGGTTAACATATTCAAGGTCAGCATCATACGTATCGAGTGTAGTCTTGCAACGGGATCTTTCATCAATGGTAAAACTGGTCATTCTCTGTATGAATTTTTTCCATCGGTACCTCCAGGTTATCATATTTCGCAGGAACCATCAAGTCCTATATATTTACCAATCATCGATACGAATCTCATTGATCATCTCGACATTAGAGTGGTAGACCAGAACGGCGATAAGTTAGATTTCAGGAACGAAACCATCACTGTACGATTGCACATACGTCGTAATGGGTATAAGTTTTAAGAGACGATGCTATATTAAAAAACATCTCTCGAGATTGACCTCTACTCGATCATCGACCCGCAAGCTAATCACATCGTCTAATCGAAGATTTCTCGCTAACTTAGGCTTCAAGGTTCTATGATGGATGTGTTGGACGTGACCGGGATTCCGACCTTTGATGATAAGATCAGTAAGGAGGAAGAACACGTATTCCTACCGTACAATACGTCAGCTCTCGATGTGAACGATGAAATTAGAATTCCATGTCAAGCTGAAGATTTGTACACGCTTCTTAGTAGAAGTTATCTCTACATTGAGGGGACTCTCACTAAACCCGACGGCACCGTTGCCACATCGAAATTGAGTAACAATGCTATGGCATTCCTATTCGATGAGATTCGTCTGGATATGAATGGAACGACTATTGATAGAACTAGGAATCCGGGCATTTCATCAACGATGCGTAACTATGCTGCACTGAATGAACTGGAATCGAATCGTTTACTAAATGCTGGATGGATCTATCCTGGAGGTGTGGTTAGACATCGTGAATACATCGAATGGTATCTTCAATGCTATCGTTCCTCTTTCGATGTTGCTGGGTTTCGCCGACGATCACAAGGAGGTCATACTTAATAGCAAGTTTGAACTTATTCTCATTAGATCTAAGGATTCTAATAATTGTATCATTGGAAACGATCCTACAACCATACAACTAACTAGACTCGAATGGAGGATGCCTGTACTTCGAGTTTCAGATTCTGAACGAGTTGATAAACTTAAACTCGTCAAATCGGATAAACCTCTACACGTCGCATTTCGAACTTTGGACCTTCACACTCAACCTTCTGTACCTCAAACTAAAGCGTTCACATGGAACATTGCAACCACGACTAAACTTGAAAAACCACGTTTCGTCATAGTCGGTGCAAAAGTGGATAGATTGAATCATCTCGCTAAGGATGCTTCTCTATTTGATAATTGTAATATCACCAATCTGAAAGTTTATCTCAACAGTGAATCTTACCCCTATCACGATATGAATTTGGATTTCGCCAATTCAAAATTTGCATCTCTGTATGATCAATATTCCAAATTTCAATCATCCTACTATGGAAAGGAGAATTACCCTCTTTTGAAAAGGAATGACTTTCTGAAATATGCACCGCTATTCGTCATCGATTGCTCTCATCAACCTGAGGATACTGTGACGGGGGCAGTGAATGTCAGATTGGAAGTTCAAGCATCGTCAAATTTTCCTGCACAAACTTAATTATTCTGTTTAATTATTCATGATAAATTATTCACTTATAAACCATTAACTCATGTTGTACAATCTATCATATAGGTGTAATAAATAAAACATTACAAATTCAAATTATCTTTTTATTGACTTTAACATACATCTCCAATATCCTCTTCCTTGCACTCCTGCTTTTTGCATCATATGAACATAATGATTTATGAATATCATACAACTGATATAAATTTCTTTCAATATATGGAATTAGTCTTTTAAGTCCATTGAATGCAGTACTATTCACATTTATACTGCCCACATTTAAACATGTATTCACAAACGTTATTTCTTGCATCTTATTCATGCATAACATTATATTAAATGCATATATTATATTTTCACTGTACGGTGCACATGGATGCTTACCATCTTTCAGATACGTATCCAAAACACACAAATTTGACATTATTACCTCCCAATCCTCTTTTGTAATATACACAAACGTATCGTCATGTGTGGCTTTAATGTAAAGTGATGGGAGTTCATTGTATAATCCTATGTTCACACGAAAGTCAATGCTGATGGAGATGTCGTTATCGTTCATGCACACACTATTTACCATCACTCGCAACTTCCTCCTCTACTTCTTCTGCGAAGGGTGTGAAGGGTTCGAACATCATTATGATGAAACTGTCTTGATCGAACGTCTTCTTGGCTTTGACGATTCTCGGTTTGCAGTTCGTCTTCTTCTTTTTCTTGTCTCCTTTCTTACTTGATCTGCGGACATACACGAACTATGTCTCAACATCGTGAATATTTAATACACTTGTTAACGTAAAACTCTTATTATTTTATACTCACTTTTCTATGACTTCCTCCTCGGGTTTCGATGTACCGATATCCTTAAACGGACGATCATTGTACGGACCGCACACATCTTCACCTTGATCCTGTTCGGACTGGCATGCCACATCTTCACTTTGGGCTTTACTGAAATAAACATATTTATCATTAGTTATATAACACATAACAACACTTTCACGTTAACGCACAATTATAATTCTACTTACCCGAGATACACTTTACAATTCTTTCCGCATTGAGCATAAGATGTGATCGAATCATGATGGGAAGGATTCTTGCAAATCACTTGATGCATCTTTCCATCACACGTTTCATCGTGATGCTCAACCCAATGCTTTTGCAAATCTTCGAAATTGCGTAGATTCTCCCAGAATCTGGTATCACTTTCAATGATAGGAGTTGTTGTTCCACTCATCTTGACGTTGCGATGTGAAGTGAGAATGCATTCGTTCCCTAGTGAGCAGATGGGTGATGAAACGTGATCATACCTGTCTCCCCCCTCCCCATCCTATCGTCGATTGTACTTAACGTACGGAGGGTTTGTGTGAAGTGAGGACACGTTTGTTCCCGAGCTGGCGGGACAGGGTGAGACCTGTTAATTCGAATTTACTATATTACCGTTTTGTCACGTTTCCCCCCTTCCACCTTCTCGTCGCTTGTACTGGAGGAGGACTAGTGTTTATCCTATCGTACATGAATGGGTATCGAACCGAGAACTCGATATTCATAGATGACCCACACATATACACATATGCACAAATCTTGAGGAATGACAACACGTCATCACCCTTATACTTCAATGTGGAATAGATTTATATTTTCTCGTACCTCGATGCGGGAATGGAATTTAACCTTTTCTTAACCTTTACATCGCTCTTGGATACGTAGCTCAAGGAGAGATTCTGCATAGGGAACACCCCTTACCAGAATGTCTTATTACATTTATTTTCATAAATCTCTCCCAGTAAACATACCTAATCATTCTCTCGATATTCTTTTATCTAAAGATTAACGATACTGCATCATATATCATACACTAAACGTAATAGATATCAAACCCTACACTCGATATTCATACATGACAGTTCAAGCACACACACACACAACGAAAAGAATTCACATTTAATTCAAACATCCCCGGAACCCCCGTTACCCACCCCGCCCCATCACAATATCGAACCCTAGACTCGATATTCATACATGAGAGTTCAAGCACACACACACATCGAAAAGAATTCACATTTAATTCAAACATCCCCGGAACCCCCGTTACCCACCCCGCCCCATCACAATATCGAACCCTAGACTCGATATTCATACATGAGAGTTCAAGCACACACACATCGGAAAGAATTCACATTTAATTCAAACATCCCCGGAACCCCCCCCCCGTTACCCATCCCACCCATCACACATCACACACACACACACACACACACACACAATCATCATCATCATCATCATCATCATCATCATCATCATCATCACCCCAACCCTCAAACACATCTCACTGCACAGGGGAGAACGGCACAACGCCAACACTCCCCTTCTTTTACAACTCGATTTTCATATAGGAGAGTTCTA
Organism: Mantis religiosa; assembly: GCA_030765055.1. Taxonomy (NCBI): domain Eukaryota; kingdom Metazoa; phylum Arthropoda; class Insecta; order Mantodea; family Mantidae; genus Mantis; species Mantis religiosa. The sequence goes on from CM060950.1 coordinate 121,193,574, forward strand.
AATCAATGAGCATTCTACATCACTCATATATTAACACAGAGGAGAGTTCAACATCGTATCTACACTGTGCTGATTCTCTCAATTGTATACTACTCAGGTGGAGTAACGTTTTAATTACCAGGCTGACACAAAGTGAAGACCCTCCTGTCACATGATAACTATCCTACCCCTTTGATCCACGTGAACCCTCTAACGCATTAACATGCACAGCTAAAAGAGCAAAATAAAGAAACACATGACAGCCCACTAAGCAAATAATAGATGTTACTTCAGCAAATGTTTCTGATTTACTTACTAACACCTTTTGATAAACGCTTAATTAACCCTGTTCAATAAAGAATGACCACAATTTTGTTTTGACAACTTAGCTTTACTCACCCTCATAATTTTCTTGGTCCTTCTCAAAATATTCTACCCTGAATGTGATGCACTTGTCCCAGCGATTCTGTCAGTCCTCAAAGACATGCTGGAAACCATTTTTTGAGAGATCCTATAAAATCATCTTCGCAGCCTTCACCACTGCTTCTGAAGATGGGTATTGCCTCCCACGAAGGCGTTTCTTTAAATTAGGGAATATAAAAAGGTCACATGGGGCTAAATCCAGACTATAGGGTGGGTGAGGGATGCACTTCACGCAACAATATTCGCAATATGCGGCCGCGCACTATCGTGGTGCAGCATCTAGCCTGCCTCAAGGAAAGGTGGTCTTTTGCACCTGATATAGAATTGCAATGTTTTCAGGATATCCTTGTAGTCTTGTCCAGTTACTGATGTGTGTGCAGGTACAACATGCTGATAAACCATTCCATGAATATCAAAGAGTGAGATGACCAAAACTTTCCCGCAGAAGCAACCACTCTTGCTTTTTTGGAGGTTCGTGATGGAGGAGATTTCCACACTGCGCCTTACTGTTTGCTCTCAGGATGAAAATGATATAGCCAAGTTTCATCAGCAGTAATTACGTTTGAAAGAATCTCCGGATCTTCCTCTAACATCAACTTTAACTGCATGCAGACCTGCATGTGAATGTCCTTTTGTTCGGGAATCAACAGTCTTGGAACCCATCGCGCACAAACACGTCTCATGTGTAATGTTTCTGTCACCAGCGTGTGGATGGCACCCACTGAAATGTTCAGTATTTCAGAAAGTGATCTTAAGGTAATTCGTCGATCCTCTGTCACAATGGCAGCAGCAGTGCTGTTGTTTTCTTCCGTAAGAGCAGTAACTGGAGCAGAGGGCCAACCTTCCTTTAAAATCGATTTTCTGCCATCTTCAAGAATTCTAAACGTTCTTCGATCTGTGCTGTAGGGAAGAACAGACTCTCCATAGGCATTAACTGAAGATTTGTTGAGACGAAAGCAGAATTTCAAAGCCGCATATTGTTCCTCGCGTGTTACCTCTCTTGTAGTGGTAGGCGATACTGAACATGTCTGAACTTGCCTGGTTCTCACAGACGGGAACCAGGAGTACCAACAATGAAACTACTACGGTGTGTTTATTTCACATTATGCTAACAGAATATAATAAGATTGAATTTTAGTGTGAAAAATAATGACCGTAAAAATTATTATCACTCTTTATTGAACAGTCCTCGTATATTCACATTGTTAGTGGGCTACGAATTGATGTTATTTTTATTTAAGATTTACAGAAACAGATGCATTATACAGTTTATTACAAAGTGAATTATGCATTTATTTCCTTACCGTCGTCAAACGTAAGACCAAGAGGGCTTTGCTACTATTCCCAGGCAATCACGACAGTGCAGCGGGAAGGGTTCCTACATTTTACCAGTCGTAAACTCCCCTGGCAGCTCACCAGACGGCGGTCCGGAAACGGCCCCACTAGACCAGGTTTGGAGAGCGGAGACCGTCCTACCGGAGGAGGAAGTGTTTACCAGAACTTATCATCCTGCCATGCAACACCGAGAGTCCCTGAAAGAGACCACCAAATGAGAGATGATCTGAAGTAATAATGGAGTTACAGGAAATTCGGAGGATATAATTAACCAACGCAGCATTCCCCTTGCGACCCGAGAAAACCCTCGATAAAGCCCATAGGTCAGTTAGGTCAGCCATGGGAATTGAACCTGGGCCTCCCAAGTGCGGGACACAGACGAAACTGCCTGAGCCATGTGACGGTTATTTCATTTTTCTTTTAATTTTAAGAATTTGTTTTGAATTATTCTGGAAAAAAAGTAATTTGTACAATATAAAAGATGTGTAAATGCTACATTATTTTTTTATTATTGGTAATTGCAAGAATGCAACTACGTAACGTGGTGAGTGGACAAATAAAAGAAGTAATTTAGTTGTTATAGAAACATTGAGGGCAGAGAACTCAAAATGATCAGACAGCGTAGCATCTGATAGTAAGACGTGTTTTTTGTGTCGTTCTGCGATTGTGCAGAATATGTTTGGTTATGAATGCATTTGTGCTGCAGTATTGGCGTGTGCCAGAGATATAAAATTTGTCGATGCAACAACAATTTTTGTGAAAGGACAGAATCTATATAATTTAAAATTGTTGTAGAATTTACTAATTTTTTGTCTAATAAAACCCATCATTTTTAAAGGAGAAGAATTGTTGTTTATTCTCCAACAACTGCAGTATCAAGTTCCTTGTTCGAAGACTGCGCTTAGAGGAAAGACCCATTGCTCCGGAGCTCCGAGGCATCTACAAAATTTCTACCAGATCGTCACCAAAGGAGGGCAACATATCACCAGCGTCTTCCATCCATCATTCCCATTGTGACAAACATACTGTTGTAGCCATCCTGCTCGGTTATCTGATATGTTGCTTTCATATGACATTCTGTATTGCTCTTCAAATACACATACAAATCCAGATACACATATCTCGAAATTCTGTTATTACGCCTGTCCTTGTAGGTTGGACGGAAACCTTAGGTTTCCGATGCTATAAGCAGTGATGGAAAATAAAACAATATAAACTAGGGAATGTGTCACATAAGCTAAACGCGTGAGAAAGGACGACAAGAGGGCAAGTTCCCCTTAGGAATGCGAGCCGATCGGGAAATGTGAGAAAAAGCCAGAATGTGCCTCCCCATGACCTCAGGGGCCAAACCCCGGTGGCACAAATACTGAACTGCTGCCTAGATAAAGGATGGGGTGAAAGACCAATCAGATTAAATATAAGGAAAACAAACCTCCAATCAAAATTGCTATACATCACGTGATACGGGCAGAAGATTCATGAAATAGAACATTGGCATGGATAGATCAGCCCGCGGACGGAAAGATTACGAACAGACAAGTAAGGTCTCGACACTTTATCTTGAGGCGTTTTGGCGGGTGAATGCGTAAAGTGACGGGACATTGCAGAGTAAATCTTACAATTAGATACGGGACAGTGAAAAGTGGGTAGCTTGAATCAAAGAGTGATACCGACGGGGGTCGAGCAAGTGTGTTACGGAGCGAGCTCTAATATAAATGTCTTATCAATAAACTGGTGAGAGAAGTCAACAAGGAAGCAAAGTGTATTTCCACTTAGACGCTGGACCCTGAGCACCCACCGATTCCCGGCTCATGGAACAATGGGAATAGCAAAATATAGTAGGTTTTAGATGACATTAAAAATATAAAAGCTAGGTGCTATGAGATAGCTTTGAAACTCCTTTCTCTTTGCGTGCTAAGGATAAAAAACAAATGACATCCTATTTTAGAAAACTATTAATCATAGACGATTCTGCATTGATGCGTTTGAATCGCCGAGTCACCTACTTGTTTTTGAGTAACTTACATGTTTATGTTATATCTTCTAGCACTTAATTTTCCTTTGCAAAAGTTCTCCAACTTATGTTTTGTAATGGAGCCGCTCTCTTGGCGCTCACGTGTTGATAATGCAGCTAGCTTACTTCCCGAACAGTGATTCGTTATTAAAAGGCCAAGGTGACTATAACACATGCCAGGGGATGGAGAGACTGGAGGGGTAGAATGCATTGCTGGTTACCATGACTACGGATACTATTCATAGAAGCCGTATATTCCGCACCAGCTCGTGTTGCCAACACAATACAGGACTTTCTCCCTACTTTTCCGTTTATTTGAAAAGAAATTTGTAAGTAGAAGTAGTATCCCGCTTGAAGCAAGCCCCACGTGGTATGTACCACTGTTTATCAGCTTATACCCAGTGTAAAAAGGCAGGTTTTTTTTTTTTTTTTTTTGAATTTTACGTCCTCCAACGTTAAGTCATATGAATGAAATGGGTGAAATGATGCTCAAATGTGCCCAGGGTCCATGGAGCTTAGAGTTAACTGACATTCGTCTTTAACGATAAGGGAAAACCCTGGAAAAAACTTATCCAGGTAACTCACCCTGACCGAGATTCGAACTCGGGGCCGCTTGAACGTGAGGCAGACACGCTACCATCCACGCCACTGCGGCGGGCTTTAAAAACGCAATTCTTTCATATGATCAGTGTTTATTTTGTTATATGTGAAGTGTTTAATTCTTTCCTATTTAAGGGATATACAACAAATCTCACACACTGGTGTTCTCCAAACACCCTTTTCTTTATGTAAAATTGATGACAAACACTACGTAGTAGAAGTCGGTAGGCTAACACTAGTGCTATGTTTAGAAAAACTTTGCAGTGGAACATCTTCAATATACACCAGGATATGTAAGACTCGTTGGAATGAGGAACGTATTGTGTTGGAATAAAGTAGCTGAGAAAAAGCACTAACAAAATTGCATACACTCTTACAATGAGAACGTTAAGCTTACAAGCTTTCATTTTTACGTTGTCATATCGGACGATGAATGAAATGGGTGAAATGATGCTTAAATGCATCCAGGGTCAATGGAGCTTAGAGTTACCCAACATTCGTCTATCAGCATATAGGAAAACACCGGAAAAATCTTATCCAGGTAACTCACCCTGACCGAGATTCAAACTCGAGACCTCTTGAACGTGAAGCAGACACGCTACCATCTACGCTACCTAGGCGGGCTTTAACAACCTTCCACGCAATACCGCATTAGGAAAGTAGACAGGAAGTGACATCTCGTGGAGATAATGAAAGCCAGGGCTCTTTAAGTAAAGTCAGTTTTAAAGACCTTTTGGATTCATATACAGAGAGAAGCGCCATCGAAATTCAGAACCACCATTCCAGTATAAAATCCGTTTTCGCGATAGTCATTTTGCGATTTTACGTTAGCTAATTTTCCGAGTCACATAATCAATTCGCACAGAGACACGCCTGCTATTATTATTTTAGAACTGAAGCAAACTAAACAGAAATATATTGAAAATTATTGGTTAAAAATGAGAAATTTAAACTATTTGAATTATTTTTTAATTTTAAATAGTTTTCTATCTCTTACGATTGTGATAAATATGTAAAAGGGTTTCAAAATGAAGAGGTTTATGGAGGTTACTACAACAAAGTTGAAATGTGTAGTGTTTAACGCCCGCTTTTACTACATACGGCACCGCAGGCGATGACACTGATGATACATGAGATGAATATGGAGCACCGGTGGAATGAGATGGTGGGGAAACTGGAGATCCCGGAGAAAACCCGCCTCAGCGTGGTGTTCTCCAACACAAATCTCACTTTGCGGTCGCCTGGGATCGAACCCGGGCCGCCTTGGTGAGAGCCAGTGGTCTCACCACTGAGCCACGGCGCGGCCTAACAAAGTTGAAGAATTCTTTCATTCGTTATTAGTAAACGAATTAAGTATATTGTATTTTAATTTAGGATGGATCCTCGATACCTGCGATATCTGGATACTCAGATACTTGCACGTCTTTCTTTTTAATTTACCTTCTCTACGTCAAGTCATATCGGATGATGACTGAAATGGGTGATATGATGTTCAAATGAGCCCGTGGTCCATACAGTTTAGAGTTACCCGACATTCGTCTGTAAGGATAAAGGAAAACGCCGGAAAAACCCTATCCAGTTAATTTACACTGACCGAGGTTCGAACTCGGAACCTCTTAAACGTGAAGCAGACACTTATAAAAGTGGACTGTTTCTAAACACATTTTGCTCTGAACTGTGTAATGCCATGTTTAGAAATAAGTACACGTATAGATAAAAATATAACAAATTAAAAGTTTGTAGCTTAAAACTTCACTTATCTTTTAAGAGTTTTGGTGTAACTCAAAATAAATCTAGTATTAAAAATGTATTGCATTTCTCTAAGAGAGATAAAATTCCTAATAATAAATGATCTGGTATTTATAACTTTAATTGTTTCGATTGTGATAAAATTAATAGGGAAAGACGAAACATAATTTATAAGTCAGAACGAAAGAACATTTTCGTAGCATGAAGTATAAACAGACTGATAAGTCGGCCGTAACAGATCATTTTTGGCCATTTAACCATGAAATAAATCCAGAAGTTAAATTATTAAAGCAATGAAATGATCTGATAGATTTAATAGTTTGGGAAAAGATATTTGTTTTAAAAAACAAACATTGCGTATGAATTTTGAAATACTGGCAGTCGATTCTGTTTTTAAATTTGTTTTACTTTTCAGATTTTGATAGTACTAATAAGAACATACCAACGTCTAGCATTCGTAACGATGACGACAGCTTTGTTGTTTCCGGCTGATGTGTAAAGGTACCGGACCATTTATAGGAAAAATATTGTCGCGGTAACGGGCATTGAAGTTTCGGCGCAAATAGATAATAGATGGATAGGTTTCACGCAGATAACGAACTTGTGTAAACAGATAGTGCCGGCAGGCAAGATAACTGAGCCAAAGGCCTCGCCGGGTAGATTAACTTACGTTTCTAGAAGGTGATAGAAAGTTCGAACTATGTTATTAGATGCCTTGTTTGCCAGAAACCTCTAGTGATTGACAGAACAGTCTGGTAATCATGAATGGAGATATAAAAGGGATTGTCACACGCCAGCAGGACAGTTGTAGTTGTGAAACAGTTGTTGTGACATGAGAGATAGCTGGAAGTGTTATTGTAACGAGAGCTAAGGATGTAATCTGCTGTCACTGTTATTGTCATCGACCTTGGTAGACTGATGGTGTATGTAGCGTAAAGCTGCTGTAATCTATAAGAGTATTTCTACGAAAATAAAGGAGATTTTTAATTTCTGCAACTAGGCCTTTTAATTCTACGAACCCACAAAGTCACAATATCATCATTTGTTATAAGATAAGTGAAGGTTTAAGTTACGAATTGTTATATTTGTTTGCTCCACTGTTAATAGCTTCATATTTTACGTATTTATAAGTACACAGATAATTTTAATCTTTCTTATTAAATATATGCACTTAATTAATTTTATTGACATTACACATTTCTCCCAACATTCTATTTTGTATTGAAGATAGAAGCAGAAATGGTGATGTCGAGTAGCGAACTGTGGGGTATCGAAGAACATATTTTCTATTAGTATCGAAAATCGAGAATCAAGAAAAGCTGGTATCGAATTTTCTTAATTTTAATCAAAATCGTTAGAGCCATTTTGAGAAAATGAACATTTTTAAAACCTTTCCACTATAAAAGGTTATCAGTAGTGGGACGTTCTCCTGAAGTTCTTCGTGTCTCATCACTGGTAAACATCAAACTTAAATGTCAAGTTTGGTATTTATGTAACCAACTTTTCGATTTTGACTTCTGCTACTCACGAACACACATACACACACACACACACACACACACACACACACACACACACACACACACACATACACAATCAGGCACGTGTTTCTGTATTCTTTTTTATTCAGGGACCTCACAAGCGAATTTCTAAAGAACTGTTGCTCAGAAAAATTAGGTTTTTTTTATGGCTTCTGCGTTCCTTGCTGCTTCACTCATTCAGTTAAGGGAGGGGGGGGGGGGGTGCCTTGTATGTCCACCTGCAAGTGGCACTTTTTTCTTCTCTGCCCTTTTCATTTCTATACCGATCTTTATTTTTGTTCTTCCTCCACTGGCTATGACTTTTATAAAGTTTATGGGTGTACTTTTTTGTCTATGCGTTAGGTGTGTGAATTCAATTTGTGCATTGTACCATTTTTTCCGTTCAATGTCGCTTTTATACTAGCCAGATTTTTGCTTTTGCCTTCTTCATTGCGATATATATATTGGTGGAGGAGGTTATCTATAATAATGCAAGTATAATGTAATAATAGGAACTAGATCTGAATCCCTATGTACAGACAATTTGCGTGTTTTCTTTCTGTAGCTCGCAATTATAAGGGGGTGGACTGAAAATCTTCCAACCTCAACATGAAGATGGCAGATCTCGTAAATAAAAGCTAGTAAATTTCGTTCCTCATCTGTTAACAGTTACTCACCGAAGTTTAGCCATTTTTGTCTCTGAGTTGTTATGGACAAAATCGACAAAGTCGAGTATCGAGAGGTCATTAATTTTTTTCTTTTTGAAAGGCAATACGCCTATGCAAATCAAAGATGAGATGGATTCTGTGTATGGTGACTCTGCACCATCATTTACTACAGTGAAATTTTGGGCAGCAGAATTTAAACGTGGCCGTAAGAGCTTGGGAGAGGATTAAATTTTGGGACGTCCAAAAACTGCAAACATCGACGAAAACTTCGCCAAAGTTCACCAAATGGTGCTAGATGACCACCGAATTAAAGTGAGGGACATAGCAGAGGCTATGCACATGTCAAAAGAATGTGTTTGTCGGATACTAAATAAACTTTCAGACACGAGATAGCTGTCCGCACGTTGCTCACGTTAGACCATAAACGTGTTAGAATGAACATTTCCAACGCTCTATTAGCGCAGTTTAGGCCCAATAAATACGAGTTTTGCGTTAATTAATTACAGCAGATGAAACTTGAATACTCCATTATACGCCCGAAACAAAAATACAGTCCAAACAGTGGACCACAAAGGGGGAACCGGCTCAAAAAAGTTTTTTTGGGGGCCTGGGAAAGTGAAGGCCACTGTTTTTTTTGGGATAGTTATGGAGTTATTTTATCGATTATCTTCAGGAGCATACTTTCACCAGGACAACGCGCCGTTTCTCACCTCAGCGGTTGCAATGGCAAAAATCCACGAATTACGGTTTGAACTGCTTGACCATCCGTATTACTCACCAGATCTAGCCCCAAACGACTTCTGCTTCTTCCCTGATCTAAAAAATTGCACTCGGATGACAGAGATTTTGGTCAAATAAATAGGCAATAGCCTTCGTAAACAATTATTTTGCAGAGAAAAACACCGAGTACTATTTGGACGAGTTACATAGATGGGAGCATCGCTGGGAGAAGTGTGTAGTGTTACAAGGAGAATATGTTGAAAAATAATAAAAAAAATGTCAAAAAATATCTTGTATCTTTATTAGGTCGAAAACTTTTCAGACCACACGCGTACATTTGGATTTTTGTATGATATTTATTATACGTACATATTCATAAATATATTACCCACACTTTTGTTAATGTTGGACCTTTTTATGTTTGGTGTTTGACCAGGAGATGCAGTCTTACATTTTTCTGTTTTAAAACCGTTCACTTTGTATTTTATGTCTTTTTTCTCTCTCGCTGTAATACTTGCTCACACTTGTGACAGTGTGGACCGCCTCTCTCGTGCCTGAGTTGACTCTTTCTAAACTCTGTTGCATGCAGTCACAGCTCGGGAACCTGAGGTATGTGGTTTGAACCTCTGGCTCGCCGGAGCGCACCGAGAAGGGAGTTTGAGCCTAGAATGGCTGCCCTTCTCTAAGTTCCAGCATTAATGAGCCACATCTTATTTCCACTTTATGGTGCAGGGAGAATTCATCGCTGGTGAGACTAGCAGCTACGTGTGGCCACGTAAACCTATCCCAAGGGTTTGGCTCGAGGGTGAAAATACGGACACAACACCAAAAGCTACATGGCGAGAAGCATTGCCTGAGATAGGCAACGCTCACTGCTACACGTTTTGCTTTATTTCAAATTTTAAAGAGCTTCAATGTAACGGCATTTAAAATAATAACTTTTGTAGACTTAATTAAAATAAGTAGTGCTAAAGAGACGGTGAGTGATTTGATTTCAAAAATCAAGATATAAAGCTAATCTGGACAGTAAATGATAAAAAATAATTACGGACTTAAGTAAAATATAACTCTTATTTTCTTTTAAAAGGTTTAACTATAAAGAATCTTTAATGTGTTTTGTAAATGTCGAGGCAAGAAAAATGTGTAAACTCTAATTGTGAAAATCTTAAAGATATTCATTCTAAAGGTTAAATACGTGACTATGTTAACTTTGATCCATTAATTTCTATATGTGCAAATCATTCTTCTGATTTGCTTTCCAAGACCAAGGAATACGAGGGCTGTTCAATAAAGAATGAGCATAAATTTTTATGGTCATAATTTTTCCCACTAAAATTCAATCTTATTCTTTTCTGTTAGCTTAAGGTGTTTCATTGTTGGTACTCTTGGTTCTCGACGGTGAGAATCAGGCAAGTTCAGACATGTTCAGTATCGCCTAATGCTGCAATGGAGGTAACATGTAGTTAAGGTTGATGTTAGAGGAAGATCCCGAGTTTCTTTCAAACGTAATCACTGCTGATGAAACTTGGCTAAATTATTTTGATCCTGAGAGCAAACAGCAAAGCTCAGTGTGGAAATCTCCTTCATCACCAACCCTCCAAAGAGCAAAAGTGGTTGCTTCTGCTGGAAAAGCTATGGTCATCTCATTCTTCGATATTCATGTAACGGTTTATCAGTATGTTCTACCTACACACACATCAGTAACTGAACAATACTACAGGGTAGTCCTGAAAACATTGCAAGTCCATATCAGGCGCAAAGGACCACATTTCCGTGAAGCAGGCTGGATACTGCATCACGATAATGCACGGTCACATATTGCCAATACTGTTGCTGAATATCCTACAAAAATGAAGGTGAAGTGCATCCCTGACCCTTCCTATAGTCCGTATTTAGCCCCATAAGACTTTCTTCTATTCCCTAACTTGAAGATATGCCTTCGTGGGAGGCATTATCCATCATCAGAAGCAGTTGTGAAGGCTGCGGAGGCTATTTTGAAGGATATCTCAAAAATTGTTTCCAGCATGTCTTTGAAGACTGGCAGAAACGCTGGGACAAGTGCAGCACAGTCTGAGGAGACCATTTCGAGAAGGGCCATCAAAATTATGAGAATGTGTAAAAGTACGTTGTCAAAAAAGATTGTGATCATTCTGTATTGAACAGCCCTCGTATGTTCAAGAAATGTTCTACTGCCTCTAAGTGTTAAGTTCATGACATGTTATAAAGCTTAACTTAAATGGGTACAGCTTTACTAGTAGTTGGAAAGTTCAACTTGCTAATACTAAGTCCTATCAAAGTTAACTAACGTTACAGGCAACTTTAGAAGGTGTTACGTCCATAGAATAAAAAAGCCTACAACACCAAGTAGTGAATCCTCCCTTCTTCCCCTTAGAGCTCTTAATGTTGTAAACCCCAACAGCTCTAAATGAGGGATAAAATGCCTCTAATATTCATCCAGAAGGATTTGAAACTAGGAAGGAACTTCTAACTTCCTTAGCCTCTCTCCGATGGCCTTCCAAGTTCTGAAAATACTATATAGCTTATGTTTCCAGTAATTTTGTAGATATTTATACTTCTAATATTTTGTACTTTCCTTTTGATATCACAGTTACTTGATAAATTAAAAAACACAGACAAGTTTTACGTAATACAAAAATCCTTAAATTGTACAACGAAGTGAGGGCCCTAACTTTAAGGCCGCCAAATTAACATTACAAATTCAACTGTGGCGTAGGGAGGTGGCGACCCCATCGCCCAACCTCACGGTTGCAGTTAGCCAACCCAGTGCCTAGGGGTATATCTGGGCCACCCGGGCTCCCGAGGGGAAATAAGTATTGGGATTACAGCTGCTCACTAGTCAAAGGGCCCCATACACAGGGTTAAGTGTGAAGACCTCAAAGGGATTTACGGCGGAGAAGAAGTTCTTCTCCACGGCGAAGTCGCGGAAGAGGCATCCCTCCTAATGGGTATGATACGTTAGGAACGGACAGATGAGGTTCGAAGTCCAGTAAGACAGCTGATCAAGGAGAGGACAACTCCGATATAAAACCGGGCCCTCGAGGATGGGGGTTTAGCATTTGGCTGGCAGCCCAATCTAATAAAAAAACGAACTTATTCACAATTCTGGTATAAAGAGCTTTAGATTATATGCCAAAAGTAAAGAGATGTGGGACGCCCAGCTCTACGCTGGAAGAATGAGTAGCCTCTTGAAGAGAACGGAAGGGGTCACAGGGCCTAATGCCTGAATATGATGATGATGATGATGATGATGATGATGATGATGATGATGATGATGATAAAAAATACAACTTCTCTACAGCTATCGAAAAAAATAATATTCTTAGTTAATAAAAATAACAGTTTCTGATTTATAAAGTTAGCAGTGTTACCTCTTTATACAATGGAAGATAGGACTTTCGTAAGTGCACTAGTCCACTTTTGGCACTATATGAGCTACATATATATTGTGATATCCCTGGAAATATTTAAATATGCCGCTATGAACCAAATGTTTGAACCATCCCAAGGATACCATTGGGGAACACAACTCGGAGAGTGAGAGGTTAAATTATCCACACTAAAACCTAGAAGATACGGGGCACTTAACAATCAAATACACAATTCTTCCTGAAATCCAGCTACCTGTTTTATTCCAAAATAAACACATGAAAACATAACATTCCGCAGGCGCGGAGAGATGTAACAAAAGCGACGGTCAATCCAACATCTCCCGGCCAGCCAGCTCCAGATCCTTTCATGGCTGGCTAGATCACAGCTACCATTTGTTTTCGTAGAAACACTACTACGAAGATTTCTAACTAGCCAAAAGGAGCCGGACGCCTGGCGGCGACTTGACCTTACTAAACAAAGTGAGTATATCACAATATATATCACCGTAATCATCTCCGGGCCCAAATGACCTTGTTGTCGACGGGCCCTAAAACACCACACACGCAGTCGTAATCGTCTCAATGAGCTTTATCCTATGACCTTAAACACATTTCAAGTTTCAGGTATTTCCACTTGATACTGAGTTAGTGAGTTTCATTGTTACAAAAGTCCAGGAACTTCCGTTGTTCTGCAACTTAGACCGGCATCGTGCCATAAGCACAATGAAAGACTCATCCAAGAACATTAAGTATATGATGTTCAACTGCCTATGATCAAGATCTATAAGATGACTTTCAGCAAGGTGAAGGAACCTATGTCAGTGTCCAAAAAGCAACAGAAGTGGAAAGTGACTACATATAAAATTATTGAATATAGATCAAGCATTGTTACTGCTAGAAAGAACTCTAGTGGTTTAATGACAGAGACATTCCTACTCAAAGGAAACACAAAGTTTGCTGTAACCATACCGGAGAAAGTTTACGATAAATAAATTCCTCTGAAAACTGAGAAAGCCAAGGACATTTCGAAGTATGTTGCTTCAGTTCTTCCTGAAAAACAATAGTATTTTCAAATTCTGTGTGGTAAATATAACAAAGAACAGATATCTAATGCGGAATAATCAGGAAGTGAGGTTTGGGATTCACATTAGGGTAACTGACTGAATGTAATATCTATTTTTTATTACGCTACAAATAAAACGTTCTTCAACACACATATGAGCACTGTAAAATATTTTTAAGCTCTGAAGTGTTACATCATGGCAAACCATCTATGTTCATTGCAATAAAATATAACCGCTTACATTTTGTCACTGTGTGGAGATTAGTACATCTTCATGCTCACATAAAGTGAAAGACAAACTAGACTTCCAAGTTCTGGTAGTGTACCGCATTCCCTGTGAATGTGGGACACCGTATATAGGACAAACCGGAAGGACCATCGCCACCAGAATAAACGAACATGATCCTGGGCTGACAGAGCATTGTTTTGTTAACGACCATAAAGCGAACTTTCGGGAGACGACCATCTTGGCAAAATGCAACAGTTACTGGGAGCGGAGAATTAAGGAGGCTTTGGCCATTTCCTCTGAAAGCAGCACGCTTAATTGGGATGCTGGAGTTCAGTTCAGCTCCTCTTGGGAACCGGCCTTAGAAATGGAAATCCGTCTATTTAAGAGGAACAGATCTATACAGCTTGATAATCAAGTTAAGTAGTTACGTTTCATTGAACCAATTAGTTTTCTATACTCACGCCATCTCCTGACCTGTCATTTAATTTACTGAAAACATTCGTTTGTACAGCAATACAAATTTTGATAGTGTTTTGTCTTTGTTTATATCCAGTGATTCATTTGTGGTTATAAAATTTAAGCATGTTTGTGTTCTGTAGAGCTACACCAAGTGTTTACTACTGCATGGCACTTTCAAGTAAAAGTCAAGACCTTCTTCGTCAATATCTTCTCTTGGAACTCCAATTTAATCGTACTTAACTACTAGGACCATATAAATTTTGTTTATAGACCACGCCGTGGCTCAGTGGTTAGACCGCTTGGCTCTCACCAAGGCGGCCCGAGTTCGATCCCAGGCGACCGCAAAGTGAGATTTGTGGTGGACAACACGGCGTTGGGGCGGGTTTTCTCCGTTACCTCCGGTTTCCCCCGCCATCTCATTCCACCGGTGCTCCATTTTCATCTCATGCATCATCAGTGTTACCGCCTGCGGTGCCGTATGTAGTAAAAGCGGGCGTTAAACAATACATTTAATTTCATTTTTCTCTGTTTATAACTTAATGACTAAGGATAATAGGGAGTATAAGGATATAAAATATGACCAAACTAAGAAATAACTTGATTACCAAAGGATACAAAGCAGGAAATATTACTTGTAATGGGGCATGCTGTTAATTAATCTTAAAAATGAACACACAGATATTGTCGCAAACTCGTTATCTCGATAGCGCGGCTTCTGCAAACAGCGGGCAGATGGTGTAGCACGGAGATAAAATACAGACAATGTAGCGCAAAGATAAAAGTCTGCCGAACAAATAAAGTTTGATAAATGTAAATTTCTAGTGACATTTTAATTGATAGAGAACATTCTAGAACAGTCGAGAATTATCAGTGGAGGTATATTTAAGAGATGGTGACACGACGTCCGCCTCGGTAGCGTAGATGGTAGCATGTCTGCCTCAAGTTCGAAGAGATCCCGAGTTCGAATCTCGGTCAGGGTGAGTTACCTGGATAAGGTTTTTCGGGGTTTTCTCTTATCCTGAAAGACGAATGTCGGGTAACTCTAAGCTCTATGGACCCCGAGCTCATTTGAGCGTCATTTCACCCATTCCATTTTTCGTCCGATATGACTTAAAGTTGGAGGCCGTAAATTACAAAACAAAAAAGAATCACAACACGCCAGCGGGACACTCGTAAACGGAGTTTTTACGAGCGTTGTAAACAGTGGAATTTTTTTCTATATCTTTTATTTTTTTTTATTTTACGTCCTCCAACGTTGTCATATCGGACGATGAATGGAATAGGTGAAATGATGCTAAAATGAGCCCAGGGTCAATAGAGATTAGAGTTAGCCGACATTCGTCTTTCAGGATAAGGTAAAACCCCGGAAATAACCTTATCCAGGTAACCCACCCTGGCCGAGATTCGAACTCGCGATCTCTTGCACATGAGGCAGACATGCTACCACCACGCTACAGAGGCGGGCACAGTGGAAGTTGAGTGAACTCTTTTGTTTGTGGTCAATGAACCTGAGCATTGTATTTTGTATGTTACGTAATGCTATTACAGTTAGGGTTCACCAAACTGTTTTTCTATGGAAATAAAGAACATTTTGAATTTCTGCAACTTGGACTTTTAATTCTACGAACCCATAAAGTCACAATATTAAAAATTTCCGAGATATTACCTGTTATTCGTTTGCATTTACAAATAGTTATATTTTCTCCGTTAGGACGTCCTTCATTTTCATATCCTAATTATGCAAATAAAACAGAAATTCAGAGCTTACATAACAATCAGCACTTTAAAGATTTTACTAATGCTTAAACCTCCTGTGTGCTCTAATATAACTTGTATTCAGAACACCTGTATAAATGGCTATCTCAAGTAAGATAGACGGCAAAATAAGTGTTTGTAAGAATAGTTTGTTGAGGAGTAGTCAGAGAAAGTCAAGTGAATGGAACGCATGAGACTTTGCCCGAGGGTATTGCTTTTGCAAAGGTGAAAGAAAGGTTACAAACACGTGCGGTCATAAAGCTCCCCGAAGAGCTAATTTCGCTGCACACGTTTATACCTTACATGTGCCCTCAAGTGATTTATGAATTCCAACTTTATGTCCCAACAGGAACAAACACAGTTAGAGCATGTAATTTGTAGCTCGTTCGTTGCATGCAGCTCATAAAATATGTTACCACAGCACAGTCATAAGGACACAACAACGTAAAAATGTATGTTCTATGGATTTCAAGTCAAGATCATTGAAATATTGGGGCTTTAAAATGCTTCCTATGCTTGAAACACCTTTCCCTTATTCCATCCAGAACATGAGAAAGATAGATGAAGAGAGTCAATAATTTGTTAGCAGTGTGTATAAATGCATCATGAAGGTTCGATGATCATTCAGGAACTTAGTAACTGTTCCGTTGTGGATACCGTATGCAGAAAACAAGAAACTTTTACTAAAAGCCCGTTCAAATATATCTGAGGAACCTTTCAAAACACTGAACTGGACTGCACTATGCTACGAAGAGGATTCGACACGGAGGTCCGGACTAGGTCCAAGTGTGGCACACCCAGGAAGAAAGGTAGCTACGACAGTGCACAGGGAGAGCTCTACAGTTGATCAGTTGCAAACTACCCGACAATTCAGTACAGTCGGTATTCCACACTACTCTCCGTAGAGGAGGGGAACCGTCCCCTTCAGCTGCCATGGTGCGGGCGCTGCGGACCCTTAGCACTCGTGGTACCTCTGACATTACTAGAGGAACCTCGGGCCGAACTGCCTAGGTCCTTCCGAAGGGTATTTTTTCGGATTGGGTTGGACTCGAGGGGACAGTGTGTTTCCGACACCCGTGTGAGATCGGGTACGTCTGCGGACGGGGTGGAGGGTAGCCATATATTCCCGCGTACTAGTCTGCATAGCTAGTAAAATGTGTGCTAGATCACCAGGCAGCCCTACCGAGGTTTCCGGTAACCTTCCCCTTTGGGGTTGGCGCGCGTAAGTGGCGTATGCACTACCATCGAGTCTTGAGTCCATACGACCAGATGGGGGGAGGGGTTAGATTCTATGTCTTGCCCTAAGGAAAGAGCCTTGGAGGTGCTGGGCGCCCCTCGGGGCAGCTCGATTTCCTCCTTGGTCCTAGAGGGAGGTCGGTTTTCACTTCATGAAGGCTGCCCTAGTAGATACCCTCGCCCCTTAATTGATTAAATTAATTCCACACCACTGTGGTCCTCAAAAGGCCAGGTAGAACCGTAGACCCGCCCCCACCTCCTCCCTGGAAGATACCACCAAATGAGAATTTGATGTGAAATATATTATAATGGAAATGAAATGGAGGAACGGGAAATTCGGGAGATATAATTAACCCAACCAGCATTCGCCTGATTAAGAATAACCACCGAATGTTCCATGGTCAGGCAGGCCGGCCACAGAATTTGAACCCGGATCTCCCGAATGCAGGCCACAGAGGAAACTCAAAGAGCTCAAATGGTGTTGGTAGTGCTTATGTGTGTGGAACCAAATTGTATACATTCGGATTCCATGCTAGCACTTCCATTTATACTGCAGAGCTTTATGCAATATACCGGGCCACTTTACATGTACTTCGACGAAAGTTAGGGGATTGCTTAATCCTGAGTGATTCCCTCAGTGCACTTCAAAGCCTTCGGCAGCTGTTCAACTACCACCCTATTGTGCAGCGTATCCAGGATGCAATCCACGTTTTAGACGTTTCAGGCGTTAGTGTGGTGTGTGCATGGATACCTGGTCACTTTGGCTTGCCGGAGATGAAATGATGGATTCAGCAGCTACGATGGCTACCATGCAGCCCAGGATTAGAATACCATTTGTGACCTCGGATGATTTTAGAGCTATATTGTGGTGAGCAGTGCATTCCTGCTGGCAGGAAGAATGGTCCGCTCTCCGCAGCAGTAAACTTAGATCTTTGAAAGAACTTCCGATTCCCTTGGTTACCTCCTGTAATCCATCTCGTTGAGAGGAAGTGAATTTGGCTCGGCTGCGCATTGGCCATTGCCTTTCTACGCATAGTTCTTTGTTTAGAGGAGAGTCTGCTCCAGTTTGTGCGCTTTGCAACGAAGCTTTGACCGTCCGTCATGTGTTGCTTGAGTGGTTTTGCCTAGCACACCTTCGTACGTCTCTTGAGCTGCCAGTCACCTTTGCAGAAAAGCTGGCGGATGACAACAGAGCGATGGAGAAGCTTTTAAAGTACCTTTCTAGGTTGGATTTTAGAATTTAGTGAGGAATTCTTTTTAACGCCTTTTGTCCTTATATTTATGTTTAATTTCTTTTTGTTGTGATTGTGTACATGTATTTTTTGTGACTTTATTTACACCTTTATTAAGTTTTAGAACTGTTTATATCTGGCATTTGCCACGAATGATTTTTAAAGGACACTGATAACACTGTAGTTGGGCGCTCTTATATACCTACACATGTATCTATTTATCCACCAATGAGCAATCCCGCTTGGATTTTCAGAATACTGCTAATGATTTGCTGAGTTTGAAATCTGTACATTGTATTAATTATATTTAAGGAATAAAAATTGCAGAGCTCTGGAGGAAAACATACTAATTTGGTTTACATATTCTAATGTTCACTGTTACGGGGTCATTAGTCTCAATGACCTTCACATGTTTCTTCATTTCCATTTCTCTCACCCTTGTCTTTATCCATTCTTGGAAAACTTCATTGATTAACCTGCTCAAGCTGTTCTCGGTAAGCAAACCAGGTGAAAAGACGATCAAAAATTGTTTTGATAACGACCATAGAGACACCTTTCGGTAGAGGACCATCTTAGCAGAATGCAATGGTTACTGGGAGCGGAGAACTAAGGAGGCTTTGGCCATTTCTTCCGCGAGGAGTACGGTTAATCGTTATGCTGGATTTCAGTAAAGCTCCTCTTGGAAACCGGCCTTAAAATGGAAATCTGTCAACTTAAGAAGCACAGATCAATACTGCTTGACAATGAAGTTAAGTAGTTACGTTTCTTTGACCCAACTAATTTTCTATACTCACGCCGTCTCCTGATCTGGCATTTAATTTACTGAAAACAGTGTTTTGTTTTCTTAATGCAATTTTGATGGGATTTTGTCTTTGTATATATTTGTGTCATATCCAGTTTTTCATTTGTAGTTATATCAGTGGTTGGGAGATATGCACACTCCCGAAACGTCGATTCCTAATCGTCTTTTCAATTTGCTTGCTTCCCGAGAATAACTTGAGCATATTCATCGCCAGGAAAGCCTCAGGTTTTATTTTTCATTGATGGACCTATTTATTTTGGCAACATACTGTTCGCTGACAAAAAGATATCAAATTTGAGATCGTTTAAGTGTTAGAAATTGTACTCAATGGTCACTATTAACTTTGTTTGTCTACATTCAATTGCTCGGTTTGGGCCATTGAATATAAAGGACGCAATTCTTCTACGTTGGCATTCTGGCTGGGATAGTAAAAATAATTATTCTATTTCCAACAGGAGGTTAATGACACAAGAAACTTGTCACAGAAAACTCAGATTAATTCCATTACTGTTACAAAGACGCTACGAGTCGAGGAGTATCCTACCACCAAAGAGAGAGTGGAAAGTTTACGATCCCTATATCCCATGCTTTGGCTCATATTTTGTCGATAATCGCTTGAGGAAGAGCGTGTGATTTAAATTCAATTTTTTTCGTAGCTACAAAAAGGAACAATTGCCGATCTCTTCTGAACGAGAGGAGAGGAGCATGTCCGAGAAAAAACAGAACATATGGGGACTTGAATATTGGATGCCGAAATCACTCCCTCTTAGTCATAGTAAGCAAAGGAATCACTGTAATCCGATTTTATATCGAGATTCTACCGGAAATACAAGCTTTGACGTCCGCTGAGCCCACAAGAAGCAGTTTTACAAAGAGTCCCTGTGAATAACATATATAAAAAAGCCAAAGGTATTATAAAAAGAAAAGCTTTAAGGATTTCCAGAACCTTTGTACTTAAACACCAACACATTGGAGATAGAAGTGTGAAGTGGACGTGGAAGTGTGTGCGAAGAAGATCATGACGTTTAGATGACGATACACTGCTATCGGAAGTAACGATTGTTGTTATTCCACAAAATAGAAATATTAACAGCGGATAAAAACAAAAACCAGTTACCTTTTATACATAGATGGCGATGAAGTAACACTTCAACAAACAGAAGAAAGAGTTTAAAAATTGACAATCGATCCTGTGTTATATTTGTTCCCTTGGTTACTTTTTACCAAATGTAGGGCCCTGGGAAAGAACTAGGCGAGTCCCTTTTTGTAAGAAAGCCAGAAAACGAGTATTTAATTTTAAAACATAATGGATGATTCTCAAACAGAACATCTCTATCAAACATAGTGAAATATTAATGCATCACATGTAGGAATCAAGTAAAGTGGTACTTCCTGTCCGTTAAGTCAATAACATTGCACCATACAAAACAGTTCATTTCAATAGCATTTTCTCATTTAGATTTTCCCTTTTCTTCGCGGTCATACAGAGAGTAAAATTATTAAGTCTGTATATACTGATCTGCTTTTAAAAGTTTTACTATCGCTTCAGTCTTTTTTG
Source organism: Mantis religiosa (assembly GCA_030765055.1). Classification (NCBI taxonomy): domain Eukaryota; kingdom Metazoa; phylum Arthropoda; class Insecta; order Mantodea; family Mantidae; genus Mantis; species Mantis religiosa. The sequence goes on from CM060950.1 coordinate 121,214,305, forward strand.
TTGAATTTTTTATTTCAATTTCTCGGCACAGTTAGTGTTATACAAATTGTGGAGCTATATACATAATATACATAATAAAATTAAAGTATACAGGGATAGAGGATACTCATATTAGAGTCCTCAAGCTAACTGGTCTGATTAGTGTGAGTATAAATTAAATAACTTCATTACATAATGAGTAAACATTATAGAAATAAAATGTTCTGTGGCAAGCGTGCCTTCAGTCTTGGCACAGCATCAAGGCGACGTCCCAGTTGGAAGAATAACGCACCTCATACATAAGGAAGGTGAGCAAAGAATCTGCTTGTCGTTGTAGAGACGTACTCATAAATGCTGTCTATGTCCAATTCTCTATGCAACTATGCATTCCGGATGTACCACGGGGCCTTGACAGACAATCGTAATATTCTCTTTTGAAATACCTGGAGTTGGTGAATATGAGTAGGTGAAGCACATCCCCATAATGGCATATCGAAGAAGCGGTCGTAGAATACTCTTGTACAGTAGCAGAGTACATTCGACTCGTAAAGACGATTTGCGGTTGAGAATGGGATACAACTTGTGAAGACGAGCATAGGCTTGATTTAGTTTGCTTTTGATATGTGTACTCCATGTCAGTCGATGATCAAGATGGACGCCAAGATATTTCACTGCTCAATAAGAAGGTAAACAAGGTACTTCAGTGTTATATAGCCGTATGTTTACAGGAGCAGCAGGCCTGCGCAAGGTGAAAACCTTAAGAAGACATTTGCTTGGATTAAGTGCGATACGCCAGCGAGATAACCAGTACAAAGAAATGTCCAGGGAAGATTGTAGGGTTGCAATGGCAGTTTCAATAGAGGAGTGCGAGTTAAAGATTACTCTATCGTCAGCAAACAGGCGGTACTTGTTGCAGGAAGTTCAGGCATGTCAGCAGTATATAGACTGTAAAGAAGAGGCGCAAGGACGCTGCCCTGGGGCACGCCGGCTAAAATAGTACGGGGTAAGGAATGCGTTGAACCAAGACGCACAGAAAATTGGCGCTCCTGAAGATAGCTAGTAATCAAGATAAATACGTAGAGCGGAAGACCTAGGTCATGTATTTTATAAAGGAGGCCGTCGTGCCACACTCTATCAAATGCCTGAGTGAAATCTCTTTTACACCTCCTTTCGCCTACAACTAAGCCGTTTCTGCAAACATGTATCTTTATTTACATGAACTAAATAAAGAATGTTATAAACTATAGTACTTGGTAACCAATTACATTTACTTGTTTCTTAAAATTCTCGAATCATCCGAGAGCAGTTTCGTGATGTTTTCGCAAAGTCTCAACCGGTAAACTAACGTTTTCGGTCACTTCCGTTAGGTGATGGATAGTTTGCTGATAATTAAATAAAAACTAAAGTTTCCAACCCTTTCTCACATAAATGTGCTGTTTCCAATAGTTTGATTTACACCTTAATAAATATAACGAAGAATTTCATATAGAATATGAACAGACCAAAACAGTTATTTAATTGATTGTTTTAATAAGGATTTCATATAATAAAGGATAGAAACATTTAAATATCAAAAATGTAAAGGATATTTCTATCCTTGAAAAGTAGAAGACGATTATAATTTTAAAAAGGTTACTCACCTTGGGTAAATACCAATTTCAGAACATTTTTTTTAAAAAATGGCATAAAATTGGTTTCTCAAAATACATACAGCACAAAAATCGACTGCAGTTTGCTAAACAAGATCACATTTCAGATAGTAAAAGAATCTCGCAATTATCAATTGAATTATTTTAGTGTGCGATGAGATTTATATTGGACCAAACGTGATTTGGAAGCCAGAGTGAAGGAAGATAAGAAGGTTGATAAATCAGCGCTGGCAGATCATTTTTTGTTAATTTAACCATGAAATAAATCCAGATGGTAAATTAACAGAAACAACTGAATGGACTGATAGATCTAATAGTTTCGGAGAAAATATTTATTTTGAAAAAAAAAGACCATGTAATGAATTTTGAAGTATCCCCAATAGATTCGGACATTAAGTTCATTTTGTCCCGAGTAGGTGGCAGCGCGGTAGCGAACTATCCATCTAACGGAAGTGAGCGAGAAAGTTAGTCAGCTTACCGACCGAGGCTGTGATGAAAACTTCACGAAATCTGTCTCGGAAGATTTTACAATTTTAAACAACAGATAAGTGAATATGGTTATTAAGAGTTATAGTTTACAATATATGGGTCAGTAGCTTCAGTTTTTACTAAATAAATTAGACTTTATTTATCTCTGTTCTTGCAAAAGCTGATGTACCTATGGCCTTCATTTGAACTTTTCTACCACTCTTATACGAATTAAGGTATTCTTACCAAACTTTACTCTGTTATCTACAGTGCGATTCATATAAATCTGAACCATTTCAATAGGTCATAACCTCTGAACCAATTTTAGGACATACGTGCAACTTTGGGAGAATATAATACACAATTGGGAGATTACATTACACCATGTACATCTCAGAGAAAATGTTGAAAGTGACCTCCACCAGCATCTATAAATGTTCATACTCGTCTCACCACATTCTCTGAAGTTTTATGGAGAGTATCCGCGCCCATGTTACTTATTTTATTTCGAATGGATTACTTGAGAATATCCATTCTCTGTGGCCTATTCTTGTACACTATTTTTAGATACCCCCACAAAAAAGTACAGTGAGGTTAGGTGAGGGGATGTGGGGTGCCACAGACCTTTTGAGATTATTCTATTAACAAAGAAACTGGCTATAAGTTCCATGGTGTCATTAGATATATGGCACGTTGTTCCATTTTGCTGGAAATAACTTTCAATTCGATATCATCTCCGTAAAACTTCAGAGAATATGGTGATACGAGTGCAAACATCTATAGGTTTTGGTGCAGGCCACTTCCAACATTTTCTCTGAGATGTATTTTTTTTTCTTTTCTGTTAGATTAAATTTCTATTTTGCATGTTCCAAAATTTTACAACTTATAACTTTTGACTACCTTTATTTGTCATTTTTCTTGTTGCTACCTTGGCTTATATGACAACCTGGTCTTCTGCTTTGGCCGGTAGCTCTTAACCTCCATACCTCCTTGATTACCTAATTAGCCCATTCTGCCCCCTAAACTTCCTTTCTTATATTCTTTACATTTCTTGCCCATTTTTCTTTTAATTTCTGCAACAACTCACCGATACTTCTTACCTTCTGTTCCCCCTCCCCATTAACATTTTTATAGCTACTATGCTCTTCTCTACTGCGTCCCATTTATCCTCTCAAACCTTTTTTCTCATCATGCAACCTCCTCGCATGCTGTTACATAGTGTTCTATGCTTTCTTTTCCCCCATACAATTCACCAATTCCCTTTTCCATACCTCTTATCCCTCTTTGATATATTGTTCCTGTTCTCATCCAAGCTAACCCTTATCTCTCTTGCCTATTGCAGTAATCTATATATGCTACTCGTCCCCAATTTCTCTTTATTTGCTTGTAAAATTGTAATGATTTCATATTTTCTAGACTTCCTCATATTTCCTGTCTTTCCATATATTCTATTCTGCATTTTACCAATTTACCCAAATCGCATGTATTCCTTTCCTCTAATCTCCATATATCTCCCATTTCTACATTTTCCATAGTTCATCCTATCTCTGCGCACCAACTATTTGAGTACTCTTATCATTTTTTCTCTCTCATGCATAACCTCATAATTTTCCCTTCTTCTTTGGCTAAACACGTATTCCAAAATTGTATTATTCTTTTCATTAATATTCCATTTCTTCTTGTCTTTCCTAATTTTACTAAAGCTACTTCCTTAGGTGCTGCTCTTGGTAAGCCTAGTAGCTCTTTACAAATACTTCTGTAGTTTTTGTCCACCGCTTTGTTTACCACTGTGCCCCCCTCCAGATCGAATAGTATAATATAATCTCCCAATTGTGTATTATATTCTCCCAAATTTGCACATGTTTCCTATTATTGAAATAGCTCAGGTTTATATGGATCGCATTTTACTTCATAGTGCACAGATGGATATTTGTAGAAATGGTTTTATTAAACACATATTTCCTTGTAGGTACAATAGGAACAGGAGGATACAGTAGGCTTAACCACTGTCAGAGCTTTCAAAGACTGATCGTTGTGTGAGAAAAACTTGTACATGAATAGAGAGGGTTATGTATGTGCAACACAAAAGGCTTTTCCCAGTTAGTAATACAAAAAAAAAATTAAAAATGAAGTTTCTGTGAGTATTTTTAAAACTCTATGGAAATGTTGCCTTTTCAAAGTCATAATAGCGAGAGAACGTCGATCAGATTGAATTAACTTCCGCAAGCGTGCCTCAGTTTATCGGCGCTGTCAACCAGCGCTGTCAACCAGCGCTAGGTAAGAACATCTCGGTACGCTTCGCTTCACAAGCTAATAGCATTGGGATTATCGAACTGCCGTTGCAACTTCTGATGACAATCTGTTTAGTGGCCATTTATGTTGTGGTGGGTCGCGAAAGGAGTGTTCGGGGTCATCTGCGGCTGTAACTAACTTTTGGAACACCCTACAATCTTTAGCCTTTTAAATCAACAATGTCTCGTAATTACTTAATTGCGTGCTTGGTTCTTAAAGGGAGCCTTTTCTGTGTGTAAAACCATAAGCAATTGGTAGCGTTATTTTATTTGTTTACTGTAAATATAGTATTTATACAATTTAATTGTATAGTAATTAAACAATCCGAAACTTCTGACATTTCATTCGAAGCTAGAACGTGGTAGAGCTGCGTTGCCACGCCCGTCAGCTGTTAAACAGTGCATCAAATAGTAAATATCTTGCAGTGATTTACCTATTAGAGTAGCTGCAAAATAAGGATGAACATGGGAACAGCCAATACAGTTAGCGTACTTTGTTGGCGTTGTCAGTTCCATAGCGAGCGGCCGACAGATATGGAGGATACCGTATGCGCACGATAAGAAAAGCGATCGGGTTCCAAGTCCTCGTTCGGTAAGTTTCGTTTAACTTCGTAAACATAGATGACAACTTTGAAATTTGAATTGTGCTACACACTAACATCTAGGCCTAATACGCTAAGCTTTAACATGTCCGCCATGTTTCGTTTTGATCAATTTCGAGGTTAATTAACTAACCAGTTTACAACAATCAGACAAGTTTAAAACAAGGCGACGTGATCCAGCGAATGGGGAACGTTGTTTTGGAGGATTGCTGATTAAGCATTTTCAGATCTTCATGCAGAATTATGTGCACAGATCCCACTCAAGTTCAAATTTGGAAGCGATTTCTGCAACAGTCTTGGTTTGATATTACACGATGTTCTGCCTTCATCGAACTGTTGTACCCAGGAACGCAAATTAGACACATCCATGGTACCAACACCACATGCCTCACTCAACTTGCGATGAATTCCAATAGGTGTCACACCACGGAAATGGAGAAAACGTATGATTACACGCTGTTCTTGCAATGAAAACGTTGCCGTTTCAAGTTTCAAAGACAGTCCTTACACTCGTCGCTGCCACTAGAGTTCTGTGCACTGTACAGTGCTACCATCTCTGTCACGCATTCGCAAGGCGCCCACGGGTAGTTTAAAAATAAAACCACGTGTTCCTATCTGGTCCCAGTCCTGAACAAAATAGGAGGTATTGTAACTTGAACGACCCTCGTAAAAATAAATTTATCGAAAGCTCGTAATCTGTAAATCTATAAATTGAACACTTAACGAAATCACTGAAAATATCTGTAACCAGAAGGTACAAGAATGGGCTACAACTTTATATTGACATTTTGCACTCAGCGCCACAAGATGATATGAAACATGAACAACGTCCAAAGGTAACCCACCATGGCGTAGCCAAAGGGACTGAGGATGTAAGAAGCTTATCGGAAAATGACATCACGGGGAGGGATATATTATACAATTAGATGAAACGATTTCACTGACAAAGGCTGAGAGAAATCAATGGATACCTCAAGAAAAGGTATGTCAAGAGCAGTTTGAAAGTCTCAATATTGCAAGGCGTATTTTGGACGTGTACCCGTAGAAGAAAATCACATTGTTTGGCTTGTCATGTTTTCATTATACGTTTATAGGAATGCTGCTTTTATTAAGGAGTTAACCAAGTCTGTAATCATCTTGTCCGAACTATTCTTGGAACCGATTACTCTTCTACTCGTTTTATGTTGTACGAGATAATCTTTTTATAAGTAGTTCTAATGCGCATTTCCATATAGATACAATGAAAAAAATGTTTCCAAAACTTCCGAAGGTCTTCCAGAATACGTCTTGAAACTCACACACTCACTCTCTCTTAAAACACTTCCTCAGTTTTGCTTATGGATTCCTGTGCAGTATGAGAATTGATGAACATCTTGTGTTAATCTCGCATATACAGGTCCACGGTCTTTAGTGGAAAGAGTAGCCGCCTTACTTGAGACGCAAAAACACAGTACGAGACGTTAAAGTACAGGGTTTATATTAATGAAGTTCGGGGTTTTAACTCTTTATAATATTGATTACATTCAACTTTCAGTTTAAATTTATATATCAAATTAAAAAGTAGCTCATACAATTTTGTTTGTTGGCACCAGTGCGCATGCGGTGCAATGTTGTCTGCCGTAATCCGCTAGACAGCGGTAGTAGCAAAGATGGCGACTAGTAAACAGAAAGCGTTTTGTGTTTTACAGTTTGCAGCGCCCGTATCTGTAGCTAATGTGCAACGTGCGTTCCGCATCAAGTTCGGTTGTGATCCTCCTAGTAATAATAGCATTCGTAGATGTATCATTAGTTTGAAGATATCGGCTGCCTTTGTAAAGGGAAGAGCATGGGACGACCAAGAGTAAGTGAAGAGACTGTGAGCGAGTGAGAGAGTCGTTCACTCTTAGCCCAAAGAAATCACTCCGGAATGCTGGTCGTGAATTACGAGTTCCTGTGTCGATTGTTTGGAAAGTTGTAAGAAAACGTTTACGGCTACGTCCATACCGTCTACAGTTATTACAGGCTTTGAAGCTGACAGACAACGGATTACGTGCTAACTTCGCAAACGATATGTTGTTTCATGACGATGACGACTTAATGGATCGTGTTGTCTTCAGTGATGAATCGACCTTTCACCTTAGTGGATATATTAACACTAATAATATACGCATCTGTGGCTCAGAAAATCCTCAGGAGATGGTGCAAATGCTACGAAATTCCCCTAAAGGAAATGTGTTTTGTGCTGTATCCCGGCGAAAAGTTATCGGCCTTTCTTTTTTGGTGAACTTACTGTAACTGGCACTTCTTACCTTGATACACTAGACCAATGGCTCTTCTCTCAGTTGGAAGAAAACAAACCAGAGAACTTCATTTTCCAGCAAGATGATGCGCCACCTCACTGGCATAGCGAAGTACGAAATTGGTTGAACGTCACTGTACCGCAGTGCTGGATAGGCCACAAGGGCGCCAATGACATGGCCTCCACGTTCTCCTGACCTAACGCCATGCGATTTTTACCTTTGGAGCTGCATCAAGGACTGTGTGTACGTGCAACCGCTACCAGCTGACCTCCCTGAATTAAAAACCGGATTGAAGCAGGTGTTGCTACAATTACTGAATACACACTTATCAACGTTTGGGAAGAACTCGGCTATAGATTTGATGTGTGCCGTGTGACAAAGGGTAGTCACATTGAACATTTATAAGATTCTTGGTAAAACTGAGTTGCTTTTTCATTTGACATATTATTTATAACTGTAAGTTAAATGTAATAAATATTATAAAGAGTTAAAACTCCGATATTCATTTATATACACCCTGTAGATTGGGATATAGCACTGGCTTAAAACAACATCTGGGATTTCTTTCCAATATTCTTTTATGCAAATAACACCTGTACAAGGCGACTCTTTAAGAAAATACGTGTTTAATCCTACAGCTGAAGCAGAACGGTGCCCTCCCGCGCAAGCGTGCTGAGTACCGGCATTGCGTTGGTAGCTAAAGTAGCAGTTACAGAATAAATCGAATAGCCATGCTTACGTCTGTTTGTGAGTACGTTAAAACGCATGAGCAAGTTGAACATCCCACCGGTTTCGAAACATGCTTTTCGTTTGGCCTCTTAATGCAAGTGTAGTCGGTGAAATTCATCTGGAGATCAGTGAACTTAATGCAGAATGCATTATGATCGAAGAAACAATAAGACAATAGATTAAAGCATTGAAAGATGGCGGCAGTAGAAGAACCGAAGTGGATGACCTGAAGATTTGGTGCACAAATTTGAGGGAAAGTTTGGAGAGAAAAGACGCTTTCTTTTGCGAGTTTTCTAAAGCTTCAAGGAGTATTCTAATGGAAATGTGATTAAAATTATTGGAAGTTGTGCTCGCACTGGTTACCAAAAATATTGATTGTGGTAAACGTTCACACAGTGCATTAGTTTCCTCCAGCAATGCAGTGATTTTGGTGATGACCTTTAAGGTAAAGTTGTCATTAGTGACAAATTACGAGGGCTGTTCGATAAAGAATGATCATAATTTTGACGGTCATAATTTTTTGCACTAAAATTCAATCTAGTTATATTTTGTTAGCCTAATGTGAAACAAACACGCCGTAGTAGCTTCATTGTTGGTACTACTGGATCCCGCCTGTGAGAACCAGGAATGTTCAGACACGTTCAGTATCGCCTACCGCAGCAGTGGAGGTAACACGCGAGGAACAATATGCGGCTTTGAAATACTGAGTTCGTCTCAAATATTCAGTTGAGGCCTAGTCAATGTTACAGGAGGCCTATGGAGAGTCTGTTCTTCCCTACAGCACTGCTCGAAGGTGGTTTAAAGTGTTTAAAGAGCGGAGAGATTCAATTTCAAAGGAAGATGGACCCGGTGACACAGTTACAGCTCTTACGGGAGAAAACATCAACACTGCTGCTGTCATTGTGATAGACGATAGACGAATTACTTTAACATCACTTTCTGAAATACTGAACATTTCATTGGGTGCCACCCAAACGATGGTGACAGAAACATACATGAGACGTGTTTCTGCGCGATGGGTTCCAAGACTGTTGATTCCCGAACAAAAGGCCATTCGCATGCAGATCTGCATGCAGTTAAAGTTGATGTTAGAGGAAGATCGAGGGTTTCTTTCAAACTTAATTACTGCTGACGAAACTTGGCTACATTAGTTTGATTCTCATCCCAAACAGCAAAGCTCAGTGTGGAAATGTCCTTCATCACCAACCACCAAAATGCGAAAGTGGTTGCTTCTGCTGGAAAAGCTATGGTCATCTCATTCTTTGATATTCATAGAATGATTTATCAGCATGTTTTACCTGCATTATCAGTAACTAGAACAGTACCACAGGGATGCCCTGAAGACATTGTAAGTCCATATCAGGCGCAAAAGTCAACATTTTCAAGATGCAGGCTGGATGGTGCACTACGTAGATGCGCGGCCGCATATTTCCAATGTTGTTGCTGAATATCTTCCAGAAATCAACATGAAGTGCATTTCTCAGCCCTCCCCTTTAGCCTATATTTTGCCCCATGTGACTTTTTTCTATTCCCTAGCTTGAAGAAACGCCTTCGCGGGAGGCATTATCCATCATCAGAAGCAGTGGTGAAGGCTGCGGAGGCGTTTTTGAAGGATCTCTCAAGAAATGATTTCCAACTTGTCTTTGAAGACTGGCAGCAAAGCTCGGACAGGTGCATCGTATTCAGGGGAGAATATTTTGAGAAGGACTATCAACATTATGAGGATGAGTAAAGGTACGTTGTCAAAAAAAAAATGTAATCACTTGTATGTAGGTGCAAGTTTCATCAGGGATTTGGAAGAAAAAAAAAACTATGTAACGTTGGCTTTGTAGTTCACCCAAGAAGGTGAAGCTCAAGCAAAGAATTTCAACTCTAAATATCATGTGTACTGTGCCTGAGCATAGAAAGTGGACGTGGTGATGCAGTGAAATCACCTACTGAAGTGAAGAGCACGTGACATGCTGAGTAATTCTTTACGACAAAGCCCGTTTGCATGTAGCTACTCGTTCCCAAGAGCTCATTTGTTTGGAAAAGGCTTGATAAACCTCCATGCAGACCAGATCTAGTGGCAACAGACTGACTGTCACTTGTTTCGGCATTTAATAAACAATATTGGTGGTCAACGTCACCACAAGGCTAATTATTTCAAAACAGCCAGGTTTGGAGTAGTTATCAAATAAGGCGTAAGTTTTCTATGGAGATAGAATTATAAAGATAGTTTTAGGATACATTTGCCTTAATATTGGGGGAAATTACGTTAAAATATAGATACAGCATTCATTAAAAATAAAATTGATAAAATATTTTCTTAAAAATCACAGAGAATCTTTAGGGAAATCGATAGTAATCGCGATGTACATAAAGTCCGTGCATGTTTTGGTTGATTAATATTAACATAGGAAGTATGCGTTTACTTCCATGGCATTTGTACACTCAAAACATTTCATTACTTGATTAATTTGATAGAATGTATATGGAAACGTGTGTTTATTTGTTATTCAATACAACTGAGCTTCATCCAACGTTCATCGTGTACTATGGTTAAAGCGGGAATCAGTGATGCAAATACAAAGCAGCTTCGGTATGACATTTCCTGTGCAACTTCATTATGAGGTGGCAGTGTGCTTGACAGGAAAAGAAGTGAACATCCTAGCATAAGTGCTGGAGATAATGAAGGAGTTGATGCAGGGATCATTTCAGCCAAGTCCATAGAAATCGATTCAAAGAGCATCTACGAAATGCCTAGGTTTCTCGCTCTATTTTGGCCCTAACCATATAAACTTCAGTTGCTGCAGCATCTGAAGAGGTACAGCATTATTTGGATCTCATCGCCTTTTCAGGCTAGTCCGAATATGAGGATCCCAGAATCCTATATAATTTGTAGTGCTAACGTGTGATGTGTCATTATACATGATCAAGCTCACTGGGTCACTTGTATGTTTCCCAGTACACCACCAGAAGTTCTCATATGCTATGAGACACGCACCTTTTGTGGCGACTTACTATGTTGTAAGTACTAAGTCCCGGGCTTCATAGTTAAACCACTATGTTATACGAGTCAGTTGGAGAATTTAATGTCATGTCGGCTCGTTGGCCACAATAGCTCACATGGTTAGAGCAACCGCACCGAGAGCGGGAGATCCGTGGTTCAAATCCCGGCTATAGCTTTGAATTGTGCTGTTGTGCGTTGTTAAAGATGAATGCAGCGAAAATCATACATATGCAGGTTGTTGTACTTCGTGCAACGTGCCTTACTTCCCCAGGTAAAAGCGATGCTGTATACGGAAGGCATCATGAATTTCTGGCTCAGTACTTCTAATCAAAGTGTTCAAAATGTGTTGAAATGATTAACATAGAATTATGCACACATACGATTTATTTATATTCCACTTGCCTCTTAAAATGTGTTCTGCCTTCATTTCAAGCACAACACCCTGCACATTGTGCGTTTATTAATTTATATAATAAACACTTTTTAATTCGACTTTCCACCTTACCTTAGTAGAAAAGAATTCCAGGCCACATTCCCGTAGTTGCTTTCGAATAGTCGCCAAAGACTGCACCCGGCATATTTAGAGTTTATACCATTTTATTGTATTGTCTGCTTTCCCAGGCTCTATCTTCACGATATTCACGCTTCTTCCTTGTTTATAAAGTCAGCTTTGTGCCAAAAGTAACTTTAATACTCGTATTCTCATAGTTTCAGTAATAGAGGTAATTTCTCAAAATGGTAGTTTTGAATTTCTGAATGGGATCTGGGAATTTGAGATCTCTGAGTATAGTAGTATTCTAGCAGATGTTTACATTTACAAAAGTTCATTTTTGAGATAGCGAGTTTTCTTTTAGTGTACTCGAATTCCTTTAGAGAGATTTTTAGGATGACCTTGAATACTGATAATCTCGTTTTTATTATATTCACGTTTTTTCGATCATCACATGGGTTCACTGGCCCAAATGACCTCGCTGTCGACGGGCCCTAAAACACCACTCACTCACTCACTCACCCACCCACTCACTCACTCACTCACTCACATGGGTTCATGTTCTCTGGGGCTGGCATTGGAGAGGTCCCGGCTCGGATTCCCAACAATCGATAGCTTTCTCATGGTCTACAATTTAATTACCCTTTAATAAAGATAGTTTCTCATCTTTCAGATGTAATTCTGGGTTTTTGTGTGTGACGGTTCCAACCAGCAGAACTGATATTTTCTCTTAGCTATTAAATTTGAAAGCTGAACTTTATTACTCTATAGTAAATCCTTTAGAAGAATTTCAAAACATAAAGTTTTAACTTGTTCTCATACGTCTTTTAAACTTCTTTTCCATTTACCTGGTTATAAGGCACAAGTCTGTATTATAATTTTATTTTATTGGCTATAGTTCAAAGGAAAAATTTTAAATTGTGTCATTCGAAATTTGTTGTTGTTCCGGAAGATTTATATTACTTTAAGAATTAATAATTTAGAAACCACCGTATGGAAGAAAGATTATGTAAAATTTAATGCCTGATATTTTAGGAGTCTATTTGACAAATTTCAAAATGAAGTAGACAGATTGTTAAAGTGTGGACCATTTTGAAAATAATAATGTTTTGATCAGAATAGTTTTAAAATATCTATTATTTCAAGCAAAAGCCACCTATGTTTTTTATTTTTAACCTATATTATATAAAAATAGGTGATTTTATTAAAAATATCAATATTGATTTTTTATTTATGTGGTCTAAGTAAATTTAAAGTCATGCAATACAAAGGTGAACTTTGTACTTTGCGAACGCGAGATTTGCGTTAAATTTCAGTAGAGCATCTGCTAACAATATTTATTATTAGACTCAACTGTGGTTTCAGCGCCATCTTCACAGACTTCTAGACCCAAGAAGGTTATTCTAGCATATGCCAGGGTCATAGGAAATTATGATTTTGTTCTGCCACTACCTCAGCTTTCCTTAGAATGGCTCTGCTAGCATTTCTGTAGTCATCGTGCATATCCCTGTCAAGAGTAGTCATACAAGGCCCGTTGCCTCAGACTGAACTAATGTACAGGTCTTTCAAAATTGTTTGCACTATGTAACTAATATTCCATACTTAACGTTATTGTTGCTCTCACAATGGTATCTCAAATAGTTGATGCAAGAAGCACTAGTTGGTTGAGTAAAAACATCTATTCTTTAATACTCATTGTGATATTACAATTTTTAAAAGTATATAACTAAACATATTGCCACCGAATGGCATTGTTGTGCGGCTGCCACAAGTCGGAAACGGGCGCGAGGACTAGAGAGAGAGAGAGAGAGAGAGAGAGAGAGAGAGAGAGAGAGAGAGAGAGAGAGAGAGAGAGAGAGAGAGAGAGAGAGAGAGAGAGAGAGAGAGAGAGAGAGAGAGAGAGAGAGAGAGAGAGAGAGAGAGAGAGAGAGAGAGAGAGAGAGAGAGAGAGAGAGAGAGAGAGAGAGAGAGAGAGAGAGAGAGAGAGAGAGAGAGAGAGAGAGAGAGAGAGAGAGAGAGAGAGAGAAGAGAGAGAGAGAGAGAGAGAGAGAGAGAGAGAGGAGAGAGGAGAGAGAGAGAGAGAGAGAGAGAGAGAGAGAGAGGCTCTAGAGCGTTCGGTCCATTGTTGCGGAGAAGTTTCTCGGAAGGTCTGCGGCATTCTAGCTGTAAAGTAAGTGTCGTTGCAAGGGGTTACCGCCAAGTCTTTTCGGAGCCTTACGACAGAAACCATTCCAGGACTAGCTCCTTCACTGGTTCAATGGGGGGCTTTGCTATTAAGACTGTGATAAACAGTGGTATTTTCGTATGTATTTTTTATATTTATTTTGTATTATTTATTATTGATTTTTATGATGAGGAATTTGGAGTAGAGGGAGGATGTGTTTAAGTTCGGTGGAGGAGCCTGGGAAGTTTGTATCGCTCCTCGGGGTCTATATCTATTCCCCGAGACCACGAATATGGGCGTTAGAATTATGGGAAAGGGAGTCGAAGAATTTTTGGGAGAGGAGAGCATTTATTCATCTAGGAGGGGAAAGAATAGCTCGCGGTGAATGTGTTTGGAGTGTAAAAATCGGCATTGACTGCGGTACGGAGAAATCTGTTTTGGAGGCGTTGGGTGTGAATTTTGGCGGCAGTGACTCAGACTGGGCAGGCTTAGGTGAGGGTGGGGACGAAGGACCTGCTTGTACAGGAGAAATTTGTTGGATAGGGGACATGGCGGATTTTCTCTGATAGAGAGGTATAGAAGTGCCATCCTGCGAGCAACCTTGTTGTACAGGTCTGCTTTCCAGTTTAGCTTCTGGTTCAGCTTGACGCCTAGGTATTTTGCCCAAGTCGACCAATGGACGGAACCACCGGCAATCCGTAGCTCCAGAATATCGGGCTCTAAACGCCGCGTAAACGTCACTACTTGCGACTTGCTGGGATTTACTGTGAGCCGACAGGTGATAAACCAAATCGTCAGGTTGTCCACATAAATCTGCAGCCTGAGTAAAGCAACTTGGTGGCGTGTGGAGGCGGTTGTTATAGCAGTATCTTCAGCAAACTGGTACAACGTACAGCCTTGGTAGGATGGTACTGTATTGATGAATATGAGAAACAGCAGGGGTCCAAGGACACTTCCTTGAGGAATCCCAGCGTGGATGGGATGGGGAGATGACGGCATTCTAGAAACAATGGCTAGGGGTTATAAAAACCCTGCAAGGTGTAAGGAGCCGCAGTTGTTTGTTGGTATTGTAACAGTCGACGATAGAAGTGTACCGCAGTGACTTCATTCGTTTGTTTTCGTACAGTGAAATACCGAGTCAACCGCCTTGAAGACAGCCTTCACCAAAACTTGCTTTAAATTTCTGCCAACCAGATTTCCGAATCTACGTAACCCACGCAAAAAATAGTATGCAATTCACATGTAAGCAAATAAAGGAATCTCGGAATTGTTTTTAAAAAAAAATCTCGGTGCAAGTGGCTCGTTTATTCAAACGTATGATCGTTCGGTATAAAAGTGCTTACCATATTAGTATCGCAATATCCTGTTCCTACAGTCACTCACATGTTGCATATGTATATTTAATTACTTTTAATGTTAACGGTCAATTGGACACTTCTGCTAAAGCACAAGTAGAGAAAGAAGTAGATTTCAGTTACGCAGAGAGAGAGAGAGAGAGGGAGAGAGAGAGTGAGAGAAGATATTGTAGTGAATCTCGGAAAGTGGGGTGTAGCTTTCAGAGGTAGGCTACTCAGAGAGGGTAGGGAACTTAACCGCAATCAGGTCGAGAAAGGTTTATTAACCCAAAGTTCGTATATAAGCCAGGTTTATTATTTGAAAAGGTACATCAGTTCGAAAGGTGGCCTTGGCCTAATGTAATACAACCAAACTTACTTTAAAGTTCTTAGTAGACTCTCAGATGTGCTAATTCAAAGCTTGTGATGACAGTTGTGACGATGTTTGACAACTTTGTTAACTGACCACGGACACTTAACTCACCATTGACTGCCCATCATCTGCATATCAACTGCGCATGTTGAACTACATGGGGCCAGCTTAAATACTTTATTTTTGAAATGTAAGCGTTGTATTATTCGGAATTCCAGGCTTGAACTACTTTCAACACATTTTGTCAAATGTCATAATCTAGCCGGTGGAGGTTCGATGCCTACCATGACCGTTACAATATGATAAAGGATTTATTTGGGTGATAGGATGCCCTATGTTGCAGGCTGCTGGCAGGTCTGGATGTTCTAGAAGATCTGGATGTTGTAAGAAGTTTGTTGCTATGTAACCCTCGTTTCTGATATCGCTGACGTAAAGTCGGGTGTGGCATGACAACTTTCCATTGAACAGTTTCGTTCAGTAAATAATTGTTTCAGCTTACTCGCATGCATATGCAACGCATAGCCATCTTTAAAAGTATGTTACCAATTTTGTTCTAATATTTAGTTAAAGTCTCTGTGAAAAATAAAACATTTTTACATTCCGGCTCCAGTTCAGTCCCAATTTTCAGTCATTTTCAGCCTCCTCTGCGATCAACTCTATCCCCTCTGACTGCCCTCACATATCCCTGCCCACCGCACGATGCGCCTCCTTTAATTTCAGATACAAGGGATGTTCAATAAATTATGATCATAATTTTTACGGTCATAACTTTTCCCACTAAAATTCAATCTTATTACATTCTGTTAGCTTAATGTGAAACAAACACGCCGTAATAGTTTCATTGTTGGCACTCCTGGTTCCCGCCTGTGAGAACCAGGCAAATTCAGACATGTTCTGTATCGCCTACCGCTGCAATGAAGGTAACAAGCGAGGAACAATATGCGGCCTTGAAATTCTGCTTTCGTCACAACAAATCTTCAGTTAAGGCCTATACAATGTTACAGGAGACCTATGGAGAGTCTGTTCATCCCTACAGCACAGCTCAAAGGTGGTTTAAAATGTTTAAAGTGGGGAGACAATCAATTACAAAGAAAGGTGCACCCGGTGCTCCAGTTACTGTTCTTATGGAAGAAAACATCAACACCGCTGCTGCCATTGTGAGAAAGGATCGACGAATTACCTTAAGTTCACTTTCTGTAATACTGAACATTTCATTGGGTGCCACCCATACGTTGGTGACAGAAACATTACACATGAGACGTGTTTGTGCGCGATGGATTCCAAGACTGTTGACTTCCATACAAAACGACATTCGCATGCAGGTCTGCATGTAGTTAAAGTTGATGTTAGAGGAAGATCCCGAGTTTCTTTCAAACTTAATCACTGCTGATGAAACTTGGCTTCATTATTTTGATCCTGAGAGAAAGCAGCAGTGGGAATCTCCAATACCAACCCCCAAAATAGCAAAAGTGTTTGCTTCTGCCTGGAAAGTTATGGTCATCTCATTCGTTGGTATTCTTGAATGGTTTATCAGCACGTTGTACCCGCACACACGTCAGTAACTGTAAAATATTAGAGGGATGTCCTGTAATCATTGCAGGTCCATATCAGGCACAAAAGACCACATTTTCGTGAAGCAGGCTGGATGCTGCACCATGATAATACGCGGGCGCATGTTGCCAATGTTGTTGCTGAATATATTGCAAAAAATGAACTTGAAGTGCATCCCTCACCCTCCATATAGTCCGAATTTAGCCCCATGGCTTTTTTCTTTTCCCTAACTTGAGGACAGGCCTTTGTGGGAACCATTATCAATCATCAGAAGCAGTGGTGAAGGCTGCGGAGACGATTCTGAAAGATTTCTCAAAAAATGGTTTCCAGCATGTCTTTGAAAACTGGCAGAAGCGCTGGAGCAAGTACATCGCATTCAGGGCACACTATTTTGAAAAGTGTCGTCAAAATTATGAGGATGAATAAAGGTGCGTTGTCAAAAAAATGTGAACATTCTTTATTGAACAGCCCTCGTATATAAATTAAGGTATGATACCTTAACACGCAGGCTACTTGTTAGTTGTTCCATTGTTTCAAAAATAAGAAGGGTATTCCTTTTACGTTCAGCGGTTGAGTGATAGGACCCGGAAAGTACACCATGTAATGTAATTATTTTGTCCTTGTAACATAAATATAATATAATATAGTACAAAAATTTCCAAAAACTCCTTGGTAGTGCTAACTTAACTGTTAATGTATGCTTAACTGCCTTTGATGCTCTCCCGCTCTGCCTATGTGCTACACATCGTTGTCAATTTCCTTGGCTCTATTTTATTTTACTGTATTTACCTGTAACACTTGTTACGCCCCAGATATAATATTCCAACAGTAGGGACATGACTTAGACACAACAAGAGAATTGCAACAAAAATGTTGAGTGTGTAGATTACTGTTACTGGCCACCTGAAGGGCAAGGTGTAGCGGAAGGAACACAGATGTTTGCATATAACTAGAGATAGATTCACATACATAGAGTACTATCTTGTGATAATTCCTTAACGTTATCTATTACTTTTTACAGTATTTAATAGCCATCACTCTACCATCCATCATTCAAGGAAAGAAGTTCCTTGCTGTTTCATTTTCATAATATGAATTATTTCAATGGAAGGTTTACAGAAAAAATTATTGTCTAATTGTTTTATAGGAATATTAGTCCCACGCATCATTTTAGATCTGTATTCCTCAACATGCCTCTTAAAGAAATGAAATAAGGGCTTTAATTTTTAAGCAAGCACTATATAAACGAGGTCCTTTTAACTTTTTGACACAATGCAACAGCTCAGTTTACCTCAACGACGTGCTTCTTGTTTCCAGCTGACGAGCTCACTTCCTCTTTAAGACACAAATTGTATAACTCAATAGCTAAAGGCAACATTAAAATAGAATGTGGACGAACTGTCGTTGCTAATTACTGACACAATCCATGGAACTAGAGATTTTATTGAGCTGTTAAACTACAGAGTGCCTCACAAAGGAGCAGGGAATTTGTATTGACAGACGCCTGGAACAACGTCACAATTGAAACCATCCAGAATGACATCTGATGCGGATTACAACGTCTACTATCCTGTGTGGAATCCAAAAGAAATCATTTTGAGTACTACACTGATTATGAAAATTTGAGGGATGGTGTCAGTAAAATAAAAATGGAAATGCATGTCCAACTCATGTCACAGAATCTAAGAAATTTACTGCATTTTTGTGGGGAACCCTGTAAAATAAGTACAAGAAGTTATCTTTCCCGTTATGAATTATATTTTGTAAATCAAAAAACTTTGACAAACATATTATAATGACTGAGATGGAGATTTATTTAACAGTACTTCATAATTTTGTACTCACATATACTTACTTTAAATACTTTGTACACTTGCTCTACATCTTATTACTTTTTACTTCTCGTTTACAGTTTCTATTAATTGGGACAAATTAATGTACTCTTAACGCTTTTTCAAGTAAGCGTCTCCTCTCTGTGTTAAGCTTTATTAACAATCATAGTAATTGAATCTTAAATATCGCAATATTGCTAGAATAATAACAATCGTAAAATATGTTTCTATACTTAAAAATTCTTACATGGAACACATATTAACATATTCATACGAATTATATATTTAAAATTATATAATCCGTTTACAATTGTGTAATATAAAACGTATTAATCCTTAAATTGACACATGTTTTCATATATATATTTATGTCTTCACAATATCTTTCATTACAAGTCAATATTTTCTAATTTCTTTTTAAATTTTAGTTTTACTTATTTCCAACTTATTCAATCTTTATTTCTGCAGTAACCATTAAAAAACTTTGATACTCTTAAAAATATGTCATTGCTCTTGGCAAAATTGATTTTACAAGTGGAGTTTTAAAATTAGAGTGATTAATAATTGAGATTTACAATGCATAAATGAATATAACCGTGCCTGAAATGTCTGTCAGTTCCCTTGGATTTCGGTTTTACAATTTTAGCAAGGTTATTAAATTATTTACAACATTTTTGATGAACCACTGCTTCAGTTACCCATATTCCGGCCAAATACTTGATATTCAGATATTGTCCGAAACACAGGTTTTGAAACAAGTTTTATGGAAAGATTAAACTTTTAATATCACGTCCATTCAAGGTAGATCCATTTAGTGACATCATGATTTGCAATAAAACATCAAAGAGGTAGTCCATTACGTATTACAAACTAATCGGTGCCCCGCTGAAACTTTTATGCGTCAAATAGTTTAAATCACATGCAAATTTGCTTATGATGAAGTAGCTTTTCTGTGATTGTTTCATGGAACAAGATAAACAAGTTCAAGCAACAGATATGAAGTGTTTTAGGTATTTAGCAGGTTGCATTCTAAATTGTATAAAGTAAATAAATACAAAAGTGAATTCAGTAAAGAAGTATATCTAAGCTAGTTTTCGATATTTTCTTACTAAATTAAACGTTAATGTATGTGTGTACTTAGAACATGCTCAACACAATGTAATAAGGCAACTTGCTGAAGCAACATTAAATGGATTTTTCAAGCTTCATTTTCCTGCTCCATTTACTTTGGCAATTATAGCAAAAGTTTCAGTTTTACTCCTCCTTTGCATAGCTAAAACTGTTCCAAAATATAAATTAGATCATCAGCGGGACCAAGAAAGGCCAGTGTAGGCATAGAATGGTCAATGAAAACCACTGTTTTGTCTATCATTTATCATCTTCTTTTACTTTCCGTAAAAGATGCATTTCACCAAAAATTCAATCTACAAATTTCACTAGAATTACGCCTTTTGGGACTCCCTAAATAAAAAATAAGAATGGACGTCTGTGTGTGAACGTGATACATACAAAAGAAACAGTAGGTTAAGTATGGAACTTGGAATTTAATCTCAGCGTCTTCCAAGGAAGCGAAAAGGATATTTGCAAGTTTGTCCTTAAAATCGACAATTTTTAGAATATATAGACTTTCTAAAAATGGCTCTGTGGAATTCCATTAAAATAACGTAGGTATAAGATACTTTCATCACAAATGAAATGTAATATTTTGAATGTTCCGGCAATAGTTTCCGAAGAACCTCTTCATTCTGCTTTACTTTTATATAATCAGTAAACTGTAAGAGATCGACAAAATATTACTGCACAAAAAACGTGGACTTCGCTGGAGCACTCATTTTATGTCAAATTCAACTTTGCAAAGTTAACCTTGTTATGAAAACGGAATGTCGTCTCAAAGCCATCAGATAGTATTAGGACTTAAAATATTTGATTAACTTTTAAGCCTACTGTATTTTCCTTTTCATATTGTGCATACGTATAAGTAAACTTATAGTAAACCACTTCTAGAACTATTTTATCTAAGTGGGTAGAAGAATATGCTTTTTAAACAATGGTTCAGCGAAGAGTGGGTAGGGAATATAAAGCATCGTGTTTTTATTATACAATATATTGATAATGTGCAATGAATCCACGTATACGTACGTATTTCTGAGGGAATAAAACAGGTTTAATAGCTAGTGATGAAGTGCTGTCTAATTTGTCTTGCAATTGAATCTAAAACTACGTACGATATGCGATAAAACTTTCAGGGAATAGCGGCCTGTGTCACCAAACTACTAATAAACTTAAGGAGAGGAAATAACATATTAACATGTCTGCTTGTCGGTGTAAAGGTTCTAATTCGTAACAGAACGTTTTTCAGTTCAACGGTTCAGTTATTTCTAACAGTGTTGCATTTGTAAATGTTGCATTATAATGCAATTAGGTATTTGTAATCGTGGACTTATTTTAATTTGATCCAACTTCTCTAGTGCTAGCAAAAGGCAATGAACACAATTCTACGATATAGTGTTTGGTTGCACATAATACAGTTATACATATGTGATAGGTAACGTCCGAACCAGCAAACTCACTCCCTTCTATAATTCCCACATGGCCATCTCAGGCTCGTCACCCTCAGGATGGAAGTTTCGGTGTGTTTGTATAACATTTACAATAGTATACCAGATAATGATAGATTGTGGGGAATAAGAGTAATCAAGACCCCAGAATTTCCTCCAACAAGTTTGAAAAGGATGTACATATCTGTGTTTTCGTTATCTTAAACCACATAAGGAAGTGGAAACCTAGAGGACGATATGAATTCTGGTTTATGAACTCGGTGTGATACATTGGATATTGGAAAGTCAACTATTCGTGTGCTACAAGTGACCATGTGCAAAGTGAAACAGTGCGAATGGAAGTATTAAACAGTGGTGTTCGCGTGGATCCCAGTTTGTGAGTGAATAGTGTTTGGTGCAATAAAGTACACGTTGACGCGTATTAAAGCCTAGTTTGTAAGTGAACAGTGTTTGTTGCAATAAAGTACATAGTGACGCGTAATAAGCATAAACCCGCCACAAAACAACGTGGGACGCACAGCTGCGTGCCGTTGTTGCACGCAACAAGAGGCGTTCCCAAACAACGACGCCCTCAGCAACCACTGCGGCTGACTGACATTGACTCATTATACAATGCTTCAACTGCCAGCAGCTGGGGCACACATTTAAGATGTGTCACATGACCTCCCGATGTGTCCTCTGCGGTGGCCTCCACCGCTTAGCTGACTGCCCAAAGAAGGCAACGCAGGACGTTGTAGCCCACTGTGCGATCTGTGGGGAGATATATCCTGCCAGCTACAGGGGTTGCGAGACGTTCCGCAACTAACGCCACCGCCGCCAACTGGCAGCCATAGCCAGGGCACCCCCAAGTGCACAACCAGCCACGACCCATTGCCAACCCGGCCCTGGTCAGGGATGGCGTCTCATTTGCAGGCGCCATGAGAGGGGAAAGCGCACGCGTGCCGCCATCAACTGGCCCACCTCAAACAGCACCACCCTCCCAGGCACCCTCAGGCGACCTGGGTGGCTTAAAAGAACTGTTGACTCCCTTTAGGGAGCTGAACCTTCAACAAATAATACTAAAAGTGCAACTATTCATCGGCAGGTTTAAAGACTGCACTAACACTTGGGAGAAATTAGAAGATCTCATATGGTTCCTCTCAGACATCTTAGGGTAAATGGCTCAACCAAGGAGAGGCCCATCTTTAACTCGCGCGCTCCTGTGGAATGCCGGCGGCATCTAAAGGCAGCAGCATGAACTTGAAAGCTACCTGCAGAGTAACAAAATTGACGTCGCATTTACTTGCGAAACAAAATTAAAGCAGGAGTACACTTATAAACTTAGGGGTACCATATCCTTCGGACCGATAGGATTGGCAGACAGGGAGGGCGAACAGCCATTTTACTAAAAGCAAAGTTGCTCATGCTTCTGTTACGCTGTCACCATTGACAGCGTTAGAGTGTACGGCTCTTAAAACACGTTTAAATAACAAAACGGTGATGCTGGTAGCCCTCTATCGGCCCCCCGACTACCCCGACTGTAGACGCCACCTCGAAAAAATCCTCGCTTTGGAGGAGCACGTTATAATGGCAGGATATTTCAACGCTCGACACCCCTGGTGGTTTTCACGTCGAGCAATCGCGGATGGAAATCTTCTATTAGACCTTATAACAGAAAATGACGACCTGGAGGTGTATTTCCCCCACGAACCCACCTTTTGGCACAAGTCAAGGCACTTCAACCCTGAAATTTTGGACTTCGTAATTGCAAAAAATGCGACATTACCAAACAACATCACTGTGTATTACAGCTTATACTCCGACCATCTTCCAGTACATTTCGATATCTGTGGCGGCATCACGGCCGGTGTGACCGGCCCTATGAAGCGCGCAGAAACTGAATGGAACAAATTTACATTCGAAATGCATAGGATGGCGCAGCCTGGGTTGTCATACTACAGCGAGGCGGACATCGACATCGCCATTGAAAACTACACCGCCTCGCTGCACAGGGCTAAAAGAAATTCTACCAGCTATACCACAAGCCCACCCAGTTTTTGCACGTACATTGAGGTGGAGCAGCTGCTTGCCAGGAGGCGGCGCTTGACGAGAATTTGGCGGCTTACCCGCCAGCCTGAGTATAAAGTGCTAGCAAAATGGCTACGCAACATCATTCGGCAACAAATTAAAATTAACAAAATTGAAAAGTGGGAGCAGAAAATGTTAAACACCACACATTTGGACCATTCTTTGTGGAAATTATTAAGGGCATTTAAAGTCTCCTCGAGTGCCAACTCAGGCACTGAGGTGCTGCACACTCGCCTCGGCCTGCACTTCTCCTCCGTGGAGAAATCCGAGGTTTTGCAGACTGTATGTCAGAAAAATTCACAGAGAACCCTGCGACGAACCCCGAGTTAGAACGGGAAGTCCAGACATGGGTACAAAACTGGGTGGCGCAGAGGCATGAGCAACACTTGTCCTTCACAACACCGCAGAAAGTCTAATTAGGAAGCTACCCAATGGGAAAACCGCCGGCCCGGACAAGGTGACTAATGAGGAACTCAAGCATCTCCCGAGAAAAGCTCTGGCGCAACTTACGAAAATTTTCAACGCCTGTTTGCAGCAAAATTGTTTCCCCGACACTTGGAAATGAGCCAAGATAATAATGCTTCCGAAGCATGGGAAAAGCACCAGGCAGCCTCACAATTACCGCCCCATTAGTCTCCTGTCTACTATTGGTAAATTGCTCGAGAAAATAATTCTCTTTCGACTCCAAAATCAAATTTCGTCGATTGACATTTCTAACTCGCAATTTGGCTTTAGAAAGGGACACTCAACAGACCTCCAACTCTTAAGATTAGCAGATGACGTCACCGAGCAATTTAACAATGGCGCTTCAACGTTGGTGCTATTTTTGGACGTAGAAACCGCATTTAATCGGTGCTGGCACAACGGCCTGATTTACAAACTGCACTGAAATTTTCCTGGCCTCCAAAGTTCTCTACCATTGCTGCATAATTTCTTACAAAATCGGCGCTTCTACGTCCAAGTGGGTCGCTCCTCCTCAAAGGAGAGAGTGATGCAGGCTGGCGTTCCACAGGGGGCCATTATGTCTCCCTTCCAGTACATACTGTTCACCAACGACTTTCCCGTGCACGCCAGATGCAAAGCTGCAATGTATGCTGACGACACTGCAATATACAACAATCATAAAAATCCTCGTTATAGACTTTTAAAGATGCAGCGGTACATTGACCGCTTCCTTTAATGGCTTCATGACTGGAAAATCAAAATTAATGTGAACAAATGCCTGCTTATACATTTTACAAAGAGGCGCCATTTGGCAATAGACCTAACAGCCAATGGTCAAGTATTGCACTGCCGTCAGCAGGTCAAGTACCTTGGAGTGACCTTGACACGCATGAAGCAGTGGACTAGCCACCTAAAAGATGGCGCCATCAAAGGGCGACAGCGATTAATGATGTGCACCCCCATATTTAGGAGCAAACAGCTAAAGCTGCGCTCTAAGATTATGCTCTAAAAACTTTTTATTTTATCCGTGGTCCTGTACGCCTGCGTGGTCTGGGCCAACACCTCCAAAACCACCATAAAATACCTCCAAACCTTACAAACCTCTCCTTACGTAAAATCCTATTTGTCCCTATCCACACGACAACTGCCAGGTTTGAGCAAGAAACCCATATCCCCTACATCCCCGCGGCCGTAATAAAACGAGCCTCTTCCATCTGGGCGCGCATACGGCAACATAGCAATCCAAAAATTAACAACATTGGGTAAGGTGAACCAAAACACCGTAAGCATGCACGCATAAAAATATTCTAATGCCACCGTTACACCACAATGTGTGCCCAAGTGTTTCCAGCCTAGTGTTTCCCCATATGCAGAGGCCGCCGCCAAAGCAGCCCAGGAGACAGCAGCGCCCTGCCGCACGGAGCAGTGTAAAAAGTGAAGTGTGTGTGTGTGTGTGTGTGTGTGTGTGTGTGTGTGTATGTGTGTATGTGTGTGTTTGTAAATAAAAGTGCAAAATAAGCGCTTGTAAATACTGTACATAACAAAAAAAAAGGACACTGTAAGACACTAACATAGTAAAACTGTTCTCGGTGGGCTAAGAAAGGTCACCGTATTGGTTTTATATATACCCACGTAGACAATAAGCATTTAATTCCCAAAATATAACCTCAATGAAAATTTTAGCCTGTAAGCCGGGTCCCTTTGTACCAGCATCAGGCCATGAAACTGAAAATAAAAACCTGAAACCTAAAACGTAGAGTCAGACTGAAAAATTCAATGCCATAGCCAGGATTCTCATATTAGAAAAATTGTTATTCTCATTTTGCGTACCCCTCGATGACCCAGGTATCTGCGTTAGGAGTTTCGGTCCATGGCTCTTCTTCCCTTTGGTATTTGTGTCAGAAACATTTTTCTTTGTATCCTTCATCAGAACTTTCAGTCTGACTCTACGTTTCCACAATTTAGCCTACAAACCGCCAGTGTGATAGAATAATTAATTTCCACATAAGGAAGATCTGGTAAAATATTCACTTTCGTATTTGAATTAGAGAGAACAGGCGACACTTCTTCCACCCCAAGTAATGACTTACGATGTAAAAGGTGCCTAAAATATATTCAAATAATTTTGATTGAAATGTTTATTACAAATCATATATATATTAACATTTTCGTAAAGAGCCTGTGAAGAACAAACTTTTCTTTGTCTGATTTTTATGCTCTATTTATATGCTGCTCTTTATATCTAAGGCCATATTAGCCTCCAGAGCAATTGCTCAATAGCAGTGATGCTCATTCACTTACAGCGGAGTTATTCTTTGAATTGGTTTTCTTTTGGATGTTACTTTAACATCAATCAGACACATTCACACTCTTATTTATACTTCCAGACTCTAGGGAGGATAAGGAATAATCCAGGCTAATGAATAGCTCCCATACTCCAGCCAGGAATCTAATCCGGGACCTCTGCATTTAAAGGATAGCATGCTCACCACCAAGACACAGATACAGGGTGTCTGGACTACCTATCACTATAGCATTCATCAACTAATAGAAGTAGCGTAAAATAAATTACTCCAAAAAATGAATCATTGGAGGATGTCAAATCACTTTTGTAAAACTATTTTAGAAACATACGTTGCTATATATTTCCTTTATTGCACTGCCATGAGGGTTCTGTGTAAAACGTATTAGAAAAACTGTTATTCCCATTTTGTGTACCCCTCGACGACCCAGGTATCTGTGTTAGGAGTTTCGTTCCATGACTGTTCTTCCCTTTAGTATTTGTGTCAGACACGTTACTCTTTGTATCCTTCTTCTGAATTATTTATCATAGTAGATTAGCACTACTATCTAATTTTAAAATATTTCAAAAACAAAATAGTAGATACATTACATACCCCAAATAAAATTGGTTTGTTAAAAATGGACTTCGAACAAACGTATGAGCAACTAGCATTCCACTTTCAGGCGCTGTATAGATGACTGTTGGGGAAATAATCGGCAGACCCCAGGCTGTTGAGGGGCTCTTAAACCTCACACACTCACTCACTCCCTGTCAACACACCCTGTGCGTTGAAATTTGTTCCATAACGTTCTAATTGTGATCCTGGATGGCGGTGTTTGAAATTATTCACCCCAAGGCTCTCGAAGTCGTTGGCAGTTTCCCGCCATCTATTAATGTTCCACTGCTATATTTAACATAAAAGTTTTATTACTTATTTTATACAACTAGCTTTGTTAACCTTAGCCATAAAAATATATCCTGAGGCAAAAAATACGAGTATATAATATTGAGGTCTTATTTTCCATTTTCTGTTTCAAATTGCATCGCTTAATAGTGTATGACTTTAGTAAGCATATGTCGCATTACTTTTTGTACCTCTGGCAAGTTAGGCAAGAGGAAATAATTTTGTAAACGGTCCTCTAATCATAGCTACAAATGTAGACGTTTTTCTGAAAATAGAGGAGTTAACCAATCGGTTTCTGAGAGCAGGAGCCCTCTGTGGAAGTTTTCAAATACTAATTCCTTCCGTAGAATAGTATGAAAGCTACTGTGTATAGGTAAAATGTGAAAATTTTTATGTTCCGAAGTTTTCATATAATGCAGTTTAAAGTAAAATTTACAAATTCAGAAATACTAGCCTTAAATTTTGGATAGTTAAAATTCACATACCGTTTTGGTACTTATTTTAAAAGTACAAGGAAAAATTAAAGAGAGATGTAGTAAACGAATATCACAGGATAAGAATAGGATAGAAAAATAATTGTTAATTTTTATCCCGCGCCAATTGTATAAAGCGGGAAATTTCTAATGTATATGTGAGTCCCTAGAGCTGTTCTGAGAACCATTTCAATAGTTGAAAAATCTTTCATTGTTGAAAAAGTTCTCTTTCTTCTAAGGGACAAAGAAGGTAATTCGATTAAGTAACCAAGAGCTAAAAGTACTCACAAGGTCTTCGTTTGGAGCATTAAGTAATAAATAAGTAATATTAGTTACCTATCAATTTAATTACCCAGTAAGTAAGAAAGCATGGGGCAACGTTTAAAAACAAGCGCTGGCTATATTTCAATCCCAGATAAATATATAGCTAAACACAATAAATACCTAAGTAACTAAAATACAGATTTCAAAACCACAAATGATCTTGTTTGTAGCGGAAGGAAACTACAATTTATATTTATCAAATACTACACGTGTGTACTGTGATATTGTCGCTAAAGCTTTATGAGATTAGCACCAGTCAGTTGTAAACAACGGAAGCCCTATCCTCGGATAACCAGAACGTTCTGCATGTTTTCCTATCTAGAACATTCTGGAAATCTAAATTGCTGCTATGACGAGCGGCGTAAACCAATGTGGCTCGGTAGAGGTAGATATTACTACAATTGAGATATAATTCTGCGAAGATGTTGAAAGCGGCCCATAGCAGTGTTTTACATTCTGTGCGTGATATGTCCTAACTAATTGCTGTATTGCTCTCTATGTTGTTGCCAAACCCTGAGTTATAGGAGTTAGAACCTAACCTTTTCTAGGTAAGTTTGCAGGTTCATAAGCGGTGGAATGCAATGAACTTCATCGGAGGTAAAAATACTTAGCATGCCCCACCCCGCTCTTCCAACGAAGCGTTATCTATCCGCCACGTGCTTCTAGAGTGTTTTCGCCCAGCACACCTTAGGACGTCTCTGCAGCTGCCGTCCAGCTTTGCAGAAATGCTGGCAGATGACAACAAAGCGGTGGAGCAGCTTTCTAACTTCTTTTCTGAGTTATATTTTAGAATTTAGTGAAGAGATTTTTTTTTCTGTTTGGCCTTACATTTCTTTTTATTGCCTCTTTGTTTTGTTGTGTACATATATATTTTGAGAGTTTATTTACACTTGTACTAAGTTTTAGAACAGTTTATATCTGGCTTTTGCCTCTGCAGTTGAGCACCCATATACACATATCATCATGCCCCCCCCTCAAATTCAAATAAAGGCTGTGCTTTTTCTCGTAGATTTGCAGCACGTGAAAGATCCTCAAGCCTCATAAACAGACCTCTGAGGCAAATTGAAGACCATTTCACAAAAAATACACAATTGGACGCTGAGAAACTTAGGGGTTAAGGAGCCATCATAGGCAAAAGCACAATTTGAATTTCTAGAATGCGTGGTGACCATTCAATCCAGACAAATATCCACATATATAGGAATGTTCCTCTTAGAAATCACAGAACGATTATTGTAAAGTAGCCAGACACTATCGAATCAATAACAGAAATCATTATCATTATCTATTAGAACCAGATTGGTTGATGTCAATACGTCTGATACTATTGAGACACACGTTTCTGTTTCCCCCTTTTTAAACACAGATCCAAGGTTTGCCAAAGACGACAGATATGTTCAAACTGTAACGAAAGTTTGAAACAGGTGCTCCTCAGTTGTTAGATGGATACTTTACTGTGTTTAGTAGTACAGTTATGTCTATTTACAGTAACCGATTGTTTAAAGTGTACTTCGTCGCAATACACCAGTCTTCAGATAACTGCTTCACCTTCGTGCACCCCGTTCAAAATAACTTACAATATATCAAAGATCGTTCTGGATTATTTTCTAGTAAATTATACATCAATATATGCTGAAACGTTATCAACTTAATCGTTAAAATACGATTCAGCGATCCAGATGCGGTATTAACTTCCACGACTTTTCTCCGCTTAGATTCTTAAAGACTTGGCCATACCTTTCAGCAACCATTACTTTTTCTAATTTGAAGAACTGGATGATAACCTTGCTGATGCCGCATTACTCACGGACGCTGCCTTTTGAAATTTGTTGGTTAACATTTATACCGAGATTCTGGAGTGAGCAGGGATTTTAAATACCAGGAAATTGTGTCATAGTTCCCAAAAATGTTCCCAATGTCCTGTCTTTCAGGTATAACGTACAGAATCATTGCTCTTGAGTTATGGTTCTGTCCCATGTGAATCAGTTGACCAGAAATAGGGCACAAACTAATCACAAACAAATGGTTAAAATAATAACTCAGCAAAACTGGAAAAACTAATAAACATTAACATTAACATTTCTTTTCTCAATTCATTTAATACAGCAATCGTGGAAGTGCATATCTACGTATGCTCCTCCCCAGATATATAGGAATTCATGGTGCATATAAATATAGGTACTCTTACCTGTCTACCTTCAAGGCGATAATAATATCTGTGTACATAGTTATCACAATTTGCTTTATTCAGCTATCTTACTTAGACTTAGACCTGACAAAATGTGCTGGTGCTAGGTAAATGCACCATTGGTAGCTGTTTCTCCCATTGTCTTCATCATGCAAATTGTATCTATCTTCCTCACTGGTTTGTGTTCTTTGTCCTTGAACAAATGACTTGAGAACAGCAATATGACCATTTCGGACAATGAGTTGTTCGTTATTGTCGGGTAACAAGGTATTATTACCTAATATATTCTTAATTTCACATGATTGGTTGCACTTAAAGTATTGTTTGTATGCTGATTGTTTGTGTCAGTTACATGGTTTGTGCTTTATCGCACAAGGTTACCTAATTATTACCTCGTTATCTCCTTACTTTTACTCTGTTCTACTACTTTCTTGGTCCTTGTTCCTTCGTCTTTACTTCATGAAAACCTACAGATATATTTCTTCAGTAGAAGTAGATATGTTTCTCTTGCGCACGGGTTACGTTGTTGGGAAGTTTAGCTAAGCTTTTCTGTTAAGGTAAGTTTCAACAAACCCGCTTATTGCGGTTTCATCTACAGGAAAATGCCCGTACCATTTGACGTTCTACAAACCTATACCGTCATTTGACTTGGGATATCGTTGATCGAATTCCGAATATTATATAGCTGAAAGCAGCAATGGTTCTGTCTGCTGTGGCATGATAACCGTAGAAAGGTGAGGCTGCTTCTGTTAACTTCTCTAAGGGATCAGTTTGAGCGACGTATTTTGAGACAAAACAATGTTTTATGTTGTAGTGGCGCATGGCCTCTTTGAACTTCTTACTGACGATGACAGTACCGATATCACTTCACATAGATTACTTCAAATTCCGTTTGCAAGTACAATTGAGCTTAAAATATAGTTGAACATTTGGTACTAATGGTCATTCTGAGAATTTTTAGCTCTAAAAGCCTGCTAGAGAGATGTTCAACGAAGGGAATCGTGGGAATATTCAAGCAGTTGCCGAAGATTTGTACTTGAAGAGATAGCATACTGACAGCTACACTTTTGCAGTTATATCAGTGATTGTAAATGAACGGTCAAAGAAGGAATCGGGGACTAGAAATCGGAGTACTGATATTGAACCGAAAGGCATGGCAGAAATTACGTTACTTCAGTAGTATTTCTAGAATTCTTCTAAGCTGTTTTAAGGTTCTGGGTGTTGAAGTCCTTTTGAAAGTGTCATAGGAATGAATTTGGCATTAGCTTTCTCGTTCACTACATAGCCAGAGAATTCTCCTTCCTCTGTACAAGACTAAAATTTGCAGGTTTTATCGTTCATGTTCATTAGTGTTTTGTTTAACACATAGTTCACATATTTGGTGTGCTCTTCAATGTTTGGGACATGCCTGATGAAGATATCAGTGCATCTCAAAAAGTTCTTTGTGTTGTAGTGAGTAAACGGTAACCCTTATTGTCTCAGGTTGCAAAGGTTTGGTAGATGAACGTACGCAAACTTATGCGGCTGTATATTACCTTCCATTTAAAGTGTGTCGATATCTGACATTCTCACTTTAAATCTGAAGCACTTAAGACAGTAAGCTCATTTAATGACACTAGTTTTAGTAACAATCGCTGCTTCACTTAATTAAACACGATTTCATGGAACGTTTCGTTGTATAATAACATTATCCTCTTCCACAGAATTTATTCGTGACACCTGTTTATCTTGGTAGCGATGACCCTCAACATTCATGAGTGTTGTTTCAATTCCCTCTCTTGTTCTCCTGTTGACACTACAACTTACTATCTGCAAAGTTTTTCTCATAGTCTTTAGCTTTCTTTAGCCCGTGCTTTGAACACCAGGGATGCCGTTCATTCTGCATGGAGCAGTTTTAATCTTTTGCCGATGTTCTTGCTGCTTAAACAATACATACATTAATATTAACTTTCAAAACGTACCAAAAAATGTTTCACTCCAATCATTAGCACTACAACTTGTTAAAATTAAGCTGTGCAACATTGTGCAATATAATGAGCCAAACATATAATTTTAGTGGAATCCTAGAGAAAGAATTACCCTGTAGTAATTTTTAAAGTGTCAGGATAAAAACAACAGAGGAAATCGAAACTATAGACATTTGAGGGGCATTGCTATGGAGGTCAAGGGATACCAGAATTGAATTCTGACCAAAAGGAGTTTGTCGTCCAACATAGAAACGTTAAATAAAATGGTTTTGAAACAGAATCTTGATGAAGAAGCAATTGCTAGTACAAATAGGGCCATTAAATGAGCCCACGATCGTAAGAAAAGAATTATAAGTGATTCAGGCTCACAACCACAATGTTAGATCTAGACACAAATAAGTGGAAGTAATATACAGAAGCATAAGACTGCTGACCATTACCTACAAAAGGCTCTGCAAGCTGAGACACTAAAGAAAACCGCTAACATATTACAAAAACAAAATAACGGGGCCAAGTAACAGCCCTTTGGTGTCTGTTTTGTGGTGACCGAGAGAGGACCAAATTATTATATTACACTAGAATGAATGACATTCAAATGCATGATACGTCGCCAGTGACCATTGCAAGAATAGGGATATGGAGCAAATTTTAGTTGAATAATCTGGAGTATATTTTAAATATAAATCGATTGACTTCGTCATGCTATAAGGCAGTGTAACATATTATAGGGCCTTCAATTTACTTAGAAAACAGTTCTCTTTTCGCGCAATAAAATTCCCACTTAGGGCAACTAGCAGAAGCCTTATAATTTCTACTGAGAAACATTGTGAATATGAAGCTCATTGAAATTTTTAGATACTCTAAGGTTTTTAGCAGTTATAGCCAAATCACTGAAGAGGAAATAAAACATGTTGCCCATGTGCTAAAAAAACTAAGGATAATGAGCGATAAAACCTTTTAATTTTAGTCTTGTATAGAGGAAGGAGAATTCCCTGGCTATGTAGTGAACGAGAAAGTCAATCCCAAATTCATTCCTATTAACACTTTCAAAAGGACTCCAACACCCAGAACCTTAAAACAGCTTAGAAGAATTCTAGGAATAACAATGAAGTAACGTAATTCCTACCATGACTTTCGGTTCAATATCAGAACTCCGATTTCTTGTCCACGATTCCTTATTTGTTCGTTCATTTACAGTCAGAGATATCACTCCAAAAATGTAGATGTCAGTATGCTAACTCTTCAACTACAAATCTTCTGCAACTGTTTGAATATTCCCACAATTTACTACATTGAGCATCTGCCTAGCAGGCTTTTAGAGCTACACCTGCTGAGATTTACCATTAGTACCAAATGTTCAACTATATTTTAAGCTCAATTGAACCTGCAAAAGGGAGTTTAACTAATCGATGTTAAGTGATAACTGTACTGTCATCATCACTAAGAAGTTCAAGGAAGCCATGCGCGACTAAGACATAAAATATTGTTTTTATCTCAAAATATGTCGCTCAAGCTCATCCCCTAGAGAGAATAACAGAAGCAGTCTCACCTTCCTACGATTAGCATGAAACAGCAGACAGAACCATTACTACTTTCTGCTGCATAATATTCGGAATGCGATCAACGATATTTCCAAGTCAAATGACGGTATAGGTTTGTGAAACAACAAATGGTACGTGCATTTTTCTGTAGCTAAACTACTATAAGCAGGTTTATTGAAATTTTTCTCAACAGAAAAGCTTAGCCAAACATCCAAACAATGTAACCCGTCCACAACAGAAATATCTGTTTCTACTGAATGAATATAACTGTAGGTTTTAATGAAGTAAAGCCTAAGGAACAAGGACCAAGGAAGTTGACGAACAGAGTAAAAGTAAGGAGATAACGAGGAAATAACTAGGTGGCCCTGTGCGATAAAGCACGAAACCATGTAATTGACAAAAATGATCAACATACAAACGACACTTGAATTGCTACCAATCATGTGAAGTTACGAAGATATGAGGTAATAACGCTGAGTTACACGACAATAACGAAAACCTATTGTCCGAAATGGTCATATTGCTGTACTCAAGTCATTTGTTCAAGGTCAAATAACACAAGCCAGTGGGGTAGATAGAGATAATTGGGCATGATGAAGAAAACGTGAGAAACAGCTAACAATATTGCGTGTACCTATCACCAGCACATTTTGTCAGGTATAAGTCTAAGTAAGATAGCTGAAGAAAGCAAATTGTAATAACTATTGCTATATGTACACAGATATTATTGTCGCCTTGAATTTAAACAGATAAGAGTATATTGATGTGTACCATGAAGTCCTATATATGTGTGGAGGAGCAAACGTATATATACACTTTCACGATTGATATATTAAAAGAATTCATAAAAGCAATTCGGATTTTAATGTTTTCTGTACTTTTGCCAGTTCTGTTGAATTGTTATTCTAACAATTTGTTTCTGTTTGGTTTGTGCCCTCCTTTTTGTCAACTGTCTGATATTGGGCAGAAGTTTAACTCAAAATCAATGATTCTGTACTTTATACCTGGAAACCTTGACTTTGGGCACAGATTTGGGAACTATGACACGATTTACTCGTATTTAAAATGTCTGATCGATCCAGAAAAAGGTAATAAATATTACGCAACAAATTACATAATACAGCGTCTGTCAGTAATGCGGAAGTTAAACAAGTTAATAGCCAATACTTCCCATTAGAAAAAGCAATGTTTGCTGGGAAGTATGTCCTAAGTCTTCTAGGAACAAAGTGGAGAGGAGCAATGGAACTTTGCACCACCCTGAATCTTTGAATCGTATGGCGTAGCATGTAAAATTGGTACTGCTTCGACCAATTTTGATACATATTTACTACAAAATAATCCAATTCGATATTTGAGTTCTTTGAGGTTATTTAAAACGAGGTGTAGAAAGATGATGCAATTATATGAGTAGTGTTTGGTGCAATGAAGTACACTTTAAAGTATCGGCTACTGTAAATAGGCATTGTGGTGCCACTAAACTAAGGGAAAAGGCACCTGACAGCTGAGGATCAGTTGATTCAGCCCTACATTACAGATTGGGCGGATCTCTCACGTAAAGGAGGCCTTGGACCTTTCTTTGAAGACAATGGTACACAAAAATGCGTGTCTCAACAATATCAGACGTATTGAGAGCAACTAATCTGATTCTAAAGGTTAGTGATGATAACTTATTATCAACACGATAGAGTTTGTGTGTACTGTAAGCTAATTAATCAGTAGTTTATAAAAGGAGTACTTGTAAATATGTGGAAGTTTGGTTCAAGCGAATGAGCACTAAGTACTCCAGAAATTGAAAATATATTTTTGCTTATGATTTCTCTTTAACCCCCATGGTTTTCATCATCACATTGTGTATTTTTTTGTGAAATTGTCTTCAATTTTCCTCAGAGGCCTGTTTATGAGGCTTGAGGATCTCTTGCGTGCTGTAAATCTACGAGAAAAAGCACAGACTTGATTTCAAGCCGAGGGGGAGCATGATGATATGTGTATAAGGGTGCTCAACTGTAGAGGTTATCATTCATGGCAAAGGCCAGATATAAACGGTTCTAAAACTTAATACAAGCGCAAATAAACTCTCAAAATATGCATGTATACAACAAAACAAAGAGGCAATAAAAAGAAATGTAAGGCCAAACAGAAAAAATCTCTTCACTAAATTCTAAAATCTAACTCAGAAAAGAAGTTAAAAAGCTTCTCCACCGCTTTGTTGTCATCCGCCAGCATTTCTGCAGAGCTGGTCGGCAGCTGCAGAGACGTCCTAAGGTGTGCTGGGCAAAAACACTAGCAGCACGTGTCGGACAGATAACGCTTCGTTGCAAGAGCGGGGTGGGGCATGCTAAGTATTTTTAAGCCCAATGAAAATTCATTGCCCTCCGCTGGTTATGAACCCGCAAACTTGGAATCCAGAGAATAAGATGTTAATCCTATGATGTGTTTCAAATGGGAAGAGTTCTCGCCTGTAGTGAATCAGATGCGCTAGAGCTTTCAGCGTTGACACCTTGTTATCCCCCAGTCCTTTCATGTTTCCCTCTCTCTCGCACACTTCCGAGTGTTCGTGGCATTAAACGTAAATTTCCACATTTATAATGATGCAGCTGTTGAAATCAAAATTGCAGCATGAAGATTCGTATACTACGCAAATGTTTTATACATTTAAAGTTAATTATAGTTTATGAATTACTTATTTTTTATCCAACTAAAATACCAGCGGTGCATCAGTGTAGCTGTGAATCTTACTTACGTAAAGAGTACTGCAATTTTGTGATAGGTTCTAAAATCTCGGCAGGTGCTATTTCTTTCCAAAAGTCGTCTTCTTCTAGTTTATCTGAAGTTTCACGCAGTTTTCCCAGTCTTGTGTTGTTCTTTGTCAATTCCTTCGTGAATAAGTCGTTCAACGTCAGTCCGTTTAAATATATTATTGCTGTTTGATATATAATTTGAGCCCACATTAACTCTATTGGATTGTTCTAGCAGTAGAAGATCGCGTCTCACTGATCCAGCTGATACACTTTTTCATGGAAGAGTAACTGAATAATGATGCTTGGAACTCTCTTGAGTAAATAGAGACTATGAACCTTTCATAAACAAAGCCCGCCTGGGTAGCGTAGTGGTAGCATGTCTACCTCACGTTCAAGAGGTCCCGAGTTCGAATCTCGGTCAGGGTGAGTTACATGGATAAGGTTTCTTCCGAGGTTTTCCCTTATCCTGAAAGACGAATGTTGGGTAACTCCATCCTCTATGGACTACGGGCTCATTTGAGCATCATTTCACCCATTTCATTCATCGTTCAATATGACTTAACGTTGGAGGACCTAAATTATAAAAAAACACATATATCATAAACAAAGAAATAATGCGACCAGACACGTTCTGCCAGACTAGCAAGAAGTGTATCGTTTCCTCTCATTGAATTTAACAAACAACTTGGCTTATTCAAAGTACATATTTATTTTACCACGTCATGTAAAAAACTTTAAAATATACGTTCACGCATACGTGCCAACCAATAATGATATTCATTACAGTGCTTACATCACATTGCACTGTTATAATATAGTGGTATCTATTTATTTGTATTAGGAAAAACTATTTTAGCTAAAAATATAGGTTTTTAATGTTATGTTAAATACATCACTCTCTCCTTCCTCATCGATCAGTTTTTGCAAAATCTGAATTTTTGTCTTAGCGCGAATATTATTTATTAGAGATTGATTAGTTTAGCGCTCCTCATACAGCACTTAGGGGGAATCCAATACGACAATACCACAAGACTCCGATTGGTTGCTCACCTAGTAGGGCTTAAAGACCAACATCTTCCCATTTGAAACATATGATAGTCCACGGATCGTTTGCTATGAGTCCAAAATTGTCGAAATTAATCAATTCGAGGGTTCGGTGTGGTAGGAAACAGATGATGAACATCTATGTGCTGGTTTGGTAAATATTTCTAGAATATATAAATGGAAAGGCAAATGATTTAAACGATTGTCTTAATGATAATAGTCTCCAACTTTGGCGTTTATATTTGGCGTCTTAATTTTATATAACTGTGATTGTATTAATAGAGCAGAACCTTAACTTCAAGGTGAAGATTTCATAAAAATTAATAAAAACCCTTTGAAGCCTCTCTATGTGGTAATAGGTTACATACTAACTTAAATTTAAAGACATGTGTTACAATATTACGCTATTTATTAAACGCAAGTGTGTGTATATATTAAGTGGTGCTTTTAGAAGCTTTGTCATGTGAAGCAGTTCACATCGAATGTGAGGTGAAGCTGGAATACAAGCTCAGACACAAACTCATATAGGAAGCCATGCTGGTTACTCAGAAACTGTGCTTTTTTCACCTTCGAGAATAGACACAATCGGGGAACTGATAGCAGCAGATTATAAAGTGTAACGTACTGAATTCTCAGTCTGTGTTTTAACAGGTAATGTGCTGACCTAAACACGCTTTCAGACACTGAAAGTACACACAGCAAAGGAGCACTCTCCTCGAGATCAAATAGAGGATGCCACAAACCCAAAGGATAACGAAGGAAATAAATTTAAAGAAATATGCATCATTATTGCGCTATTTTTTAAATACAAGTGTGTATATATTAAGTGGTGCTTTTAGAAGGCTTGTCATTTGAAGTAGTTTTCTGATAATGTATAATTATATTTTGTCACATAAAGGCATACATATGCATCCGGGTCATAAAATATGTAGGTACAGCCTTTTACAGTACATACCTCCATCATCTTTCATGTATTTATAAATTATGTACCGTAGGTAATAAAGGTATTTAAGTATATTAATAAATAGCGTGTTTTAAGCAGTAATGAATTGTGTTTTTAGAACAGTTTCTCCGCTTCTAGGTTTGAAGTTTACCAGTTATACACATTTCATTCGGACTGACGGCTGACCTTTAACGTGTGGTCACGCAGCAAAAAGCTTCTTGCCTTATACAGCCAGCCAGCACCTCGGACGGACGTACTCAGCACCAATTCAATGAAAATATGGATCAGGACCATAGTGAAAATGATAACTTCAAAATTAAAGCTGTTAAACCACCACCTATTTACATAAACAACATTAGGGACATGAATTTAGTTCTGCAGGCACTAAAAAGCGAAGCAGTAGGCATCTTGATGCACACTACTATTTCAAATCAGAGAGTCATGGTTTGTTTTGAAACAGCAGAAGGATATAGAAAGACATTTCATTAGTTTGAAAAGAAGAAAGCCGAGTGCAACACTTACCAAATGATGCAGGATCGCAATTTCCGAGTATTTACTTGTGGCTTTTATCCTACATGTGGTACGGGCATTGTAAGGAATTAAGACCATTGGGTGTCTCACCTACACAGATGGTTCCTATTTACCACCTAGTTACAAAGGACCCGCTACCACTATTTTTCGTGTATCTCAAACCAAGTCCAGATAATGAAAAAATATATGATTTAACTACATTGTACCATGCGGTCATAAAAGTAGAACCTAAACCAAAACGTCATACGATCCAGTGCTACAGGTGCCAAGAATATGGGCACAGTAAACATTTTCATAAAAGCGCTCGCTGTGTAAACTGCGATGGTGCACTTGCTACCTCAGAATGTAAGAAACCCAATAAGGCGCCTCCAGTGTGTGTAAACTGTAAAGGGCAACATAAAGCTAGTTACAAGGGATGTCCAATGCACATGAAGCTTCATTATTCAACATCCATTTTTCAAAGAAAGGACACCGAAAGTATAGCTGCGGCAAGGCTACCTACAATTAGTGTGGCTTTTGAAACGCAATTTCCGTTGCACCTAGTACCATCTCAGCCATATGGTCAAAAATTGTATTCAGAAGCAAGCCAGTCAAAACACAGCGAGAATCAAATGGAGTGCCTAAATTCCTAGGTATCCAAGTTTTTTACAAATTGTGAGAAATTTACATAAAAGCACAATGTCAAATTTAGTCATACTAGATCTAACTGCATGCTGTTTATGTCCAGTGCAGTTTGAAAATATTTTGGATAAGTGAATGCAATTGAAAAATTTATATTGATATGTGGTCGTATCCCAAATGGTGATGATTTTAAGCCTATAAGGAAATGTACTGATCAGGAATACTTGGATGTCAGTTATAGTGATATCACAGATTTGGCAGTGAAAATATTTGCTGAAAAATCTACAAAACTGAAATATTTAAATATCAGCAACAGTCGTGGGATTAGTGACTATATTTAAAAATGTTTAGTGAAGTGCAGGGAACTACAAACTTTAAAACTGGATTTAACAAGAATAACTGGCAAGAACTTTGTTCTTATTTCGCTTCATCTGACCAAATTATGTGAGTTATATGTTGAAGCGTGTAATAATTTAAAGTTACAGTATGTACATAAACTCCGAGAGCAGATGCCTCATCTACAAGTACATTACATACAGAATGGCAGATCCTGGTAAATCCATGGGCCTTCTAATGTATTCTTACAACTTTGTTTATGTAGTGTAGTTCTTAAGTGTAATTTCCAGATGTTCCTGGCATTGGTTAACAATATTAAAGCCAGTTATAGTGTAAATTACACATTTTCTAAAAATAATTGTCTTCTGTAGTGATACACTTCTGTCATTGCACAAAGTGACTGAAAAATTTGGTGGAACAAGTCATTGGGCTCTTGGTACATTTAGGTAATTCCCTGAGTATCTGAATTTTCAGTCACTAAGTGACAGATTTGGACACAGTGGAGGATATTCCAAAGTACTGATGTAGCTAGCAAGGTAAATGTTTACCAGTAAAATGTTTTGTGTCCATTTTCCCCAGATGTTTCCTTCTTGCTGGTTTCTGACTCAATAAAGCATTTCCATATGCAGTTCTTTTATTACAGTATGATCACCTAGAATAAACTATATGAATAAATGTACATGATAATATTCTACAGGCTTGTCCAAATGTTCCGCACCATAGGGACATGTTGTATATGTATTTTTGTTTTCAGGCATACATTGACTACTAACAAACGTTTAGAGCCTGCCCATCTTTGTGGAGCATATTCAGAGAGAGTTGTTGCTGCTG
The DNA here is from genome assembly GCA_030765055.1 of Mantis religiosa. Lineage (NCBI taxonomy): Eukaryota > Metazoa > Arthropoda > Insecta > Mantodea > Mantidae > Mantis > Mantis religiosa. Next base: position 121,254,832 of record CM060950.1, read on the forward strand.
AACAGAGGGCAAATATGAAAATAAAGCACTATTGACTATATATAATAGAATAATCTCTATGGTACCGGACTTTTGATTCAGTCTGTGGATATTTTCCACCATATAATGTAAGTAAATTATGGTAGCATTATATCAAGGACCATTTTGATTGTTTGAACTTTCAAGATTCAAACCAATATATTTTATATAGTTACGTTTCAACTTTGTTAGTATTCTTTACAAGGTGACGGGAGTATCAATCTCTTACAATGGCTACTAGTTTTGGTGCTGTTTAGGAAGGAACTGCATTTGTATTTTCAAATTTGAAAGCACTGCTCAGCTACCATAGCCACTATGGCGTTTCATTTTTATTGTTTTTTATAACCAAGAAGAGTTGCTAACTTTAAAAGGCAGGGATCTGTCAAGTGTGTACAAGGATGGGCCAGAATATCAAATGATATGGCTAAGGCTTTGCAGTGGCCAAACAGGAATTGCAACAACAGCACGAGATCTGAAGACTATGACTATATATCGCAAATATCTCATAGTAAAACAACCAATATGAGTTCCGTTTAACCAGAAACTCACTTCAATCCTCTTAGATGGAGAGAAGAGATGTAGGACTGTCCAGCAGTCTGACATGACTTTGGAGCAACACCAAGGCATGGAGCTCCCATGTTTCTAAATCAACCGTGGGACGAGGAGCGGGATGTCTGCTCTGATTTAGACACCCTCCCTCATACCTACAGGAACTCTACACCAAGCGGTGGAGACAGCAACTGCTGTAGACTCTTGGATGACATATCTCTGAGCTTGTGGTCAGATACTTCCCTACTGACGAGTCTAGCAAAATGCTACAGATAGACCGCGAACACAGTGCAGTCTGTGTGCGCATGTGTGAGCACTGTTGTCTCCGCTACTCACCATCCAAGCATTACATGACTCCCTCCCCTCCATATGTTGACCAGTGCGGCTTGCGTTATGGAGGAGAGGAGAGGCAGCCTAAAATGACGGTAGAGGGTGAAAGCTGGAGAGCTTCAGTTTTGGTAAATCATGCCTCCGGCTGCATTTTGTTTGTAGTTTACCTATAGATGTTTTGGGAGAAACTCACGCTGTTGCTTCTGCAATCCCACAGGCATATGATGGTAAAACGTAATAACACTTAACAGCGCTGTCCATCCTTGCTCTATATCTCAGTGCAGTCCTGGCCGGCAACTTGAATATCAGATATCAATCTTGACAAGGCAGACATCAGAGGAAATGCACTCATTCACCTAATAGACGCGAACCTCAAGCGCAGAGTCCAGTTGCTGGAAGACAGCTCTCGGTCATCGACATCGCAATCACCACACACTTCTATCATCTCACTTCAGTTAAATACATACATTTATTTGCATTTCTTAGATACTATAGTTTGTCTTAACAACATAATGTGGAACGTGTCAAAATATTTATACAATGTTTACAATATAATTTGCAGGATTAATATTATGTACAAAAATAAAACTTAATTGCATACGTTCGATGTCAAATTCACCAACAGTATAAAATGAATGCTTAAGAAGGTATTCCTTTAGCTTAATTATGACAGTTATCATTACAGATCCTCAGCTACGGATGGACAGTTGGAGGAGAGGAGCTTCAGATTAGAAACAAACTAATAACCACTAACTTCCATAATTCCAACACTTGTATACATTTCTATATTGATGTGCAAGCATATGATCTCCGCTTCTTCTGGTTTGGCTACAGAAACATTTTCATATATTAAACTTTTAACACTTATGTAACAATCAGGTCAGAAAATCTATTTTTAAACTCCAACAGAAGAATTTCTAGCACATGTTGGTATTTTGTAATAAGACTCTTGACTTAATGATTATTGCAGACAGCAAAAATGTTATAATGCTTGTTTCTGCAGCTGATGCAACCGCAGCTTGAGTTCACTGACGTAATGACGTAATGACATAAGTTATATTCATGATGGAGTGATTTTTCCCTTGTAGTACCTTATTTAAATGAATACACACACACACACACACACACACATATATATATATATATATATATATATATATATATATATATATATATATATATGTTAACAAGGCAAGATCTACAATCCTCTCTCGAATACAATTTTGTGTTCATATAGGAAGAAGCCTACTGCTGTACGGAGAATGTAGCAGCAGAGAAGTAAACTCTGTGTAGCCAGCAAACTTTGGAGTAGTAAGTTCAAGTGACTTCATCGCATCATAGTTCTTTTAAATATTGTTGAATCTTCTGAGGCCGCACTAATTAAATTAGCAGCTTTAACTAAAACTGACATTATGTTTCTTTCATGTTGCTGACATTAGGTCTCTATAAATACTACAGTCATCATTATAAAATTATTTGATATTTCATTCAGAAAATTATTAAATTTACACATTAAACCAACAATTCAATGCAATCTGCTCATCTGTTATCAATGATACCATTTTCTCCCATGTCAGCTCATTAAGGAAAACGGCACCATAATTTATGCAACTTAAAACCATGGCGAAACAGCCCCAAGAGGGCCAAGGCCCACCAACATGACTGCCTGCCTCATACCCACTTCTACATGGCAGATGTGAGTAATCATCCAACAGATACAGGGAAGAGATGTAGTCAGTATCTCAGCATCACCCAGTCGGAACATTCGTTTTCGTGACCAGCGCCACTTACTTTGCTTTCCTGACAATGCTGAGTGGCCACTATTCCTATACCCAGAACTTAAAGCCCCACGCGTGGCTGCTTTCTGTAGCCAGGGACCAAGGCATGCTGCCTTAGCATTAAAACAATTGAACAATTTACTCAACTACCTTAAGAAATATGTAATGTAAATAAAAATATTGTGGCGGGTGGCCTCCCTTTTTATAGATTACTCACTATCCAGAATGTTCTCAAACAATCAACAGGGTGCTAGAAGAAACACGAAGTCTCTAGAAATCCGTTTCCTTCCATCCGCCGTTTCAGGGAGCTTTTGTCTCCGCGCTGCACTATCCATCTCTTTGATCTCGTTGCTTGCCCGCGCCGCCTCATATCAACAATGAGCTCGGGACACTGCTCCCTTATCAAGGCTGGTCGTCCAAAACAGCACCATCGTAACGGGAGAGACGTTCCAGTTGTATCAACAACACCTTTCCTCCGGGCACGTTGTGGATCCTCTTTACCACCCGTACGGTCCCTGCCATGGCTGCTGAAGCATCAGACAGCATCCCTTGGTCCGAGTAGGGCGGTATAACCAGAACAAGTCACGCTGCTGGAAACCTTGATTGTTGGTATGCCTGTCGTATTGGGTCTTCATGCCGTCACTCGCCATCTGGATGTTCTGACGAGCCATCTCGCGCAAGTTGTGGGGGCGGTACACCAAGTTTTCTACATACTCGGTTGCTCACTGTTTCGCTTTCTGGGGTCTCCCAAATGTCAGGTCAATGGGTAGTCGTAACTCTCGGCCGAACATTAAGCTGGCTGGTTGTCATCCCAGTAGTGTCGTGTGTTGTCGAGCGGTAGGCCAGCAGGAACAGTGGCACTTTGGCGCCCCAGTCTCGCTGATGGCTGGCCAAGACCTTTCTCAGATGTTCTTCCAGACTGTTGATGTACCTCTCGACCATGCTTTCTGACTGCGGTTGTAGGGGTGTTGTGCGGGTCTTGTTAATCCCATGTTTTCTAGTGCCTCCTTCATCAGGTTAGACTCAAAATTGGTGCCCTGGTCACTCTGGAGCTCCAAAGGCACCCCAAAATGGCAGAACACTTGCTCCACGAGACAATCTGTGATGATTTTGGCCTCCTGGTTCGGAATGGCATACACCTCCGGCCACTTAGTGAAATAGTACAAAGCCACCATCAGGTACTTGTTGCCTCGGTCGGACACTGGGAATGGTCCAGCTATGTCGACAGCTATTCGTTCGAAAGGCGCTCCGACGTTGTACTGCTGCATGCGACCCCGGTTTCTAGTCTGTAGACCGCGACTCACCGCGCACACGTGACATTGACGGCACCATCTCTCAGCGTCTGCTCGGAGCCTCAGCCAGTAGTAACGCTGTCGTAGTTTGTCAATCGCTCGGTTCGCACCCAGGTGTCCTGAGATATTGGCGTGCACTTCCTCCAAGAATTCCGGGTCCATACTCCGCTGAAGTACCAGCTGCTCTCTCTGCGCCTTTCCCATAGGGTATTCCGATACCCAGAACAGCACATACGAGCCCTTCCCTCCAGAGTTGTTCGGATTGCCTTGGTCTCGAGGGGGCAGTGTGTTCCAGATACCCGTGGGAATCAGTTGAGGGAAGCCATTAATTCTCCCGGCTACTAGCTTGCAAAGCTAGTATAAGGTGTGCTAAATCGCCAGGCGGCTTCACCGATGTCATATCGCTAGCCTTCACCTCTGGTGTTAGCGCGCGTAAGTGGCGTATCCACTTCCATCTCGTCCTGTGTCCTTGGACCCAATGGGGGTGCCTGTTTGTAACCCAGGTCTTGTCCTATGGAAAGCCCCACGGAGGACGCCGAGAGCCCTTTGCGACAGCTCGGATAACTCCCGGGTTTTAAGACGATGAATGAAATTTTGCTCAAATGAGTCCAGGGTCCTTACAGCTTAGGGTTAAGGCACGTTCATCTTTCAGGATAATGGGAAGCCTCCAACGTTAAGTCATATCGGACGATAAATGAAAATTAGTTCAAATGAATCCAGGGTCCATAGAGCTTAGGGTTACTGCATGTTCATCTTTCAGGATAAAGCAAATCCTCCTACGTTATGTCATATAGCACGATGAATGAAATTTTGTTCAAATGACCCCAGGTTCCATAGAGCTTAGAGTTACCGCACGTTTATCTTTCAGGTTAAAAGAAATCCTCCAACGTTAAGTCATATCGGACGATAAGCGAAATTTTGTTCAAATGAGACCAGGGTCAATAACTTAGGGTTACTACACGTTCATCTTTCAGAATAAAGGGAAACCTCCTACGTTATGTCATATCGGACGATCAAATGATATTCAAATGACCCCAGGTTCCATAGAGCTTAGAGTTACGGCACGTTTATCTTTAAGGTTAAAGGAAATCCTCCACAGTTAAGTCATATCGGGCGATAAATGTAAAGGTGTTCAAATGAGCCCAGGGTCCATAGAGCTTGGATTAACCTGACATGCACCGTTCAGAATAAAGATAAAGTAAATAAACAATATAATCAGTGTAACAAAATTATCTGTAAAGAACAAGCAAGGGTAAAATGCTTTGCAATGGATTTTCATTACTTGAAGTGGAGAATGAGTAGAAGTTTATTGATAGCAGAATTTTTCATAAAGTGATAATGCACATCACAATAAAAAATTGCAGTATTCTTATATAGTGTGAGGTAAATGAACATTTTGTGTTCAAATACTATATATGTGCATAAATGTATGTATTAAGTTAAAACGTATTTATGTTTTAATATTTGAAATATAGCTAGTACATTAACTTACATATATAGCTTATAACAATGATGTTTTGATCTATAAGATGCACTTTGGTCTCAAAATAAGATCATTATTATTTTTGTGTTAATATTTTACACTTTAGCTCCACATAGTGGTTAGAATCCCTTTTGGGTGTAAAAGGACCCCAGACATACAAAATATTTGTCCAGAGAAGATACCATGAGAGGTTTAACTCCCATCAGTCCTGAGTCAAACTATCCCGTCCGCCAAGAAAATAGCTCCTGTAGCAGACTACATCCCTGAGATTGGCACCCAACTTACCTCACTACATCTTGGAGCACCAACACTCCACTCCCCTCTTGTAGCAAAACGCTGCAAACTTTTTATAAAAATACTTTTTGCATTCAGAAGATCTCATAAAAATATATTTAAAGCAATAGTGTGTAGGATTAGGATAACGATTTCATTACGGAGGGGATTCGTTACGTAGGCCACTATGATGGGCCCATTGTTCCTATACCCTAAGTGGGGCCACACCCAGGAGAAAGAATGAGGCGATGGAGACAGCGGGCGGCCGACACAAGGAGTCACAAGGTACAGAGGTCAGGATCTCTACAGTTTACTTGGATAGAGACTTCCCCCCACAGGCCAAGACAATGAACTAGCTCCCCTAGAGCGAGGCGGCAACGAGCCAAAAGCCGAGCCCCAAATCTCCCTGGCTGGCGGTCCCGAAAGTGGTCCCAGCAGAGGAACTGAGACCGGCAACCGACCTATCGGAGGAGAAAGTGGTTTTCCTCAGAACATATCATGCTTCCATGTATCACGGAGACACCCACTGACACTTCTACCCTGAAAGAGACCACCAAATGAGAGATGATATGAAGTGATAATGGAGATGGATTGGACGAACAGGAAATTCGGAAATTCAGTTAACCTACCCAGCATTCGCCTAGTGACCCGGGAAAGCTGCACAAAACCCGTGGGTCAGGTAGGTTGGCCACGGAAGTCGAATCCGGGCCTCTCGAATGCGGGCCACAGACTAAAACGCCTGAGCCATCCCACTCGGTAATAGTTCTAGACAACGTGTCTAGAATGATAAAGTACAAAAATTAAGAAAGCGGTTGCAATTATTGAAGTTTAGTAAGCTAAAACTTTACTTTATACCTTAAAAGTTTATTTATATATTTTAACATAATTCGCTATGTAGTGATTCAAAATGAAATATTTCATTCTAAATTTGGGGGAGGGGTGAAGAGGTTAAGTGCAAGCAGCATACTACCACATGAAGCAAAAACAGGGTTGCCATAATTCTCAAAGCAAAAAATGTGGTAATGTGCTGAATCTCGGGAATTTAGCATTCGGCACAAAATATATAAAGTAACCTTTATTAATAAATGATACAGAAAATAGCATTGTTACGTCTCGTTATAGTATCTCAAACTGGAGTATTGTTGTTGTAAATATATAGAGGGGAGATGGAAAGACACAGAGACCCAGTAACGGGACGCTCCTAGGCCGCTGAATGCTCAAGGAAATGTCGTGCACGTTTTCTTGTCTTTTCTGTTTTATACAATAAGTGATTGAATGCAATATTTGCCGTGAGATCAATAAATACTCTAGGCAACATTGGTCCATAATTAAATTACCATTCAGTTACTTTACTTTAAATTATTGCAGTGAGCGTTGTGGTTAGAGTTCCTATTAGTTCGCATTTTTAACAATGAGACGCGCAGATATCTCTCAATTAGAAGTGCCATCTGCAGTCACGGATATGAACTATATCAAGGGATTTAAGTTCTAGATGGCACAACATGTTTCTTCCCCATAAATGTACAAAAATTAGCAAATATAAAGTAAGGGTAAAAGATAATATATAAACATTGCTTTATGTTGCAAATTGTAAATTCATAACAGTTTAATAATTATCTTATTCAGCGTTTCGTATTTTTATCGATAAACAGACGAAAGCTTTAACAGCCTTGTGCATTAAAGTCTGTGTTATTGGATATAATTATAAATATTTTGGTCCCTAAAGCATATATCCGTCGTTTAATACAAGCACTGTCTTTATTGGTTGAAACTTTCTCGCACATTTTTTAAATTAATCGGAACCAAGCAGATGGCACTGGATTTATTATATATAAACTTCTGAATAGCTCTTCCAACAATTATTCACGCCAAAGGAGTCTTTCGTTTCTTACACATCCAAGGAAAACGTTCCTCAATGTCGACTGTGAGCAACATGATATATAACCATTTCCTTATGTTAGATATGGGAAACTCATAAGACTTTAGTAATTATCTTAACCATCATTTGACATTTTATCGATAAATAGGCATAAACTATCAGAAACGTGTCAATTGAAGTCACTAATACAAATTAGACCCCGTAATATTTGAAAGAGTGTCTGCTTCTGTTATAAAGCAAGTCTGCTGTTGGTTATTTCATCCTGTCTGTACCTTTAAAGTAAGTTTCAATTTGGGAATGTTGGTACACTGTTATTTCTTGAGATTCATTCCGTCAAAGCCCTGACACATTTTTCCAGTTCAAGTATTTCAAAATCCTACCTTGAAAATAATCCGGAATCGTCCTTTTAGAACAAACACAAAAACACTCTACCATGGTACTAACATTCTACCGTTAGAAATAAGCATAGATTGGTCTTTAATGATATATCTCCACAAATCAAAACAATAATCGCCTAAGATACTGTGACTTTGTGGGTTCGTAGAATTAAAAGTCCAATTTCCGAAATTCTAAATGTTCTTTATTTGCATAGAAATACACTCACAGTAGCAATATTAAATCACATACACAATTTACCAAGGTTGGTGACCACAACAACCGCTTCTGATTGCACCTGTTCACATCAGATCTCGTTACAACATCTGTTCACGACTGTTTATTACTAATGCTCAGTTTGTGGCTCATCCGGCGTGTCACATTCTCTTATATATACCTCCATTAATAATTCCAAGACTGTACTAAACAAACCAGAAACCGAATAATCTCTATCAATCAAGATGTCACTAGAAATTTTCATTTACCTCACTTATCTATGTCGGTAAATCTTTTATCCCCGCTATCCTTATTTCCCAGTTCCTGTTGTGCCCAAGCCGCGCTATCGTAGATAACGGGTTCGCGACAGTATAAAAATCAATTGACGTTCGTCAGACTCACAAAAACTCGAGAACGTCTCACACGATGAGTGAAATAATATTCAAATGAGTCCAGGGTCCATAGAGCTTAGAGTAACCCGACATTCGCCTTTATTTATAAGGGAAACCCTCCAACGTTAAGTCACATCTGACGATGACTGAAATGATATTCAAAAGTATCCATTGCCCATGGGGCTGAGAGTTACCCATAATTCGTGTTCCAGTATCAGGGAAAACTTAAAATGATGAATAAAATGATGTTCAAATGACCCCAGGGTCTAAAGAGCTTTGAGTTACATCACGTTCATTTTTCAGAATAAAGGAAAACTTCCAATAGTAAGTCATATCTTACGATGAATGAAATGATGTTCACATAACCCCAGGGTCTATAGAGCTAAGAGTTACAGCAAGTTCTTTTTTAGAGTATAGGAAAACTTCCAACGTTAGGTCATATCTGACGATCAATGAAATCATGTTCAAATGAGCCCAGGTTCCATAGACCTTAGAGTTTCCGTGCGTTCATATTGCAGAATAAAGGAAAACGGCCAACGTTAAGTCGTATCGGACGATAAGTGAAATTATCTCCAAATGAGCCCAGGGACCATTGAGCTTAGAGTTACCGCACGTTCATCCTTCGGGTTAAAGGAAATTCTCCAACGTTAAGTCGTATCGGATGATAAACGAAATTTTGTTCAAATGAGTCCAGGTTCCATAGATTTTAGTGTTACCGCACGTTCATCTTTCTCGATAAACGAAAGCCTCCAACTTTAAGTCATATTGGACGATAAATGAAATTTCGTTCAAATGAATCCAGGGTCCATTGAGTTAGGGTTACTGCATGTTCATCTTTCAGGATAAAGCAAAATCTCCTACGATATGTCCTATCGGACGGTGAATGAAATTTTGTTCAAATGAGTCCAGGGTCCATTGAGCTTAGGGTTACTGAATGTTCATCTTTCCGGATAAAGCAATATCTCCTACGTTATGTCATATCGGACGATAAGCGAAATTTTGTTCATATGAGTCCAGGGTCCATAACTTAGGGTTACTGTACGTTTATCTTTAAGGATAAAGGGAAACCCCCTACGTTATGTCATATCGGACGATGAATGAAATGATGTTCAAATGACCCCAGGTTCCATAGAGCTTAGAGTTACCGCACGTTTATCTTTAAGATTAAAGGTAATCCTCCACAGTTAAGTCATATCGTGCGATAAATGTAAAGGTGTTCAAATGAGCCCAGGGTCCCTAGAGCATAGATTAACCTGACATTTACCGTTCAGGATAAAAATAATGTGAACAAACAACATAATTAGTGTAACAAATTTATCTGTAAAGAACAAGCAAGTGTTAAATTATTGTGCAATATGTTTTCAATATTTGAATAGGAAAATGAGTAGAAGTTATGTTTTTTCCAGAGAAAATACCGTGCGAGGTTTAACTCCCATCATTACTCAGTCAAACATTCCCGTCCACTTAGAAAATAGTTCCTGTAACAGACTATATCCCTGAGATTGGCGCCCCACGTACCTCACTACATCTGGGAGCACACCCCCCCCCCTCTTGTAGCAAAATTCTGCATACTTTTTATAAAAAATTTTTCTGCATTCAGAAGACCTGATAAAACTATATTTACAGCAATAGTGTCTAGGATTAGGATAACGATTTCATTACGGCTGGGATTCGGTACGTAGGCCACTATGATGGGCCCATTGTTCTTATACCCTAAGTGGGGGCACCCCCAGGAGAAAGGATGAGGAGATGGAGACAGCGGGCGGCCGACCCAAGGAGCCACCACAGTACAGAGGTCAGGATTTCTGCAGTTTACTTGGATAGAGACTTCCCCCCACAGGCCAGGTCAACGAACTAGCTCCACTAAAGCGGGACGGCATGGAGCACAGCAGCCGAGCCCCAAATGTCCCTGGCTGACGGACCCGAAATGGTCCCAGCAGAGGAACTGACAACGGCAACCGACCTATCGGAGGAGAAAGTGGTTTTCCTCAGAACATATCATCCTGCCATGCATCACCGAGACACCCACCGACATTTCTACCCTCAAAGAGACCACCAAATGAGAGATGATATGAAATGATAATAGAGATGAAATGGAGGGACAGGAAATTCGGGGGATGTAGTTAACATACACAGCATACGCCTAAAGACCCGGGAAAACCACCCAAGCACAGGTGGGCCATGTAGGTCGGCCACGGAAATCGAACCCAGGCCTCTCGAATGCGGGCCACATACTAAAACGCCTCCGCCAACCCGCTCGGTAACAGTTCTAGACAATGTGTCTAGAATGATAAAGTACAAAAATTAAGAAAGAGGTTGCAATTATTGAAGTTTAATAAGCTAAAACTTTATTTAAAACCTTAGAAGTTTATTTATATATTTTAACATATTTGGCTCTGTAGTGATTCAAAATGAAATATTTTATTCTAAATTTGGGGGAGTGGTGAAGAGGTTAAGGGCAAGCAGCATAATAAGACATGAACCAAAAACAGGTTTGCCATAATTCTGAAAGCAAAAATGTGGTCATATGCGGAATCTCGGTAAATGACACTACACCGCAATAAAACATGCAGCACAAAATATATAAAGTAACCTTAAATAATAAATGATATAGGAAATAGCATTGTCAAGTCTCGTTATAATGTCTCAAACTGGAGTATTGCTGTTGTAAATATATAGAGGGGAGATAGAAAGACAGAGAGACCATGTAACGGAACGCTCTTAAGCCGCTGACTGCTCAAGGGAATGTCGTGAACGTTTTCTTGTCTTTTTTGTTTTATACAATAAGTGATTGAATGCAATATTTGCCGTGAGATCAATAAGTACGCTAGGTACCATTTGTCCATAATTAAATTACCATTCAGTTATATTACTTTAAATTATTGCAGTGAGAGTTGTGGGTAGAGGTCCAATTAGTTAGCATTTTTAACAATGAGGCGCGCAGATATCGCTCAATTAGAAGTGCCATCTGCAGTCATGAATATGAAATATGACAACGGATTTAAGTTCTAGATGGCACAACCTGTTTCTTCGGCATAAATGTAAAAACAATTAACAAATATAAAGTAAGTAAAAGCAAAAGATAATACACAAACATTGCTTTATGTTGCAAATTGATAATTCATAACAGATTAATAATTATCTTACTCAACGTTTCGTATTTTTATCGATAAACAGACGAAACCTTTAACAGCCTTGTGCATTAAAGTCTGTGTTATTGGCTATAATTAGAAATCTTTTGGTTTGCATTGCATCTATCCGTCGAATTCTATAACATAACTGAACTGTGTTAACACAACTATATTTAATATCAATAGAAATTGTTCAACAAATTTCTTGAGCAACTCTGCGAAAATTTCTTGCATATTTTAAAATATACAGATCTAAGGCTATTACGCTAAGCAGATCTCACTTGATTTATTTTATATAAACTTCTGAATATCTCTTCAAACAATTGTTCACCCCAAAGACGTTTTTCCCTTTCTTACACATCCAAGGGAAAAGTTCCACAGTGTCGACAAGCAGCAACATGATATATAACCATTTCCTTATGTTGGATATGGGAAACTCATAAGACTTTAGCAATTATTTTAACCATCATTTGCCATTTTATCGATAAATAGGCACAAACTATCAGAAACTTGTCCACTGAAGTCACTAATACTTATTAGGCCCCCGTAACATTTTAAAGAGAGTCTGCTACTGTTATAAAGCAAGTCTGCTGTTGGTTATTTCATTCTGTCTGTATCTATAAGTAAGTTTCATTTTGGGAATGTTGGTACACTGTTATTTCTTGAGATTCATCCCGTCAATACCCTGACACATTCCCCCAGTTTAAGTATTACAAAATCCTACCTTGAAAATAATCAAGAATAGTCCTTTCAGGACAAACACAAAAACACTCTACCATGGTACTAACATTCTACCGTTAGAAATAAGCATAGATTGGTCTTTAATGATATATCTCCACAAATCAAAACAATAATCGTCTAAGATATTGTGACTTTGTGGGTTCGTAGAATTAAAAGTCCAATTTCCTGAAAATCTAAATATTCTTTATTTGCATAAAAATATACTCACAGTACCAATATTAAATCACATACACAATTTTCCAAGGTCGATGACCTCAACAACCGCTTCTGTTTACATCTGTTTACATCAGATCTCGTTACAACATCTGTTCACGACTGTTTATTACTACTGCTCAGTTTGCGACTCCTCTGGCGTGTCACAATCTCTTATATATACCTTCATTGATACTTTCTAGACTGTTCTGAAACAAACCAGAAATCTAATAATCTCTATCAATCAAGATGTCACTAGAAATTTTCATTTACCTCACTTTTCTGTGTCGGTAAGTCTTTTATCTCCGCGACAGTATAAAAATGAATTGACGTTCGTCGGACTCACAAAAACTCGAGAACGTCTCTCACGATGACTGAAATAATATTTAAATGAGTCCAGGGCCCATAGAGCATAGAGTAACCCGACATTCGCCTTTAAGGTTAAGGGAACCCTCCAAAGTTGAGTCACATCTGACGATGACTGAAATGATATTCAAATGTATCCATTGTCCATGGAGCTGAGGGTTACCCAAAATTCGTCTTCCAGGATCAGGGAAAACTATAAACGTTAAGTCATAACGGACGATGAATAAAATGATGTTCAAATGACCCCAGGGTCTATAGAGCTTAGAGTTACAGCACGTTCATTTTTCAGAATAAAGGAAAACTTCCGATGTTAAGTCATATTTTACGATGAATGAAATGATGTTCAAATGACTTTAGGATCCATAGGCCTTATAGTTTCCGCGCGTTCATATTTCAGAATATAGGAAAATGTCCAACGTTAAGTCGTATCGGACGATAAGTGAAATGATGTCCAAATGAGCCTAGGGTCCATAGATCTTAGTGTTACCGCACGTTCATCTTTCAAGATAAAGGAAAACCTCCAACGTTAAGTCATATCTTACGATGAATGAAATGATGTTCAAATGAGCCCAGGTTCCATAGAGCTTAGAGTTACCGCACATTGATCTTTCAGAATAAAGAAAAACCGCCTGCGATATGTCATATCGGACAATGACTGAAATTATGTTCAAATGAGCCCAGGCTTCATAGAGCTTAGATTTACCGCACATTCATCTTTCTGGATAAAGGAAAGCCACCTACGTTGTCATAACGGACAATAAATTTAATTTTGTTCAAATGAGTCCAGGGTCCATAGAGCTTAGGTTTACTGCACGTTCATCTTTTAGGATAAAGCAAAACCTCCTAGGTTATGTCATATCGGACGGTGAATGAAATTTTGTTCAAATGAGTCCAGGGTCCATTGAGCTTAGGGTTACTGAATGTTCATCTTTCCGGATAATGCAATATCTCCTACGTTATGTCATATCGGACGATAAGCGAAATTTTGTTCATATGAGTCCAGGGTCCATAACTTAGGGTTACTCTACGTTTATCTTTAAGGATAAAGGGAAACCCCCTACGTTATGTCATATCGGACGAAGAATGAAATGATGTTCAAATGACCCCAGGTTCCATAGAGCTTAGAGTTACCGCACGTTTATCTTTAAGATTAAAGGTAATCCTCCACAGTTAAGTCATATCGTGCGATAAATGTAAAGGTGTTCAAATGAGCCCAGGGTCCCTAGAGCATAGATTAACCTGACATTTACCGTTCAGGATAAAAATAATGTGAACAAACAACATAATTAGTGTAACAAATTTATCTGTAAAGAACAAGCAAGTGTTAAATTATTGTGCAATATGTTTTCAATATTTGAATAGGAAAATGAGTAGAAGTTATGTTTTTTCCAGAGAAAATACCGTGCGAGGTTTAACTCCCATCATTACTCAGTCAAACATTCCCGTCCACTTAGAAAATAGTTCCTGTAACAGACTATATCCCTGAGATTGGCGCCCCACGTACCTCACTACATCGGGGAGCACACCCCCCCCCCTCTTGTAGCAAAATTCTGCATACTTTTTATAAAAAAATTTTCTGCATTCAGAAGACCTGATAAAACTATATTTACAGCAATAGTGTCTAGGATTAGGATAACGATTTCATTACGGCTGGGATTCGGTACGTAGGCCACTATGATGGGCCCATTGTTCTTATACCCTAAGTGGGGGCACCCCCAGGAGAAAGGATGAGGAGATGGAGACAGCGGGCGGCCGACCCAAGGAGCCACCACAGTACAGAGGTCAGGATTTCTGCAGTTTACTTGGATAGAGACTTCCCCCCACAGGCCAGGTCAACGAACTAGCTCCACTACAGCGGGACGGCATGGAGCACAGCAGCCGAGCCCCAAATGTCCCTGGCTGACGGACCCGAAATGGTCCCAGCAGAGGAACTGACAACGGCAACCGACCTATCGGAGGAGAAAGTGGTTTTCCTCAGAACATATCATCCTGCCATGCATCACCGAGACACCCACCGACATTTCTACCCTCAAAGAGACCACCAAATGAGAGATGATATGAAATGATAATAGAGATGAAATGGAGGGACAGGAAATTCGGGGGATGTAGTTAACATACACAGCATACGCCTAAAGACCCGGGAAAACCACCCAAGCACAGGTGGGCCATGTAGGTCGGCCACGGAAATCGAACCCAGGCCTCTCGAATGCGGGCCACATACTAAAACGCCTCCGCCAACCCGCTCGGTAACAGTTCTAGACAATGTGTCTAGAATGATAAAGTACAAAAATTAAGAAAGAGGTTGCAATTATTGAAGTTTAATAAGCTAAAACTTTATTTAAAACCTTAGAAGTTTATTTATATATTTTAACATATTTGGCTCTGTAGTGATTCAAAATGAAATATTTTATTCTAAATTTGGAGGAGTGGTGAAGAGGTTAAGGGCAAGCAGCATAATAAGACATGAACCAAAAACAGGTTTGCCATAATTCTGAAAGCAAAAATGTGGTCATATGCTGAATCTCGGTAAATGACACTACACCACAATAAAACATGCAGCACAAAATATATAAAGTCACCTTAAATAATAAATGATATAGGAAATAGCATTGTCAAGTCTCGTTATAATGTCTCAAATTGGAGTATTGCTGTTGTAAATATATAGAGGGGAGATAGAAAGACAGAGAGACCATGTAACGGAACGCTCTTAAGCCGCTGACTGCTCAAGGGAATGTCGTGAACGTTTTCTCGTCTTTTTTGTTTTATACAATAAGTGATTGAATGCAATATTTGCCGTGAGATCAATAAGTACGCTAGGTACCATTTGTCCATAATTAAATTACCATTCAGTTACATTACTTTAAATTATTGCAGTGAGAGGTGTGGGTAGAGGTCCAATTAGTTAGCATTTTTAACAATGAGGCGCGCAGATATCGCTCAATTAGAAGTGCCATCTGCAGTCATGAATATGAAATATGACAACGGATTTAAGTTCTAGATGGCACAACCTGTTTCTTCGGCATAAATGTAAAAACAATTAACAAATATAAAGTAAGTAAAAGCAAAAGATAATACACAAACATTGCTTTATGTTGCAAATTGATAATTCATAACAGATTAATAATTATCTTACTCAACGTTTCGTATTTTTATCGATAAACAGACGAAACCTTTAACAGCCTTGTGCATTAAAGTCTGTGTTATTGGCTATAATTAGAAATCTTTTGGTTTGCATTGCATCTATCCGTCGAATTCTATAACATAACTGAACTGTGTTAACACAACTATATTTAATATCAAAAGAAATTGTTCAACAAATTTCTTGAGCAACTCTGCGAAAATTTCTTGCATATTTTAAAATATACAGATCTAAGGCTATTACGCTAAGCAGATCTCACTTGATTTATTTTATATAAACTTCTGAATATCTCTTCAAACAATTGTTCACCCCAAAGACGTTTTTCCCTTTCTTACACATCCAAGGGAAAAGTTCCACAGTGTCGACAAGCAGCAACATGATATATAACCATTTCCTTATGTTGGATATGGGAAACTCATAAGACTTTAGCAATTATTTTAACCATCATTTGCCATTTTATCGATAAATAGGCACAAACTATCAGAAACTTGTCCACT
Source organism: Mantis religiosa (assembly GCA_030765055.1). Taxonomy (NCBI): domain Eukaryota; kingdom Metazoa; phylum Arthropoda; class Insecta; order Mantodea; family Mantidae; genus Mantis; species Mantis religiosa. The sequence goes on from CM060950.1 coordinate 121,271,483, forward strand.
GAAGTCACGAATACTTATTAGGCCCCCGTAACATTTTAAAGAGAGTCTGCTACTGTTATAAAGCAAGTCTGCTGTTGGTTATTTCATTCTGTCTGTATCTATAAGTAAGTTTCATTTTGGGAATGTTGGTACACTGTTATTTCTTGAGATTCATCCCGTCAAAACCCTGACACATTCCCCCAGTTTAAGTATTACAAAATCCTACCTTGAAAATAATCATGAATAGTCCTTTCAGGACAAACACAAAAACACTCTACCATGGTACTAACATTCTACCGTTAGAAATAAGCATAGATTGGTCTTTAATGATATATCTCCACAAATCAAAACAATAATCGTCTAAGATATTGTGACTTTGTGGGTTCGTAGAATTAAAAGTCCAATTTCCTGAAAATCTAAATATTCTTTATTTGCATAAAAATATACTCACAGTACCAATATTAAATCACATACACAATTTTCCAAGGTCGATGACCTCAACAACCGCTTCTGTTTACATCTGTTTACATCAGATCTCGTTACAACATCTGTTCACGACTGTTTATTACTACTGCTCAGTTTGCGACTCCTCTGGCGTGTCACAATCTCTTATATATACCTTCATTGATACTTTCTAGACTGTTCTGAAACAAACCAGAAATCTAATAATCTCTATCAATCAAGATGTCACTAGAAATTTTCATTTACCTCACTTTTCTGTGTCGGTAAGTCTTTTATCTCCGCGACAGTATAAAAATGAATTGACGTTCGTCGGACTCACAAAAACTCGAGAACGTCTCTCACGATGACTGAAATAATATTTAAATGAGTCCAGGGCCCATAGAGCATAGAGTAACCCGACATTCGCCTTTAAGGTTAAGGGAACCCTCCAAAGTTGAGTCACATCTGACGATGACTGAAATGATATTCAAATGTATCCATTGTCCATGGAGCTGAGGGTTACCCAAAATTCGTCTTCCAGGATCAGGGAAAACTATAAACGTTAAGTCATAACGGACGATGAATAAAATGATGTTCAAATGACCCCAGGGTCTATAGAGCTTAGAGTTACAGCACGTTCATTTTTCAGAATAAAGGAAAACTTCCGATGTTAAGTCATATTTTACGATGAATGAAATGATGTTCAAATGACTTTAGGATCCATAGGCCTTATAGTTTCCGCGCGTTCATATTTCAGAATATAGGAAAATGTCCAACGTTAAGTCGTATCGGACGATAAGTGAAATGATGTCCAAATGAGCCTAGGGTCCATAGATCTTAGTGTTACCGCACGTTCATCTTTCAAGATAAAGGAAAACCTCCAACGTTAAGTCATATCTTACGATGAATGAAATGATGTTCAAATGAGCCCAGGTTCCATAGAGCTTAGAGTTACCGCACATTCATCTTTCAGAATAAAGAAAAACCGCCTGCGATATGTCATATCGGACAATGACTGAAATTATGTTCAAATGAGCCCAGGCTTCATAGAGCTTAGATTTACCGCACATTCATCTTTCTGGATAAAGGAAAGCCACCTACGTTGTCATAACGGACAATAAATTTAATTTTGTTCAAATGAGTCCAGGGTCCATAGAGCTTAGGTTTACTGCACGTTCATCTTTTAGGATAAAGCAAAACCTCCTAGGTTATGTCATATCGGACAATAAATGAAATTTTGTTGAAATGAGTCCAGGGTCCATAGAGCTTAGGGTTACCGCACGTTCATCTTTCAGGATAAAGCAACACCTGCTACATTATGTCATATCGGACGATGACTGGAATTATGTTCAAATGATTCCAGGGTCCATAGAGCTTAGGGTTACTGCATGATCACCTTTCAGGATAAAGGAAAACCTCCTACGTTATGTCATATCGGACGATGAATGAAATATTGTTTAAATGAGCCCAGGGTCCATAGAGCTGAGGGTTACGGCATGTTCATCTTTCAGGATAAAGCAAAACCTACTACGTTATGTCATATCGTACGATAAATAAATTTAGTTCAAATGAGTCCCGGGTCCATAGAGCTTAGAATTTCCGCACGTTTATCTTTAAGGTGAAAGGAAAGCCTCCAACGTCAAATCATATCATGCGATGAATGAAACGGTGTACATAGGAACACAGGGTCCATAGAGCTTAGTTATCTGACATTCACCGTTCAGGACAAGGGAAAACGTCCAACGTTAAGCTGATCGTTAATAAATCTATAAACATTCGTTCGTCATCTGGATTATGATAACTTTCTGGCTCACACAATAAAAAATGGGTATCTATAAAAAAGATATATTCTCTCCCATTGAAACGTATTTTCCAAAGTTCTAAAATGTATATTTCGCAACTCTGTAATTGTTGTCTCAGATACAATGATTTCCGTTGTTGTAGTCTGCATCCCAGAAGTTCAGCCGAACAATTTAAATGGCGTGCCAATTCATTCAAGTGTATTTGCTCTACAAAATGGCCTCCACTTTCAGAATTTTGCGGTTGAAAGTCACGGTGTTTTGAATTAGAGACCAGGTTAAGCTGTACCATTTTTTTTTTTCACTTTACATTGTGCTCGCATCTGCACTGTAGATGGTAGCAAGTCTGCCCCACGTTCAAGAGGTCCCTAGTTCGATTCTCGGTCAGGGTGACTTACCTGGATACGGCTTTTACCGGGCTTTTCCGTTATCCTTAAAGGCGAATGTCTGGAAGCTCTAAGCTCCATGGACCGTGGACATTTTGAGCATCTTTTCACCCATTTCGTTCACCGTCCGATATGACTTAAGGTTGGAGGACGTAAAATTACAAACAAACAAATTGTGCAAGTGTCTTTCAGGTTACCCCACAACTAAAAATCACACTCTTGTTAGATCGGGGGTGCGAAACATTATCTTCAAACACTTCCCTCCTCTGCCGTATGGGCAGTAGCAGAATCTTGTTAAGGCACCCTTATCTTTCCTCATGCTCTGCCAGTTCATGATAAAATGGGGTAAAAATGTCATTTCGGTACCTCTGTTCATTTACAGTCTGCTCGTATAGCATTACGTCTAGCACTAAACGCACACAAAACTCCAACTTTCCGATCATGATGAGGGATTTCTTGAACGCGAAATCAATATTCGGAGCCCCAGTACCGACTGTTATTACAACCACTGAGATAGAACCACTCCTTATCCAAAAACAACAGAAGGTGTAGATCAGTTAAACTATCATTCAATGACTAAAGAAACTATTCGTAATAATACATTCGTGATACTGTTTCACCTAGTTTTAAAACAAACACTTGTACACTTATACCGTTTTAACAATGTAGTTGCACTGTGTACAATAGACTATGAAATTCCCTCCTTTATTTCTTAATTTTGGGCTCCATATGTTTAGGTAACGTTCAAAACTTGGGCTTATGTCGTCTAACTTTTCCTGTGTTAAAACTGTACGTTTTCAACAGTTGTTTCTAATTTCTTCGCTATCTCGTGAATTGTAAATTTTGAAGGACGCATTTCACTAGGGAAAGGTTCAATATACTCTGTGCGACGGGGCTTGATCATTCCCATCGGTAATAACTTTTACACACGACAATGCGTTGCTCTGGAGACAAAATCCTGTTCATGTTGCTGGTTGGTACAATATCGCGCAGTTGGGTGTACATCACCGGTCCGCGCAAACAACGGCAGCCGGTAGTAGGGTAATCCATAAAGATCGCGGAAGAAGCAGTACGCTGTGTGCTCCGTTAGGATATAAATGAAGAACCCTGTAGTTGTGCCTCCTTCTTATGAACCACAGCGCCAGATGGCAGCATTATGTTTGCCTGTGAGTGGAAACCGAGCCTTACAACAAAATATGACAATCGAAGGTATTCTGAACAATTAGGTTCTCTTAACCTTTCTCATCAGTGTATATCTACATCAGTGATAAAGAATGTCACAGCTTATAACAGCAATTAAAAATTACATCTGAGATTCCATAAACCCAATTTGTTCTATTTTGTTTAATGTAGTAAACTATGTAATATCATCATTTCTTATAAGAGAAGTGAAGTTTTAGTTACAAATTATTATATTTGTGTATATTTCTTTGCCTCACTGTTAATACCTTCATATTTTACGTATTTACTATGTAATAAGAGGTAGATCCGGTACTTAAGTTTCTTGGTAATAAAATTAAATTGTGTAGAGGTACAGAACAATTATTTATTGCTCAAAATTCTACAACGCTTAAACTACTTTTCCACATATCTGCCAAAATTTTGCAGGCATATGTCATAGCCAGGCACACGTTTTTGTATACCTTCTTAATAGAAGTTTGCCGCCTGTGTCTTCAACCATTTGGAAACATTTTCTTTCAGCTCTTCGAAATGTTGACCGCCAAGGAAAGATTTGAGATGCAAAAACAGATGAAAGTCGCAAGGAGCGAGGTCAGAGCAGTACGGGGGGGGGGGGGGGGTCAAACACGTCGCAGCTAAACCCCTGTAGGACGTTTTTTGTCTCATTTGCAGTATGTGGTCCTCCGTTGTCGTGAAGAAACACAACACCTTTTGAAACCGGAAATTTTCCGATAAATTTCAATTGGTTTCATTTTCCTAGCATTCAGAAAACGAATCACTGATCTGATTTAACAAGCGGCGGGATTTTCAATCAACACCGACATTTTAAAAAAGCACAACAAAGCGTACGTGGCTGACAGCGATCTCACAATGGCACACGTTTCTTCTCCTTGATACGGAACGTCTACATCGCACTTGCAGATCTGCGATCGCAGGAAATCTGATACGAAACAGATATGACTCCTGCACAAGGTTAAAAGACAAGAAAGTGAATAAACAATATAATCAGTGTAACAAATTAGTCTGCAAAGAACAAGCAAGGGTAAAAGCGTTGTGCAATGGGTTTTCATTATTTCAGTTGGAGAATGTGTGGAAGTTGATTGATAACAGAATTTTTCATAAAGTGATAACGCACTTAACGATGAAAAACTTGCAGTATTCTTATATAGTGTGAGGTAAATGAAGCTTTGGTCTCAAAAAAAGGTCATTATTATTTTTGTGTTAATATTTACACTTTAGCTCCACATAGTGGTTAGAAACGCTTTGGGGTAAAAAAACACCCCAGACATACAATATGTTTTTCCAGAGAAGATACCATGCGAGGTTTAACTCCCGTCAGTCCTCAGTCAAACTATCCCGTCCACCAAGAAAATAGTTCCTGTAACAGACTACATCTCCTGAGATTGGCGCCCAACGTACCTCACTACATCTTGGTGCACACACCCCCCCCCTCCACCTCTTATAGCAACACGCTGCAAACTTTTTATAAAATTACTTTCTGCATTCAGAAGACCTCATAAAACTATATTTAAAGCAATAGTGTCTAGGATTAGGATAACGATTTCATTACGGAGGGGATTCGGTACGTAGCCCACTATGATGTGTCCATTGTTCCTATACCCTAAGTGGGGGCACCCCCAGGTGAAAGGATTAGAAGAAGGAGACAGCGGGCGGCCGACCCAAGGCGCCACAACAGTACACAGGTCAGGATCTCTGCAGTTTACTCGGATAGAGACTTCCCCCCACAAGCCAGGACAACGAACTAGCTCCTCTACAGCGGGACGGCAACGAGCCCAGCAGCCGAGCCCCAAATCTCCCTGCCTGACGGTCCCGAAATGGTCCCAGCAGAGGAACTGAGACTGGCAACCGACCTATCAGAGGAGAAAGTGGTTTTCCTCAGAACATATCATCCTGGCATGCATCACAGAGACACCCACCGACACTTCAAACCTCAAAGAAACCACCAAATGAGAGATGATATGAAATGATAATGGAGATGAAATGGAGGGACAGGAAATTGGGGGGATGTGGTTAACCTACCCAGCATTCGCCTAGTGACCCGGGAAAACCGCCCAAAACCCGTGGGTCAGGTAGGTCGGCCACAGAAATCGAACCCGGGCCTCTCGAATGCGGGCCACAGACTAAAACGCCTGTGCCATCCCGCTCGGTAATAACTCTATACAATGTGTCTAGAATGATAAAGTAAAAAAATTAAGAAAGAGGTTGCAATTATTTAAGTTTAATAAGCTAAAACTTTACTTTAAACCTTAGAAGTTTATTTATATATTTTAACATATTTGGCTCTGTAGTGATTCAAAATGAAATATTTTATTCTATAATTTGGGGGAGTAGTGAAGAGGTTAAGGGCAAGCAGCATACTACCACATGAAGCAAAAACAGGGTTGCCATAATTCTGAAAGCAAAAATGTGGTCATGTGCTTAATCTGGGGAAATGACACTACACCACATAAAAACATGCGGCACAAAATATATAAAGTAACCTTAAATAATAAATGATACAGAATATAGCATTGTTACGTCTCGTGATAATGTCTCAAACTGGAGTATTGTTGTTGTAAATATATAGAGGGGAGAAAGAAAGACACAGAATCCTTGTAACGGCACGCTCTTAGGCAGCTGACTGCTCAAGGTAAGGTCGTGCATGTTTTCTTGTCTTTTTTGTTTTATAAAATAAGTGATTGAGTGCAATATTTGCCGTGAGATCAATAAATAGACTAGGTACCATTTGTCCATAATTAAATTACCATTCAGTTACATTACTTTAAATTATTGCAGTAAGCGTTGTGGTTGGAGGTCCAATTAGTTCGCGTTTTTAACAATGGGGCGAGCAGATATCACTCAATTAGAAGTGTCATCTGCAGTCAAGGATATGAACTATATCAACGGATTTAAGTTCTAGATGGCACCACCTGTTTCTTCCCCATAACTGTAATAAAAGTAACAAATATAAAGTAAGTAACGGTAAAATATAATACATTAACATTGCTTTATGTTGAAAATTGGAAATTCATAGCAGTTTAATAATTATCTTAATCAAAGTTTGTATTTTTATCGATAAACAGACGAAACCTTTAACAGCCTTGTGCATTAAAGTCTGTGTTATTGGATATAATTAGAAATCTTTTGGTTCCTGAGGTATGTATTCTTCTAATGCCATGAAACACCAGGATGGATTAGGTTATTGTTTGAAACTTTCTCGCACAATTTTGAAAATAATCAGAACCAAGCAGATGGCACTGGATTTATTTTATATACACTACTGTTTATCTCTTCCAACGCTTGTTCACCCCAAAGACGTTTATCCCTTTCTTACACATCCAAGGAAAAAGTTCCTCAGTGTCGACAGTGAGCAGCATGATATATAACCATTTCTTTATTTTGGGTATGGGAAACTCATAAGACTTTAGTAATATTCCTAACAAACACCAACTCCAATACTCAGACCTTAATACAGATTCCAAGATGGCGCCCGTCGAAGCCCAGCGATTCTGGTTACGCAAAACTGGAAACTATATACAATGGACATAATATATTCCATATTAAGAAGCAGTAAGATAACTCTTAAGCATTTATCACTTTATACTTTCAACCAAAACGTGTAACAACATAAATAAAAAGCACAGTGAAAAATCCTAATCGTTTATCACATATAGTAGCACGTTCCACTGCATTTCCTACCTTATACTTCCAATCAAAGTTTAACTTATAAGGCATAACAACTCATAAGCATTTAACACTTTGCACACTAAAAACATAGAGTAAAACATGATTAAATGAAGCAAAAGTTAAGTTTTTCTTGAACACAAAGGAAAGGTAAAATCAAGAACACGTACAAGAAGAGAAAGAAAGAAAGAAAAAGAAAACGAAAAAGCTAACCTGAAAAATTCACTGGCTACTAAGTTTGAGCTCCTTCCTCACCAAGTTCATCACTGGCTTTTCTACTGGTTTCCCTATTTTGCATTTTCTTGGATAAGTGTTCAGACACAATTTTTTTTTCATTTAACATTTTATGTAAGTGTTCATAGATATGTTTGCCAGCACTTTCATACACTTCTTCACTTTGGCAAGTAAAGGCTCATTTATATATATTTGTGTGTGAGCGTCCTAAGCCAGGGGTGCTTGTACATCTTTGTTAAAAAATTGCCTTAGATACACAGGATGTGGTAATGTCAATACATTAGTTTTTCTTATTGGTTCATATAGTTCTGGATATGCATATGAAATGTTTGTAGCCCATATCAAAACATCTGGAGAACATTTAATCGAACTAGCACAGGCTAGGTCAAGCTGTTCTAAAGCAAACTTTATGTTACTGGACTGTATCATCATCTGTAGGAAGTAATAAAGTTTCTTTTATATTGTTTACATAGTTACCTTTTCTGGTAAGGACATACTGCTTATACTATAATATTTAAGAAAACTCACCAGATTGTCCAGTTTACTCCATCTGTCAAATTGCAGGGTTGCAGTTCCCTCACATTGCGAGAACCATCTAAAATTTTTTCACTGGTAGGTTCATAATTTTGCAAAACACACTCACTTTCAGGTTATGAAATATTTTGAAACTCACATTAACTGTAGGAACATCATTGAAGGTGGGATTTTGAATGTTATTGAAAAGAACATTACTAATCATCTTTAATAATGACTATGAATGTGTTAAAATCTTCCTCACCACTTCGATTTTTAAGGACTCAAAACTGCCAATAAACATTCTCTTCACTCTCGGCAAAATGTCTTGCATATATTCTTCAGGATTTCGTCTTTTCTGCTTGAGCTTTACTGTGTGATAGGATGGCTTATTCTTAAAAATAGTAGGTTAGGCATCATCAGCTAATTTTGTTACTTTTCGAAAGACACGAATTAGTTTACCATCATTTGCTGGAAAAATGTCTTTCTTAACCACAAAGTCTGTTCAAAATGATGAACACAAACTACAGCTTTGTCATTTACTTCAACTGATCCACTTATCCATAAAGAATTTTGTTTAGCAAATTTAAATATTGTCGTATGAGGTTCACTACCATAATTAGATTAGCAGTCGGGAACAGAACAAGAACGACTCATTTCGACAATATTTCACACACCTATATATTTACATAAACTTTATAACTTAATATTATGTTAAAAACTCACTATAAACTAACTCGTTGGTCACTAGTTGCCACTTCAATGTGAATTGCATTAATTCTGCAAACACAAAATCAAAGTAAACAAACACATGCTTCACTCGGTGGATATAACAAAAACATAACATGCTGGGCCACGAGCGGCGCCATTTTTGCTACAATCGATACCCGTATTATGGTCTGAGAATTGGAGTTGGTGTTGTCTTAACCATCATTTGCCATTTTATGGATAAATAAGCTTAAACTATCAGAAACTTGTCCACTGAAGTCACTAATACTTATTAGGCCCCCGTAATATTTTAAAGAGAGTCTGCTACTCTTATAAAGCAAGTCTGCTGTTGGTTATTTCATCCTGTCTGTACCTTTAATGTAAGTTTCATTTGGGGTATTTTGGTACACTCTTATTTCTTGTGTTTCATCCCGTCAAAGCACTGACACATTTCTCCAGTTCAAGTATTTCAAAATGCTACCTTGAAAATAATCCGGGATCGTCCTTTTAGAATAAAACACAAAAACACTCTACCATGGTACTAAGATTCTAACGTTAGAAATAAGCATAGATTGGTCCTTAATGATTTCTCTCCACAAAACAAAACAATAATCGTCTAAGATATTGTGACTTTGTGAGTTCGTAGAATTAAAAGTCCAATTTGCTGAAATTTTAAATGTACTTTATTTACTTAAAAATACACTCACAGTACCAATATTAAATCACAAACACAATTTACCAAGGTCGATGACCACAACAACCGCTTCTGTTTACATCAGATCTCGTTACAACATCTGTTCACGACTGTCTATTACTACTGCTCAGTTTGCGACTCATCTGGCGTGTCACAATCTCTTATATATACCTCCATTGATAATTTCTTGACTGTTCTAAAACAAACCAGAAAGCTAGTAATCTCTATCAATCAAGATGTCACTAGAAACTTCCATTTACCTCACTTATCTGTGTCGGTAAGTCTTTTATCTCCGCTATCTTTATTTGCCGGCTCCTGGTGTGCACAAGCCGCGCTATCGTAGATAATGGGTTCGCGACAGTATAAAAATGAATTGACGTTCGTCGGACTCACAAAAACTCGAGAACGTCTCACACGATGACTGTAATAATAATCAAATGAGTCCAGGGTCCATAGAGCTTAGAGTAACCCGACATTCGCCTTTAAGGTTAAGGGAAACCCTCCAACGTTAAGCCACATCTGACGATGACTGAAATGATATTCAAATGTATCCATTGTCCATGGTGCTGAGAGTTACCCAAAATTCGTCTTTCAGGATCTGGGAAAACTATAAACGTTAAGTCATAACGGACGATGAATAAAATGATGTTCCAATGACCCCAGGGTCTATAGAGCTTAGAGTTACAACACGTCCGTTTTTCAGAATAAAGGAAAAGTTCCAATGTAAAGTCATATTTTAGATGAATGAATTGTTGTTAAAATGGCCCCAGGCTCTATAGTTCTTAGAGTTAGAGTTATTTCATCTTTCAGAATATAGGAAAACATCCAACGTTAAATCATATCTTACGATGAATGAAAATATGTCCAAATGGCGCCAGGGTCTATAGAGCTTAGAGTTTCCGCGCGTTCATATTTCAGAATAAAGGAAAACTTCCAGTTATTAAGTCATCTGATCCGATAAATGAAATGATGTTCAAATGAACCCAGGATCCATAGGTCTTAGAGTTACAGTTATTTCATATTTCACAATAAAGGAAAACATCCCACGTTAAATCATAACTTACGATGAATGAAATGTTCTTCAAATGATCCCAGTATCCATAGGTCTTAGAGCAACAGCTAGTTCAATTATCAGAATAAAGGTAAACTTCCAACGTTAGGTCATATCTGACGATGAATGAAATAATGTTCCAATGAGCCCTGGTTCCATCGAGCTTAGAGTTTGCGCGCCTTCATATTTCAGAATAAACGAAAACGTCCAACGTTTTGTCGCATCGGTCGATAAGTGAAATGATGTCCAAATGAGCCTAGGGTCCATAGAACTTAGAGTTACCACACGTTCATTTTTCAGAATAACGGAAAACCTCCAACGTTAAGTCATATCGCACGATGAATGAAATGAGGTTCAAATGAGTCCAGGTCCACAGAGCTTAAGGTTACCTCATGTTCATCTTTCAGGATAAAGCAAAACCTCCTACGTTATGTCACATCGGACGATGAATGAAATATTGTTCAAATGAGTCCAGGGTACATAGAGCTTAGGGTTACAGCATTTTCATATTTTAGGTTAAAGCGAAACATCCTACGTTATGTCATATCGGACGATGAATGATATTATGTTCAAATGACCCCAGGTTCCATAGAGCTTAGCGTTACTGCACCTTTATCTTTGAGATTAAAAGAAATCCTCCAACGTTAAGTCATATCGGAGGTAAGCGAAATTTTGTTCAAGTGAGTCCAGGTTCCATAGAGATTAGCGTTAATGCACGTTTATCTTTCACGTTAAAAGAAATCCCCCATCGATAAGTCATATCGAACGATAAGCGAAATTTTGTTCAAATGAGTCCAGGTTCCATAGAGCTTAGCGTTTCTGCACGTTTATCTTTGAGATTAAAAGAAATCCTCCAACGTTAAGTCATATTGGAGGTAAGCGAAATTTTGTTCAAATGAGTCCAGGTTCCATAACTTAGTGTTACTGCACGTTCATCTTTCAGGATAAAGAGAAACCTCCTACGTTATGTCATATCGGACGATAAATGAAATTTTGTTCAAATGAATCCAGGGTCCATAACTTAGGGTTACTGCACGTTCATATTTCAGAATAAAGGAAAACTTCAAATGTTAAGTCATATTTTACGATGAATGAAATGATGTTCAAATGACTTTAGGGTCCATAGGTCTTAGAGTTACAGATATTTCATCTTGCAGAATAAAGGAAAACTTCCAACGTTAAATCATAACTTACGATGAAAGAAATGATGTTCAAATGACCCCAGTATCCATAGGTCTCAGAGTAACAGCTAGTTATTCTTTCAGAAGAAAGGAAAGCTTCCAACGTTAGGCCATATCTTACGATGAATGAAACGATGTTCAAATGACCCCAGGATCCATAGGTCTTAGAGCTGCAGCTAGTTCATCTTTCAGAATAAGGGAAAACTTCCAACGTTAAGTCATATCTGACGATGAATGAAACGATGCTCAAAGGACCCCAGTACCTATAGGTCTTAGAGTTACAGCTAGTTCATCATTCAGAATAAAGGAAAACTTACAACGTAAGGTCGTATTATACGATGAATGAAACGATGTTCAAATGACCCCAGCATCCATAAGTCGTAGAGTTATAGCTAGTTCATCTTTCAGAATAAAGGAAAACTTCCAACGTTAGGTCATATCTGACGATGAATGAAACGATGTTCAAATGACCCCAGTATCCATAGGTCTTAGAGTTACAGCTAGTTCATCTTCCAGGATAAAGGAAAACTTACAACGTAAGGTCGTATTATACGATGAATGAAACGATGTTCAAATGACCCCAGGATCCATAGGTCGTAGAGTTATAGCTAGCTCATCTTTCAGAATAAAGGAAAACTTCCAATGTTAGGTCATATCTGACGATGAATGAAACGATGTTCAAATGACCCCAGGGTCAATAGGTCTTAGAGTTACAGCTAGTTCATCTTTCAGAATAAAGGAAAACTTTCAACGTTATGTCATATCTGACGATGAATGAAATGATGTTCAAATGAGCCCTGGTTCCATCGAGCTTAGAGTTTGCCCGCCTTCATATTTCAGAATAAAGGAAAACGTCCAACGTTATGTCGTATCGGACGATAAGTGAAATGATGTCCAAATGAGCCCAGGGTCCATAGAACTTAGAGTTACCGCACGTTCATCTTTCAGAATAAAGGAAAACCTCCAACGCTAAGTCATATGATAGGAAGAATGAAATTTTATTGAAATGAGTCCAGGGTCCACAGAGCTTAAGGTTACCTCATGTTCATCTATCAGGATAAAGGTAAACTTCCCACGCTAAGTCATATCTGACGATAAATTTAATTCGATTCAAATTATTCCAGGGTCCATAGGGCTTAGGGTTACTGCATGTTCATCTTTCAGGATAAAACAAAACCACCTACGTTATGTCCTATCGGGCGATGAATGAAATTTTGTTGAAATGAGTCCATGGTCCATAGAGCTTAGGGTTACCGCACGTTCATCTTTCAGGTTAAAGGAAATCCTCCAACGTTAAGTCTTATTGGACGATAAACGACATTTTGTTCAAATTAGTCCAGGGTCCATAGAGCTCAGGGTTACTGCACGTTCATCTTTCAGGATAAAGCAAAACCTACTACGTCATGCCATATCGGACGATGAATGAACTGATGTTCAAATGACCCCAGGTTCCATAGAGCTTAGAGTAACCGCAAGTTTATCTTTTAGGTTAAAGAGAGTGAGTGTGTGGTGTTTTAGGGTACGTCGACAACAAGGTCATTTGGGCGCGAAGCTAACTCTAAGAACTAAAAGCTACACAAGCTAAGTAAAAAAGTTAGATGAAAAAAAAACACTCAACTATTAAAAGTACATAAAAAAACTCATCCCAGTACTAATAATTTAAAATCTCTAAAAATAATAAATATTAAATACAAGTCAGACTTGTTTATTAAAACCGGTAGGAAATCCTCCACAGTTAAGTCATATCGGGCGATAAATAAAACGGTGTTCATATGAGCCCAGGGTCCATAGAGCTTAGATTTACCTGACATTCACCGTTCAGGATAAGGATAAAGTGAATAAACAATATAATCAGTGTAACAAATTTATCTGTAAAGAACAAGAAAGGGTAAAAATGTTGTGCAATAGGTTTTCATTATTTGAAGTGGAGAATGAGTGGAAGTTTATTAATAACAGAATTTTTCGTAAAGTGATAATGCACATCACAATAAAAAAGTTGCAGTATTCTTATATAGTGTGAGGTAAATGAACATTTTGTGTTAAAATACTATATATACGCATATATTTTTTTAAATTAAATCATATATATGTTTTAATATTTCAAATATAGCTAGTACATAACTTAGATATATAGCTTATAACAATGATGTTTTAGTTTGTATGGTGCGCTTTAGTCTCAAAATAAAGTCATTATTATTTTTGTGTTAATATTTTACACTTTAGTTCCACATAGTGGTTAGAATCACTTTGGGGTGAAAAAAGACCCCAGACATACAATATGTTTTTCCAGAGAAGATTCCATGCGAGGTTTAACTCCCATCAGTGCTCAGTCAAACTATCCCGACCACCAAGAAAATAGTTCCTGTAAGACACTACATCCCTGAGATTGGCGTACAACGAACCTCACTACATCTTGGAGCACCCACACTCCCCTCCCCTCTTGTAGCAAAACTCTGCAAACTTGTTATAAAAATACTTTTTGCGAGTATTGCTGTTGTAAATATATAGAAGGGAGATAGAAAGACACAGAAACCCTGTAACGGCACGCTCTTAGGCCGCTGATTGCTCAAGGGAATGTCGTGCACGTTTTCTTGTCTTTTCTGTTTTATACAATAAGTGATTGAATGCAATATTTGCCCTGAGATCAATAAATACTCTAGGCACCATTTGTCCATAATTAAATTACCATTCAGTTACTTTACTTTAAATTATTGCAGTGAGTGTTGTGGTTGGAGGTCCAATTAGTTCGCATTTTTAACAATGAGGCGCGCAGATATCGCTCAATTAGAAGTGCCATCTGCAGTCACGGATATGAACTATATCAACGGATTTAAGTTCTAGATGACACCACCTGTTTCTTCCCCATATTGTAATAAAAGTAACAAATATAAAGTAAGTAACGGTAAAAGATAATGCAATAACATTGCCGTATGTTGAAAATTGGAAATTCATAGCAGTTTAATAATTATCTTAATCAAAGTTTGTATTTTTATCGATAAACAGACGAAACTTCTAACAGCCTTGTGCATTAAAGTCTGTGTTATAGGATATAATTAGAAATCTTTTGGATCCTAAGGCATGGAACCAAGCTCACGGGGCAGCAGGCTGCTGCCCCCAGCCAACCATTGGCTCCACCAGCACCTGCCCATCCTTCACAGGTTCCACTACCGGATTCAGACGACTCCGACACCGAGAGCTTCGTCCTCGTAGAGGGACGGAGAAGGAAGCAGAAGGGTTCCAAACCACCACCGCCCCAACCACAGGGCCATCATCCACCCCCACCCAAAGGGGGCCCTAAACTGCCACCCATCGTGGTAGACACCTTCCCCAACCACGTGGGAATTATGCGTCTTCTGGCCCAGCGCCTGAAGAACAAATTTGAGGCACTCAGGAGACCTAGAAAGGTTCGCATACTCACCTCCAGCGTGGAGGATCTCGAGGCTGCAAAGGCTGTTCTGCGAGAGCAGAACATAGACTTTTACAGCTACTCGGCGAAACGACCACACGTTGAGAGGCGTATTATCAGAGGCTTGGACTCTGACTGCACTCCTGACGACGTCAGGCTGGCGCTCCAAGAAGAATACGGCATTAAAGCCGCCTCAGTCGCCCAATTAAGGAAGACTGTAACCTCGGTTGAAGGCACCGTAAAGGTCCCCATGCCTCTTTTCCTGGTCCTTGTGGATAAGGTGCGAGAGGCTCAAGTACAGCCCATTGACCTCGTCAGTAGGCTCATCTTTACCGTCGTGAAGGTGGAACGCTTTCACGGCAGGGAAGGACCCGTGCAGTGCCATCGGTGCATGGGATTCCACCACTCAAGCGCTATGTGCGAGCGTAAGCTCGCATGCTTGAGATGCGCGGGCCCCCATGCCCTGAAGGACTGCCCTAAGCCGCCCGAGGAACGTCAATGTGCTAACTGCAAGCAGCAGCACGTCAGCGTGTACAAGGGCTGCGAAACAAGGTTACGGATCATTGAGAGCCGTCGCCAAGGTAACCCGGAGACGGCTACAGTCCGCCCCGGTGTGTCCTTCGCGGCCGCCCTCAGGAAGGCCGAATCCACCCTGCAGAGGGCAGAGACATCCGTCGCCCCTGCAGCTCCAACTCCTGCACCGGCAACAGTGGCCGTACCCGCTGTACCCTCCACAAGCGGGGGCAATAAGAGCGGGAAGCCTAAATCCAAAAAGAGCGGCAGAGGCAAGAAAAGTGGGAAACCCACTAACCCGCCCGCCGCAAAGGAGCAGCCAGCAGCCACCCCAGCTCGTGCCCCGAAACCAGAGGCACCAGCTGCACCAGCACCGCAGGTTCCGACCCCGGTCCAACCTGCCCCACAAACACCGGCAAACACCGGCGCGACTCCAGCAGCCTTCGGGGCCACCGTGTCCCAGGCTGATATGGACGAGTTCCAGGCCCTCTCCCTGTGGTTTGGGAACCTCATTCAAAGGGCCCTCCCTGCACTGCGAAATTGCAAGCTGCAGGTAAACAACCCACAACTCACCCCAATGCAGAAACACTCTGTTGTGCTTCAAACGCTGGAGGAGCTGTATCCCGGATCAGCCAAGTGATGGCCTCTCGACTTGTTCGGAGGCCATGGCGCGCCGCGTTTTGGAACGCAAATGGCATCCGGGGTCATCACCCCAGCGTACTTGAGTTTGCACAATCCTTCGGGATTGACATTCTAATGGTCTGCGAGACCCACCTGGATGCTGCCTCGCAATTTTCGCTGCCAAACTACGCCACCCATCGATCCGATCGCGTCGGACGACGAGGCGGTGGCACAGCCATCTTCATTCGAAATCATATCACCCACACCCCCTTCCCGCTTCCCCCACTCCAGCACGTGGAGGCTTGCGCCATCAGGCTTGCCATTGGCGGACTCGATACGTTGCTGATAGTGGCATACGACCGTCCAGACCACCGCTTCCATGAGGCGGATTACACTACCCTCCTCAATCTCCATCCTATGGTCTGCATCGCAGGTGACCTGAACGCGAAGCATGCTCACTGGCATAGCCGCACCTCAAATGCCAAGGGGCGCGGGCTCTACCGCCTCATCAGCGGTAACCCAAACCTCGTCGCGCATGGACCGAGAGGACCTACTTTCTACCCGGCCCGCGGCAGGCCGGACGTTCTCGACATCATGATCACCAAGAACTTCACATACCATCTAGACCTCTCTGTAGTCAACCAACTCGACACCGACCACGACCCAGTCGTGGTGGATTCGAACGTTGATATGCCAGCTCTGTTAAATCCAGACTGGACATACGAGGTCGACTGGGATGCAGCCGTCCTTGACCTGAACCAAACCATAGACCCGCGACCACGAATCGATTCTATCGAGGCGCTGGAAGCGGCAGCCACATCCTTCTCTCAACACATTCTAAATGTGGTACGGGCGCACACGTACCGCATTCCATCAGAATACCATAACCACAGAATCATACCTCCTGAACTCCGGCAGCTGCTTAAAGCTAAAGCAGTCGTCCGGAAACTATGGCAGCGTTTCCGCCACCCCAGGATCGAAGCAGTCTACCGGCGGTTCAAGTCCCTGGCAAGAAGACTGCTACGTGCGCACCGCTCAGCGGCCTGGGAGCACACAATGCAGAGGGTCGATCTCACAGAGAAGCAACCCTGGCGGATCATCCGCTCCCTCAGAAGGGACCGGACTGAGCACCGGCATCCACTCCATGGCACTCGTGGAAGGCTCGCGTTTGAGCCCCAAGAGAAAGCCACGTGTTTCGCAGACTACTTGGAGAGTCAATTCGAACCAAGGGAAGACCCCCAAGACGACGAGTTCACCGAACATGTGGAGGACACGGTGAAATACCTCTACGAGGCAACACCACCTCCACATGCGGAGATCCACCTACCCATCGTCACCCCTAAGCAGGTGACCGCCCATATCAATAGCCTCAAACCCAATAAATCCCCTGGGCATGATGGTGTCACAGCCACCATGCTCCAGCACCTACCCCGGAAAGCTGTGATCCACTTGACGCGGATTTACAACGCATGCCTCACCCTGCGCCACTTTCCAACTTGTTGGAAGGAGGCAAGGGTGGTGTGCATATTAAAACCGCGCAAGAATCCTGTCTTTCCGGAAAGTTACCGATCAATTAGCTTGCTCCCAATCGTGTCAAAGATCTTTGAACGATTGCTCCTTCCCCGCCTAACTCCTCTCTTTGAGGAAAGGCACCTACTCCCGGATCACCAATTCGGTTTTCGTCGGGGCCACTCCACCACCTTGCAGTTACTGCGCTTGGCAGAGAAGGCTGCTCTGGGATTCCAGGACGGCCTCAAAACCATCGCTGTGCTCTTGGACGTGGAGAAGGCCTTCGCCACCACGTGGCACCAGGGGTTGTTGTTCAAACTCAAAGAAGCACAACTCCCCACTCCCTACCTATCACTACTCAGCAGCTTCCTCAAGGACCGCACCTTCAGAGTGCGGGTCGAGGGGAAGCTATCCTCTGTCAGACCCATAGCGGCCGGAGTCCCGGAAGGCAGTGTCCTGTCCCCGCTACTCTTCGCCGCCTACATGTCTGACCTACCCATGGAACCGCGCACTGTTTTGTGTCAGTATGCCGACGACGTCCTCATACTGGCGCAGAACAAGAACGTCCGCTACTGTCTCCCCCCTCTACAGCGTCAGCTCCACGCCATTGGCAGGTGGAGTGAGAAGTGGAGGATGGCCATTAGCCCGCAGAAGAGCTCGGCTCTTATGCTGGCTAAGACCCGTAGCTGACGCCCAGAAGGTGACCTGCGGTTAAGGCGGAGAAGAATCCCCTGGGTTCGAACCGCCAAATACCTGGGAATCCAACTGGACCGCGGCCTCACTTTCACTCCGCACGTCAGGGCGAAGGCGGGCCTCGGCCACGCTGCACTCAGGCAACTCTACCCGATCTTCAGATCCACAATGCCCATCCGTCTCAAACTGCGGACATACCGTGCAATCGTCCCGCCTCTGATCCTGTACGGATGCGAGGTCTGGGGTTCGGTGGCTCATACCACCCTCCGCAGGCTGCAAGCCGTGCAGAACAGGGCCTTAAGGATGATCTACGGTACCGACCGCAGGTTCCCGTCCCACTTCCTGCACACCCAGTCTGGCATACCATACGTCGTAGACGTCGTTCGCGAACGTACACGCACGTTGTATGCCAAGATCACCCCCCACCCAAACCAGCTTGTAAATACACTCGGTCAATATGACCACCGTCTCCCCAGGAGACGGAGAAGCTATCGCCTACCCAAGGACGCCCTTGGGTGGTAGGTTCTGCCTCTCCTCCTACCCCTAACATTCACCACCAGGACACAACGCGCCCTCGCCCCGGCTGGCAGATAAACACCTGCAGTCGTGCCCTGGGCGCGCGCATGACCTGGAAAAACCAACATCTGCAACCTAATTACCATCTGGCCTCTCGCTACTGGTTCCACCAGGCTTGCCGGCTCGCTAGCGACCGCAAAAGCAGGGTGGAACAGGCACTGTTCCCCGAGGGGAATACCCTGGCACCAGAAGCATCAGCAGAGGCCCACTGCGCCGTCTAATACAACGACACGCAAGCTTGCGAAAAACTTTGTTCTATATTACCGCACGGGTAAATCCGCACAGCGGATAGGTACCGTGGCGCGTAACCCTCCGCCCGGGAGAACCCGGGCGACCCGCACCCGCTCTTGGCTCTTGGCTAAGGCATGGATTCGTCGAATGCTCTGAAACACCACGATGGAGGAGGTTATTGGTTGAAATTTTCTCGCATAATTTTGAAAATAATCAGAACCAAGCAGATGGCACTGGATTTAATTTATATACACTACTGTTTATCTCTTCCAACACTTGTTCACCCCAAAGACGTTTATCCCTTTGTTACACATCCAAGGAAATAGTTCCTCAGTTTCGACAGTGAGCAGCATGATATATAACCATTTCTTTATGTTGGGTATGGGAAACTCATAAGACTTTAATAATATTCTTAACCATCATTTGCCATTTTATGGATAAATAAGCATAAACTATCAGAAACTTGTCCACTGGAGCCACTAATACTAATTAGCCCCCGTAATATTTTAAAGAGAGTCTGCTACTGTTATAAACCAAATATGCTCTTGGTTATTTCATTGTTTATATAACTTTAAAGTAAGTTTCATTTTGGGAATGTTGGTACACTCTTATTTCTTGAGATTCATCCCATCAAAGCCCTCACACATTTCTCCAGTACAAGTATTTCAAAATCCTACCTTGAAAATAATCCGGAATCGTCCTTTTAGAACAAACACAAAAACACTCTACCATGGTACTCACCAGGGTCTGTTAACTCAGATAGGGAACCAGGAGACACATTAATGTTCGTGAAACAACCGGGGTCTAATGGTACATTTTGAGCCTTGCATGCGCCGGTTCAATGCCGCCAATATAATTATTTTGGCTGCCGTGTTACATACTAGCTAATATATAAAATAACTTTTGCTTATTTCAAAATTTAATAGCTATTGTATTATTTTACTACTTATGAAGTAATTTTCGTAATATTATTGGCCTATAATCGACCTTTTTTGAGCTCAATGTAAGACATGAATAAGACACTACATTGGCTAACCTGTAAATATTTGAATTAAAGCTTTAACGGCAATTAGGCCAAGCCAAATTAAGTTCTGAATACAATTTTCATCGATTTGTGAAATTGTAAAATTTTGAAAGAACTACCAGGACGTATGGGCAGCAGGATGAACGAGAATAGATTTTCACAAAGACCTATTCGTAAGTAAAATTTAGCATGTAGCTAAATACCGACAATTAATATAACATAACTCGAAATGTGCCTTAATACATATTCATGCATAGTTAAATTCTCTAGATTAATGTAGCACCTTATAATGGAAAAAGCGTGTTGTTTTACATATAAAAGCGTTAGTTTCATTAACCTTGTTACTTTATTACTGCAATAAAGGGATTAGCTGGTTTTTGTCTTTCATGGCTCATCCATCATCTCAGGCTACCAGGAATACGATGGCAGAAATCAGAGTGCAGGATTACTGGATATTGTGTATGTTTCTTGTTTTGGTGATGTGTAGTGATCTTCTGGAACTTTAGTAATGAAGCACAAAGCATTCTTTCCCGCGTATACAGCAATATAATGTGTCATATCAAATATTTCTGAAAGTTTGAGTTTCATGTCATATCAGTGGAAAATTTAACAAAAACTTTGAGGAATACTGTGGCTAACAAGGAAAAGTGAAAAGTGAAGTTATTTTAGACAGTTGATTGGGTGTATTAGTTTTTGTGTTTGTACTTGTAGTTTTAAATTTAAAATATATAAGTCATATATAAGTCCATGTAAGGTAAGTAATATCCAGTTTAAATTACTGAAAAAATAGCTGTGAATTTTCAGATATACCAAAATTGGCATTATCTGTGTTTACGTATAATCTAGGTGGCTTAAATTAAAATATTTGGGCGAGCTGCTTGATCTGAATTTTATAAACTTTTTCTTTAAATTGCAATGATAAGTATTTTGAAGAATTAAGTTCTCTTAACCGTACTCATCAGTGTATATCTACATCATTGATCAAGAATGTCACGGCTTTTAACAGCAATTAAAAGTATGATCAGAGATTCCATAAACCTAATTTGTTCTATATTGTTTAATGCAGTAGTCATTCTGCAATATTATTGTACACACTACACTAAATTATTTATCTGAATAACCATCTAAGAAGAGATCTGGTGGGATTTAAATTTATTTGAACAAGCTTTAAAAGTTTTTAGGTGTAATTGTGCATTGCAAGAAATGATTAAAATGTCAATGTGTCATCATCATTATATGCCACTTTTAATTTTATTTCTATTATCCCAGTTATTCTTGAAACATGCCACAATGTCAGCTAGCTAGGACATAAACACAGTGTGGCTTGATCTAAAATTAGTAAAGCTTCACAATAAATAATAGGTTATAAATCCTCATCCTTGTTAACATACACATACAAATGGGTTCAGAAAAATAACTAGTTAAAGTGATATTTGCACAGCATTTATGAATTCTGTGGTACATCTCTTCTCAACATGTACTTGCCACCATTTATGAGTAATACTGGTACACAATTTCTGTACTGCTAACCATTTTAAGGGTGATAGAACGTTACTAGCGTGACCCACAGAAATGTTACATGTGACATGAAACTACAAACCTAATATATGAGCCATTCGTTACATGCAGTGATGCGAAGCCACATAATAATTTTGAAAAGTAGATAAAACTGCACATTATTTTGCTATAAAATGCACTTCTTGTTTCTTTGTAGTGAACACATAAGGGAATTATGGACTGTCAAAACAAATAATGGTTAGATGTGTGAGCAAATAAATTATATTACTAACTTATTTTCTATTAACTACTCAAACACACAGTTCCATCACTTTTACTTCTTAACCAAAACTACAAACAGCATTAATAGTTCACAGTGTAATCTTTTATTGAGTTATTTATTTGACACACATTCAGTTGTATGTCATGGACTGCAGATGGCTCCATTTGCCATCTTAGTCATAAATTACATTGCTTAAAGTCTTATCAAGTTAAAGCAAGCCATTTATCCTACAATTGCTCTGCACATTAAGCAAATTATACTTCACAATCAGATAACTACATGAAATAATCTCTTATTGGAAGATACACTGTGCATTAAATTTTATTTTTAAAACTGCACATTTCCTTCATCAGCATTCATTACTATGCATATGCATGCCATTGAAGCATTTAAAAATTCAACGCTGTAATATTCTTGTGTTGTAAAGACAAAGTTAAGCTTAGGACAATTTTAAATGAATGATACAGCGTAATTGTAATTATTATTTTTTATAATTTATTCTGCACTTGTGAATGTTAATTCAACCAAAGTGATTAGAAGTATATAAAATAGTGCCATTTATGAAAATTATGTCACCAGTTGCTAATACTGACTTCTGTACTAATTTGACATTATTAATCTTATATGAATCGATCACAAATTTCAGGTTTTTCTTTGAATATACTTTAGTATGCTTGTGCTGAAAATAATGTATGTACTATTGAGCTTTTAAAATTCTTATTAAATATAACCATTAACAGAGCTGCTTTGTTGTCATTTTAAAGAAATAGTGCTATTTTTTGTACATAGTTGTTGGTATCATTTCAAATTTATTTACATATTTCTTTAGGGTTTTTTTTCTCACTCTTATTCCAGGGAAATTTCAACATTCTGTATACAAATAAATTGCATTACATATAACATTATGGTATCCTTACCTGTTTTGCTGTATCTGCAGAATCATTATTTTAGTGTTAAGTTACCTTTATTTTAAGTATTACACTAAGAAGCTTGAGAGAAAGGGGATACAGATGTCTTGTATAATCTCAACAGCATCTTAAGTGATCTCACTCTCTCGTTTTTAAAATTTTAATTGTTTTTAAAGACAAAATTATAAATTTGCAACAGGAATAAAGGTATAATGCTTTGTGGAAGTCAATTATTCATATTTAACAGGAAAAGTTCAAGTGGATTCTTGACATTTTTTTCACAAATTGGACAACTTCTTTCGAAGTCACATCTCGCACACTGATGAATAGTTTACCGCAGATTTCCTCAGCGTATCTGACGCGTATTATGCCAATATGCGATAGCTGAAATGCGCGTAAACTATTCATGTGTGGCGAGATGTGATTTCGAAAGAAGTTGGATTATATCAGTCAGTGAAAACGGGAGCCGAAGGGAAGGGGAAGCAAAGGCACCATAGCACGGTCGCTAGAAACTTACTAAATTACCGGCGTTACCAGCCGTAGTTCCCAAGGTCGCCGGGGTCTAAAGTTTCAGGAGAGAGCGCCCTATGCGGCTTCAAACTTTACCACGGAGTTGAGAATCTGGTATTAATCTGTGGTACTAACATTCTACTGTTAGAAATAAGCATAGATTAGTCCTTAATGATATATCTCCACAAATCAAAACAATAATCGTCTAAGATATTGTGACTGTGGGTTCGTAGAATTTAAAGTCCAATTTCCGAAATTCTAAATGTTCTTTATTTGCGTAAAAATACACTCACAGTAGCAGTATTAAATCACATACACAATTTACCAAGTCGATGACCACAACAAGCGCTTCTGATTGCATCTGTTTACATCAGATCTCGTTACAACATCTGTTCACGACTGTTTATTACTACTGCTCAGTTTGCGGCTCTTCCGGCGTGTCACAATCTCTTATATATACCTCCATTGATAATTTCTAGACTGTCCTAAAGCAAACCAGAAACCGAATAATCCCTATCAATCAAGATGTCTCTAGAAATTTCCATTTACCTCACTTCTCTGTGTCGGTAAGTCTTCTATCTCCACTATCTTTATTTGCAGGTTCCTGGTGTAAACAAGCCGCGCTATCGTAGATAACGGGTTTCGGACAATATAGCAATGAATTGACATTCGTCGGACTCACAAAAACTCCAGAACGTCTCACACGATGACTGAAATAATATTCAAATGAGTCCAGGGTCAATAGAGCTTAGAGTAACCCGACATTCGCCTTTAAGGTTAAGGGAAACCCTCCAACGTTAAGTCACATCTGACGATGACTGAAATGATATTCAAATGTATCCATTGTCCATGGAGCTGAGGGTTACCCAAAATTCGTCTTCCAGGATCAGGGAAAACTATAAACGTTAAGTCATAACGGACGATGAATAAAATGATGTTCAAATGACCCCAGGGTCTATAGAGCTTAGAGTTACAGCACGTTCATTTTTCAGAATAAAGGAAAACTTCCGATGTTAAGTCATATTTTACGATGAATGAAATGATGTTCAAACGACTTTAGGATCCATAGGCCTTAGAGTTTCCGCGCGTTCATATTTCAGAATATAGGAAAATGTCCAACGTTAAGTCGTATCGGAAGATAAGTGAAATGATGTCCAAATGAGCCTAGGGTCCATAGAGCTTAGAGTTACCGCACATTCATCTTTCAGGATAAAGGAACCCTCCAAAGTTAAGTCATATCTTACGATGAATGAAATGATGTTCAAATGAGCCCAGGCTCCATAGAGCTTAGATTTACCGCACGTTCATCTTTCTGGATAAAGGAAAGCCACCAATGTTAAGTCATATAGGACAATAAATTAAATTTTGTTCAAATGAGCCCAGGGTTCATATAGCTTAGGGTTACTGCACGTTCATCTTTTCGGATAAAGCAAAACCTCCTACGTTATGTCATATCGAACAATAAATGAAATTTTGTTGAAATGCGTCCATGGTCCATAGAGCTTAGGGCTACCGCACGTTCATCTTTCAGGATAAAGCAAAACCTCCTACTTTGTCATATCGGACGATGACTGAATTTATGTTCAAATGATTCCAGTGTCCATAGAGCTTAGGGTTACTGCATGATCACCTTTCAGGATAAAGGAAAACCTCCTACGCTATGTCATATCGGACGATGAATGAAATATTGTTCAAATGAGTCCAGGGTCCATAGAGCTTAGGGTTACGGGATGTTCATCTTTCAGGATAAAGCAAAACCTACTACGTTATGTCATATCGGAAGATAAATGAAATTTAGTTAAATGAGGCCAGGGTCCATAGAGCTTAGAGTTACCGCACGTTTATCTTTACGGTGAAAGGAAATCCTCCAACGTCAAATCAAATCAGTCGATAAATGAAACGGTGTCCAAATGAGCACAGGGTCCATAGAGCTTAGTTGTCTGACATTCGCCGTTCAGGATAAGGGAAAACTTCCAACTTTAAGCTGATCCTTAATAAATCTATAAACAGTCGTTCGTCATCTGGATTATGATGACTTCCTAGCTCACACAATAAAAAATGGATATCTATAAAAAAGATATATTCTCTCCCATTGAAACGTATTTTCCAAAGTTCTAAAATGTATATTTCGCAACTCTGTAATTATTGTCTCAGATGCAATGGTTTCCGTTGTTGTAGTCTGCATCCTAGAAGTGCAGATCTTCTTCCGAACAATTTAAATGGCGTGTCAAATCATTCAAGTGTATTTGCCCTACAAAATGGCCCCCATTTTCAGAATTTTGTGGTTGAAAGTCACGATGTTTTGAATTGCAGACCTGGTTAAGCTGTACCGTATTTTTTCAACTTTACATTGTGCTCGCCTGTAGATGTTAGCAAGTCTGCCCCACGTTCGATAGGTCCCTAGTTCGAATCTCGGTCAGGGTGACTTACCTGGATACGGCTTTTACCGGGCTTTTCCGTTATCCTTAAAGGCGAATGTCGGGTAGCTCTAAGCTCTAATTACCCTGGACACGTTTGAACATCATTTCACCCATGTCGTTCACCGTCCGATACGACTTAAGGTTGGAGGACGTAAAATTACAATCAAAAAAATTGTGCAAGTGCCTTTCAGGTTACCCCACAACTAAAAATCACACTCTTGTTAGATCGGGGTTGCGAAACATTATCTTCAAACACTTCCCTCCTCTGCCGTATGGGCAGTAGCAGAATCTTGTTGAGGTCACCCTTATCTTTCCTCATGCTCTGCCAGTTCGTGATAAAATGGGGTAAAAATGTCATTTCTGTACCTCTGTTCATGTATAGTCTGCTCGTGGAGTACTACGTCTAGCACTAAAAGCACACAAAACTCCAACTTTCCGATCATGATGAGGGATTTCTTGAACGCGAAATCAATATTCGAGGCCCAGTACCGACTGTTATTACAACCACTTAGATAGAACCACTCCTCATCGAAAAACAACAGAAGCTGTAGATCAGTCAAACCATCATTCAATGACTAAAGAAACTATTCGTAATAATACATTCATGATACTGTTTCACCTAGTTTTAAAACAAACACTTGTACACTTATACCGTTTTAACAATGTAGTTGCACTGTGTACAATAGACTATGAAATTCCCTCCTTGTTTTCTTAATTTTGGGACCCATTTGTTTAGGAAACGTTCAAAACTTGGGCATATGTCGTCTAACTTTTCCTGTGTTAAAACTGTACGTTTTCAACAGTTGTTTCTAATTTCTTCGCTATCTCGTGAATTGTAAATTTTGAAGGACGCATTTCACTAGGGAAAGGTTCAATATACTCTGTGTGACGGGGCTTAATCATTCCCATCGGTAATAACTTTTACACACGACAATGCGCTGCTCTTGAGACAAAGGCCTGTTCATGTTGCTGGTCGGTACAATATCGCGCAGTTGGGTGTACATCACCATTCCTTGCAAACAACGGTAGCCGGTAGTAGGGTAATCCAGAAAGATCGCGAGAGAAGCAGTGCGCTGTGTGCTCCGTTAGGATATAAATGAAGAACCTTGTAGTTGTGCCTCCTTCTTATGAACCACAGCGCCAGATGGAAGCATTATAGTTGCCTGTGAGTGGAAACCGAGCCTTACAACAAAATATGACAATCGAAGGTATTCTGAACAATTAGGTTCTCTTAACCTTTCTCATCAGTGTGTATCTACATCAGTGATAAAGAATGTCACAGCTTCTAACAGCAATTACAAATAACATCTGAGATTCCAGAAACCCAATTTGTTCTATTTTGTTTAATGTAGTAAACTCTATGTAATATCATTATTTCGTATAATATAAGTGAAGTTTTAAGTTACATATTATTATATTTGTGTATATTAGTTTGACTCACTGTTAATACCTTCATATTTTACGTATTTTCTATGTAATACGAGGTAGCTCCAGTACCTAAGTTTCTTGGTAATAAAATTAAATTGTGTGGAGGTACAGAAAAATTATTTATTGCTCAAAATTCTACAGCTTTCAAACCACTTTTCCACATAACTGCCGATACTTTGCAGGCATATGTCATAGCGAGGCGCAAGTTTTTATATGCCTTCTTCATAGAAGTTTGCCGCCTGTGTCTTCAACCATTTGGAAACATTTTCTTTCAGCTCTTCGTCATTATTGAAATGTTGACCGCCAAGGAAACATTTGAGATGCAAAAACAGGTGAAAGTCGCTAGGAGCGAGGTGAAGGCTGTACGGGGGTGGTCAAACACGTCGCAAATAAATCCCTGTAGGACGTTTTTCATCTCATTTGCAGTATGTGGTCGCGCGTTGTCGTGAAGAAGCACAACACCTTTTGAAATCGGAAATTTGCCGATAAATTTCAATTGGTTTCACTTTCCTAGCATTCAGAAAACGAATCACAGATCTGATTTAACAAGCGGCGGGATTTTAAATCAACACCGACATTTTAAAAAAGCACAACAAAGCGTATGTGGCTGACAGCGATCTCACAATGGCGCACGTTTCTTCTCCTTGATACAGAGCGTCTACAGCGCATTTGCGGATCTGCGATCGCAGAAAATCTGGTACGAAAAAGATATGACTCCTGCCCAGGGTTAAAGGACAAGAAAGTGCATGAACAATATAATCAGTGTAACACATTTATCTGCAAAGAACAGGCAAGGGTAAAAGTGTTGTGCAATGGGGTTTCATTATTTCAAGTAGAGAATAGTTAGTAGTTTACTGATAACAGAATTTTTCATAAAGTGATAATGCACATCACAGTAAAAAAGGTGCAATATTGTTATTTAGTGTGAGGTAAATGAACATTTTAGGTGAAATACTATATATATATATATATATATATATATATATATATATATATATATATATGCATATATATTTTAAAGATTAAAACGTACATATTTTGTAGTATTTCAAATATAGCTAGTACATAACTTAGGTATATAGCTTATAACAATGATGTTTTAATTTATCAGATGCGCTTTGGTCTCAAAATAAGTTCATAATTATTTTTGTGTTAATATTTACACTTTAGCTCCACATAGTGGTTAGAAACACTTTGGGGTGAAAAAAGACCCCAGACATACAATATGTTTTTCCAGAGCAGATACCATGCGAGGTTAAACTCCCATCAGTCCTCAGTCAAACTATCCCGTCCACCAAGAAAATAGTTCCTGTAACAGACTACATCCCCTGAGATTGGCACCCAACTTACCTCACTACATCTTGGTGCACACACACTCCCCCCTCCACCTCTTATAGCAACACGCTGCAAACTTTTTATAAAAATACTTTCTGCATTCAGAAGACCTCATAAAACTATATTTAAAGCAATAGTGTGTAGGATTAGGATAACGATTTCATTACGGAGGGGATTCGGTACGTAGGCCACTATGATGGACCCATTGTTCCTATACCCTAAGTGGGGGCACCCCCAGGAGAAAGAATGAGGAGAACGAGACAGCGGGCGGCCGTCCCAAGGAGCCACAACAGTACAGAGGTCAGGATCTCTGCAGTTTACTCGGATAGAGACTTCCCCCCACAAGCCAGGACAACGAACTAGCTCCCCTACAGCGGGACGGCAACGAGCACAGTAGCCGAGCCACAAATGTCTCTGGCTGGCGCTCCCGAAATGGTCCCAGCAGAGGAACTGTGACCGGCAACCGACCTATCGGAGGAGAAAGTGGTTTTCCTCAGAACATATCATCCTGCCTTGCATCACAGAGACACCCACTGACACTTCTACCCTGAGAGAGGCCACAAAATGATAGATGATATGAAATGATAATGGAGGTGAAATGGAGGGACAGGAAATTTGGGGGATGTAGTTAACCTACCCAGCATTCACCTAGTGACCCGGGAAAACCACCCAAAACCCGTTGGTCAGGTAGGTCGGCCACGGAAATCAAACCCGAGCCTCTCGTATGCGGGCCGCAGACGAAACCGCCTGAGCTATCCCGCTCGGTAATAGTTCTAGACAATGTGTCTAGAATGATAAAGTACTGATACCGAAATTAAGGTTTGCCATAAGCAAAGAATCATGATAGATGTCAAAGGAACGTTGATTCTTTGTTACGACAAGGGCAAGCACAGTTGAGTTGGGGTAAAGTGTATCACAAAGCAATATAAAAAGCAGTGTCCTTAGAAGATATCTAAAGGAATTTTCACTTGACGTGTATGAATAGGGAATTCTTTGGATCATTTACAATGGCGACCAAAACAGCCACAAAAGGGACTTTGCTTGAAAATGAATTTTAAGAGTGAAAGTTAGATATACACACACGCATAGCTGTGGTGAGAAAGGCCCTCTTCAGCGTGAAGCCGGTGTGGCTAGTTCGCGGCTAGGAAGCCATTATCAACGGTCTTCGGCTTGAAGCCGAGCAGAGGAGTCTTCGGTGTCAGGCTGATGAGAGGAGTCTGAGGCGTGAAGCCGATTAGAGCGGTCAACTTGTTCTGTCTTGAATATTTTTCCGGTCATCAAAATTTATCGAGTAATAAACTATTTGCATTCAGTAACTCTAAACCGAGATTGGTAACCCTCGGTCGGCAACTTCCATTTCGGTGTTTGAAAAGAAGAAGCAGTAAATAAATTAGTTGGAAACGGGCATTCCAGTGATATTAAAATCTCCTTCTCACACCCATCCACGCATACTCTGAGAGAAAACTTATTGCTCGCCAATCATATTTGTCATCGTTTGCCAATAATATTGCTTCAAACTGGCGCACAATGTGGAGCTGTGGTAACCCTTAATCGCCACCATCTTCAATTTTGCTTCAGTACATAAGTTAAGACAGAGGTTGCAATTATTGAAGTTTAGTAAGCTAAAACTTTACTTTAAACCTTAAAAGTTTATTTATATATTTTAACAAATTTCGCTATGTAGTGATTAATAATGAAATATTTTATTCGAAATTTGGGGGAGGGGTGAAGAGGTTAAGTGCAAGCAGCATACTACTACATGAAGCAAAAACAGGGTTGCCATATTTCTTAAAGCAAAAATGTGGGCATGTGCTGAATCTCGGGAAATTAGACGACACCACAATAAAACATGCGGCACAAAATATATAAAGTGACCTTTATTAATAAATGATACAGAAAATAGCATTGTTACGGCTCCTTATAGTATCTCAAACTGGAGTATTGCTGTTGTAACTATATAGAGGGGAGAAAGAAAGATACAGAATCCCAAGTGGGCATCTGGCAGCTACTCCCTCCTTAGGTCTACGCTATCACAGACATACGCAGACACTGCCGTGACCCCTCTGACACGCTCCGTCTCCTCCACTCTTGTGCATTGGCCGTACTCCTCCGGGCATGGTCCTCGTGACATGGCGTCTGCATTGCCCTGGTTATTCCCTCTACGATGTTAAGATGTGAAGCCATACTACTGCAGCCTCTGGACCCAAAGGGCTGTCGGGACTTCCAGGTTCCTATAGCTAGGTAGCCAGGTTAGGGAGGAATGACCAGTCCTCAGGTGGAACGGCTGACCGTACTGGTACTTGTGGAAGTGCTCCATTGTCTTTACTAGCGCCAGTAACTTTCGCCGGGTGACGCAGTAGTTCTTCTCTGCTTTGGGCAGCGTCTTGCGGTAATAATCTATCACCCTCATCTGGCCATCCTCAACTCGGGATAAGGCACCTCAGGTTAGGAGTTCGGCCACTCTCTCCACTAAACCTTCCAGCCGGGGCTCCAGGTGTTGCGTCGGCACCGGCTCATAGGTCTGGTCGATTGGTGTTACGCTGACCATGGACTCGCACTTCCCCAGGTCCGTTCCGGATTGGCGGTCGTGATCGGTGTCCGTTGGGTTTAGTGTCGTCACTGGCAGCTCCTTTGGGCACAGCAATAATGTCCTGGCTACACACAGCCCGTGTACTTGTATCTTCAGAACCAGCATCAAGTTCTTCGTCCGCTGGCCTTCCAGTCGTGCCGACACCATCACCTCGCTTCTCGCGAGGACAACCACGTCTTCCCTCAGGATGACCCGGCAGATTCCCAGGCGTTCTTTGGGCTGCCAGAGTATCACCTCTTCTCCATTGAGCCGCAGGACCCTCCTGCCGACGTCGACCGTCGCCTCGTAGCTCCTGAGGGCATCCAGTCCCACTATCACGTTCTCAGTAACCTCCGCGATGAACACCCACTGATGGCAGGGCACTCCGTCCCAAGGTCAACTGCAGCAGGGCGTCCCTCTTCACAGGCACGGTTTCGGTCGATGTAGTCACCAGCTGGTATGATTGGCTAGGTTTTCTCGACGGCAAACCCTTGGCCACGTCAGATCTAAGGACGGTCAAAGCTACCCCGGTGTCTACGAGCACACGGCACGACTTCCCTCTCACCCAACCGTCCATGATGATGCTGTCATCCATACGACGGTTGACGGCACGCAGTGTCACTCCCGCGGATGGTGGTGTTGGCGGCGTGGTGCCCCTCACCCCGGCGGCCTTTACTCGCTTTCCGGTTGCTCTCCCTGGTGTGGGCAGTCTCTTTCCAGGTGTCCCGGCTCTCCACACCCCCAGCACAGGCCACTTGGTCTTCGCCGTTGTCCCTCAGCTGGTCTTGCGTCTCTAGTGTAGCGGATACTCCGCGTTCTCGGCATCGGTGTAGCCGTCACTTTGACCGCCTCCATCCTCAATGCTGCCGTTAGCGCCTCGTGGATTGTTTATGCGTCGCCGAGCATTAGGCGCTGACGTATCTCGACGTCTCGCACCCCGTCAACGAACGTGTAGGCGGCTTAAGGTGGGAAGTCGACCAAGGCTTTGTTGGCCAGCTGTTCAATAGCCAGGGCGAACTCCTGCAGCGCCTCCCCTGGTTGCTGCATCCTTGGCTTCAGTTGGCTGCAGTGGGCTGCGCCCAAGCGGCGATTCCCGAAGCGGTTCTCCAGGGCCTCCCAGATGTCCTTGGCCGCCGCCACTGCCTGCACCGCGTTCAGGAATTCTGCGGCCCGTCACTGGATGCTGGCTATTGGCTGTGCGGCCTCCTCTTCTGGCGACCACTTGTGATTGGCCACCGTGTCGAATTGGCGGTGTAAGACTTCGAACGTGGATGTGCCGTCATAATTCGGCGGTTTAAAACGCGCAGATGTGTCGCGTCCCGACGCGTCGGCCTTTAAATCTTTCATCCTTCTGCTGACGATGTCCTCCACCTTCCCCAGAGTCTGGAGGTATGAATGAGAGTGCTAATGTGTGTGTTATCTTAATAATTAAAATCCAACGAATACGTGTTAACACCTTCGATATGTTCCAAATAAGAGCAGCTAGAGTTATAGACACAATAAACACACACACACACACACACACACACACACACACACACACATACACACACACAGACACACACACACACACACAACAAGTAAATATCATTTCCTTGAAGTATGAGGATGCTCAAATATCTTAAAATAGCCAACTTAAATTTTTAGACTTTTTAAATTTTAGTGCTTTTCCACAGCAACTGATAGAGAGCCCCACTCCAGCCATTAACTATATGTTTACTCTTCTTTGCTACCATTTAGAAAAGAACTTTGTATGATAAGGTACAATAAATAGAAAAAAGATTTTGATATGTAACATTTGCGAGATGACTATCTCCAACCACTACCAATTTGCAGCTGTCTTGCAGAACACTACTGATACAAGAAGTTATACTGTAAAGTTAACATAAAACATACGTGTTTGACCAGAAATGGTTTCACATTAATAGACTATTGACATGAAAACATGTGAAATAGAATGTAACTCTCAATTTAAATTACAAGTTACAGTTTTATTTTTGTATGAATAAAACTTCTAAGACAAGGTTCTGATGGTTTCAATTCCTTTCTTGGAAGTGTTGAAAACAGTGTTGTTATGATAAATTAAAATTAAAGGGAGTCAATTAATTTTTTTAAAACATGTTTCAGAGATTCCAATTCCTTTCTTGGAAGTGTTGAAAACAGTGTTGTTATGATAATTTAAATTTACAGGGGGTCGATTAATGACACTAAACAACACTTACTTTTAAATTTTTCCGGAACATGTTTCAGAGACCTTGCCTCTATCCCCAGCTGGCCATCAACTGTTTCTCAATGGTGTAGTTGACAATATGTTGTTACCGGTCTCCTCTGGTCTCCAATTTTTGAGATGAAGATTTGTTTCCATGTGGATAGTTCTTGTTTTCCTGATGTATGTTTTAGTTAGTAGTTTTGGTTCTGCATTTATGTTGTGTTTTTTTTTTCAAAAATGTGTGGCAAATGCTGTTTTTCTAATTGTTTATATTTTATGTTTCTAAAGTTTTCCTTTGCTCTTGTTTCTAAATTTCTTTTGGTTTTTTCAATACAAATTTGACTACAGTCACTGCATTCAATTTTATAGCGCTCCTTGGTGCGATATCCTCCCAGATTGGTCTTGTTATTGTTACTTTCAATAAAAACTTGCCATGACAAAAGCTGCCTGCCCAGTGGTGGTCGAACCAATTTGTTCCTTTTCTTTGGGGCAGGGCTAGGGCTTTCACCAGGTTTTTCCTGCCTTTTCCTCACTTCCGCAGCCGGTGAAAATAAAAGTCGACGATCGGCGTCCTCTCCAGATGATTCCTCAGATGTTGTTGACGGAGATGTTCGCGGACTTTTGTGCTGGCTAGCTTTCCTTTCACTGGTCTTGCTATTTACCTTGAGAAAGTCCGTTCTGTCATAAGTGGTCTTAAATTTCCTTGGCGATATATTATATACTACCGGTTCACACGTGCTTGAAGTAGATGCTTTCGGCGGTGACTTGGCTGTATCCTTCTTCTTAGGACTGGACTTGGTCGGAGCGCTCACTGTTGTTCGTGCTGGTGTTTGTTGCTTTGGCTGTGATCTTGGTGTAATTCATAATTCGGATATTACTTCCCCGTTTATTCCGCTGGTTTGTGTTGCAATTTCACGTCTAGCTACCGGCTAGGCTGCAACTGCACTATATGTAACAGTCCCAGGTGCAGAAGGCTGGCAAATTTGGTCTTGGTACACAATACATTATTGAATATATCACCAACAAATATCAGTTCTGCCTCTTTGATTAGAGTTATTAGAAACAAGTTACTACACTCAATAGTAGTAAAAATATCTATCTCCAAAACACCGTCAAGGATGGGCTACATACTACCCACAGAACCTAGGTAGTTCTGTTGTCCTTGGGGAATAACCCTTCCTGGGAGCATGCAGCTGCACCATCTGTTCAGTACTGCCTAACAATACAATACTGTGACGACCTGGTCTAAGTTTGTGAAAATTAAGGATGACGTGGTCAGGTCGAACACGTGAGCAAACACTCAGAGAGGAACTACATGCTTTGGCGAGAGGTTGCGATTTTTCTATGAAGGTTTCATTTCTACAAAGTTAGGATAAGGCTAATTAAATGTGACATTCACTTAATAAGAATATTTACTACAACAAGTAGATTACAAATGCGGTCATAATGGCCATTTGCCTGTTCAGAAGTGGAGTCGCCTACAAATACATCTTGTTCCACCAAGAGTCAGTTTAAGAGAGAGCGTCTATCGCCCAAAGACCACTCATCCAGTCATAAAGGAGGGGAGGCAGTGACGTCACACCTACTACTTGAGTCACTAGAGTGTAATTGTCATGTGTGACAATATATAAGAATCATATGGGATAAAGGACAGTAAAAGAAAGACAAAATATGGAGTAATCACTTCAGCGTTTGCCTGGATACGAAATTTTAGATATTCCTAAATTGGCTTTAACGGCATTGATTAAAATACCTTATAATTTAGATATTTCAGTAACAAAATAATTGTACATATCGAATTTTCTCGGCATATCCTAAAAAGTCCTCTTCGTTCAGGAGAACTTTTGGAGAACTGCCAAATCGTAAGTTGTAGGAAAAATTGTATAATACATAAAGATGCAGATCTCGTTAAACGCACAAAGTTGACAAATACATGTGAAATGGACCGGTTCAATTCCAGGCGACCCCAAAGTGAAATTTGTGGTGGACAACACGGCGCTGGGGCGGGTTTTCTCCGGGAATTCCGGTTTACCCCGCCATCTCATTCCACCGGTGCTCCATCTTCGTCTCATGTGTCATCGGTGTCACCGCCTGCGGTGCCGTATGTAGTGGGAGCGGGCGTTAAACACTACACATTTCACTTGTATTTAAATCAAATGGGAATTCATACAGTTTTACTTCTCTACACTGATGTACACAATACATATACATTGGTGTGTGTACTTCACACCAATATTTGATCCCCACATTGAACTGGAAATATGAGTTTTGAGGTCCTCTGATTAAAAGAAAAGCTCGTTCAGATAAAACCTGCATGTTTGAATGTGCGTGGACAATATACAGGTTGTTTCAATACGACACCGAACTATTATAGCCGTTGCGTAGTTTATGACTTAAATAGTCTGAATTTCGGTGTCGCAGATTCGAAATTTTCTTAGATATAATTTTATGCAGCGCAGGAGCCACTGGTATGCGAACCTCAAAAGTTGTTATTGGGAAGCACCAGCAACGAAAACAAAAACATTACTCCTTGCTCTTTATCAGTGATCCTAGCCTCGCTTTCAGGTAATAAAGCAAAGGGCAGTTACTTGTGGAAAAATTCGACTAATGACTCGGACAGTTGCAACGTTGCTCATTTTGCTATGACCTTAATTGTACAGCCAGTTATTGTAAAATCAACAGCTTTCTTTTCAGTTACAAATGCTTTATTTAGTATTATTAAACACAGTGAAATTAAATGCTTGTCTCATTGCATAAGGCATTTAGTTTTGATTAACTATCTACAATTCTTTGATATTGTTCTGTTTTCTTCTTATCATTTTATGCTTCCATCCTCAATCTCACTAGCATTAACTTCCCTCTTAAAGGTTTAAGTTGCATATGTCCACCAGATTAGTTGCCGTCTTCGACTGTTATGACAGAATGTTGGAACACGTTAAACACCCATAAACAAATAACTACAGAATAGCTTCTTAATTGCGGTTTTATAAGCCAAACAAATAGTAGCAAGCTACCGTGGAGTATTTCGGTATGTTTACAAAGAGCTACAGCACGCGACACGGTGCGTCAACTACCCGCAAACTTCGATAGTGTGAAGCAAGCGACGATGTTCCTGTCACTGTTTAATCCACATCCATTCTGGAACGTTTTTATTCGGCTCTCTTTGGCTGTAAAAGCTATCTACAGTATGCGCAATTTATCTTGAGCGTTCGTCTCCCAAGTCGTCACTCGGTAAGTTTCGGCTAACTCCGTAAACACAGATGACAGCTTGGAATAATGAAATGCGCTATACTAGTACACTTCAATAGTACACTCTGACATCTAGTGACTAATATGCTAAGCTTTTACGCGCGCTCTTTGCTTTCTGTGTGTATTCGTTTTGTGCAAGTTTGAGGCTAATTACTACAGCTTAACTAGTTTGTAATTATGGCTGAGGGCACACCAAACTCATCATCATATGTACCTTCCG
The DNA here is from genome assembly GCA_030765055.1 of Mantis religiosa. Classification (NCBI taxonomy): domain Eukaryota; kingdom Metazoa; phylum Arthropoda; class Insecta; order Mantodea; family Mantidae; genus Mantis; species Mantis religiosa. Next base: position 121,308,533 of record CM060950.1, read on the forward strand.
AGCAACGAACTCCGAGTCGGAAACATGCACGTATAGTCGTGCATAGTCATGGCCGCAAAATAATAGCTAAAGTTGCAGAAAGTTGCGATATAGAAATGGATAACAACCAGCTAATGTTCCCACTCAGAAAAGCAATAGAACGAGCTGCTGCTTACACAGGAAAATGACGTCAGCACTATCAGGCGTATTAAATCGTTTTGTGCATCTCATCCTAATAAATGTCCAAAAACACCAGGAAAAAGCAGGTAAGGCTGTGATCTGTGTATGGTAATAACTAATAGTAATGTTTTCTTTCTTTCTTCTTTTCCCCTCAATCCTTTCCTTTTTGGCTTCCTCCTTTTCCTTATATCTTGCTCTTTTTCTCTTGCTTTGAGCCGATTGTATATTTCTACATAGCTTTCTATTTCCCTCCATTACCAAAGCTACACCGGTATTTAATAGAGGCCAACAAACCTAGGAGCAAGACTTGACTATGTTGTGTATGCTATGGCTCTCAAAAGGAGACACATTATTATTCGTTTACCTCCGTATAACTGTGATCTGAATACAATTGAGCTGGCGTGGACAAAACTAAGGAATGTTTTCAGGGGATGCAACGTTACTTGTGATATCTTCGCTTATCTTACACACTATTTTGCTGAATTGTGTTTTTCAAGGTCGACCAAACTGCAGAAACAAAAGAGTGTTAGCTTTCGCAACTTCCCCTCTGCCCGCACTACACCGTAGATCCAACGCTCTTCTTATCTTGCGCGTACTGTGTATGTGTGACATAGAAGCTGGGCGACTACTTGTATATGTTCGTTCGGTGTCCTTTCGAAACATTCTGTATATAAATGGAATGGCCCTTGTAAGTCTCGCAAAAGCTCGAGAGCGTCTGTCCCTGTTAGCTTAATTTTGGTTTTGAAATATTTGTATATGTTCAAGGAAGGTTAGAAGGGCAAGAAGAAAACCTGAATTGATAATTGACAGGGTTATTAATTAAATATAAAAGTGCACAAGCAAACCCTTACGGAATGCATACGCTTCTTTACTTTCGACAAACCTCCTTGCCAAAGTCTTCAAAGCTATTTCACTTCTCATATCTAGATATATAATAAAGATGACTTTGTAAATCTTCTTAGCTGCAAAACTTAGAAACGGCTAGGCCAATTTTCAACTTCTTTTGTTTTCAGATAAAGTGCAGGGAAGGTTACTCTGAGGAAAACAATTGAAAAACGGAAAAACAACATTTTTCTCTTTCGAAATTGATATGCAGTCCGAGGAAGGTTATTATGAAGTTTAATACAAAAGAGAACTAAATCATGAAGAGAAAAGAAACCCACATCATGAAAACAAAAGTGTAGCAAATCTCAACATGAAGAAAAAGCAGTTGAAAGTTAACTAGTAACTTTATAATTTTAGCGTAACGTTTAAGTTAATTTAAGCGACATAAATGCATCCGGAATGTTGACACTTCCTTTTTCTCCGATATAAAGTTTAACTGTTTGAGAGTTCTACATTAATGCATATTATTTCAAAGCACCTGTATTTATCTCTGGTTCATTGGTTTGTTTTATGTGTTTATATTCAGTTCATGATTCATACTGCCCATAAGACGCTGGCGGAGCAATTGAACTCGATGAACTCAAAATGCTATAAAGCAAGCTAATTTTCGGTCCAATCGGACAGCACAGCAACATGACGAATGTAATGAAATTGAAAGGACTAGGATATCACAAACACATGATTCCGCTAATAATCTGGCAATTCTCAAACGAGCTGTTTTCAGTTACGATGTTTCGAATGACTATGGAGCCTACCAATGCGTTTTTATTTGATCTATGAACTCAGCTTGCCGATATTATAGGGCACTGAGATACAAAAAAGAAGCTACTGGATTGTCTTGTGCAAATGACAAAGTGAAATTAGTGCAACTGGTTCCGATAACATAGCCCTTGTGCTCATTGGTTTCAGGAACAAGAACAAATTCCACTAATTTCATTACAAATATACAAAAGTATAACATCTGATGGATAGAGTCAACATGAAAAATTCAATGCCATGGCCGGAATTTGAACCACGGATCTCCTGGTTTCCGTCCAGTCGCTCTTAACCTTTGAGCTACCATGGTCAACGTGCCGTCAAGGTTAAGAGCGACTGGACGGAAACCAGAAGATCTGTGGTTCAAATCCCGGCCATGGCATTGAATTTTTCATGTTGACTCTATCCATGAAATACCTTAGCCTATATACGGCTAGTGTGGAGAAATGATTAATTTCCATCAATTAACTAAAAGTATAACATCTGCTTCCAAATCACTTCATTTGGGACGACTCATGTAGTTTATGACAATTTGACACAAGAAATTGATCTGAAAAATCAGCAAAGGTGGGTCATCCTTACGTGCTGGATTGCTGCAGCACGCTCTTTTCTGCTTTATAAATCACATTGAAGAAATTTTAAAAGACCATGTAAGTAACAATGCTTATTGTAAGTGTAAGAAATCGAGTACGATCAATAATGAACTCCTGATGCATGGAAAACACCCGCGTTAACTAAAGGAACGTGTCCGTGAGGTCAACGTGCTGAGAACCAGCAAGCTCGGTAATCAGTTATTGCGCATGCGTATAAACGTCCCCTCTTGCCTCCCTGATGTCCGAGGTTCCGAAGATTTTCGCACAAATGCGTGCTACAGCTGTGTGTTGCGCGGTGATCATTCGCTGCACGGTGTATCAAAGCCGCCAACGCTGTAGAACTTGAACATACATTGAATATTATTTAACAATATATCATTGCGTTATACCTTAGTTCTAGAAACTAATTCCACCCTTCTTACGTAAACAGATCCAATACCTAATGGTTATTAAATCGCAGGGCAGATTGTGATGCACTTATCGTGTTGGCACGATACTCCATTCACACGACAATAACGAGAATTCCTCATAACAAGTGAATGTGGTTCGCATGTTCGCATTGTATCCAAGTATTTCTTTGTGGGACGTTATTTATTGGCTGACATCAGTTTCCCTATTTTGTGTGAGAGTGTGAAACGTGCAATAAATTCACTTTATTCAGTACATGAGTAATTTAATGTTACGAAATCTTTAACCAATAATTAATGAACACGGTTAATGAACTTCTGTAAACTGCCTTTTCAAGGCGAGCATTAGAAGAAAGGCTTAGTATAAACAGATTAGGGAGACTAATATCCGATCTAAAAATTGAGAAAAAAGCGAAAGGAGGTAGAAATTCTGTTTATACCATGAAGAAACATCGGCGCATGGACTTCATTTTTCGAAACTACGAGGGCTGTTCAATAAAGAATGATCACAATCTTTTTTTCACAACGTACCTTTAATCATCCTCATAATTTTGATGGTCTTTCGCAAAATAGTCTCCCCTGAATGCGATGCACTTGTCCCAGCGTTTCTGCCAGTCTTCAAAGACATGCTGAAAGCCAGTTTTTGAGAGATCCTTCAAAATCCTCTCCGCACCCTTCACCACTGCTTCTGATGATGTACAATGCCTCCCATGAAGGCGTTTCTTCAAGTTAGGGAATAGAAAAGGTCACACAGGGCTAAATCCGGTCTATAGGGAGGGTGAGGGATGTACTTCACGTTGATTTTTGCAAGATATTCAGCAACAACTTTGGCAATATGCGGCCGCGCACTATCGTGGTGCAGCATCCAGCCTGCTTCACGGAAATGTGGTCTTCTGCACCTGATATGGACTTCGATGTTTTCAGGACATACCTGTAGTATTGTTCAGTTACTGATGTGTGTGCAGGTACAACATGCTAATAAACCATTCCATCAATATTAAAGAATGAGATGATCATAACTTACCCAGCAGAAGCAACCACTTTTGCTTTTCTGGGGGTTGGTGATGAAAGAGATTTCCACACTGAGCTTTGCTGTTTGCTCTCAGGATCAAAATGAAGTAGCCAAGTTTCATCAGCAGTGATTACGTTTGAAAGAAAATCCGGAACTTCTTCTAACATCAACTTTAACTGCATGTTTCCTCCCCTGCTGGGGTAGGCGTTACTGAACATGTCTAAACTTGCCTGGACTCAGAGGTGGGAACCAGGAGTACCAACAATGAAACTACTACGTCATGTTTGTTTCACATTAAGCTAACAGAATATAATACAATTGAATTTTAGTGCGAAAAAATAACTGTAAAAATTATGATCTTTCTTTATTGAACAGCCTTCGTAGGTGAGTTACATGGACTTTTTTCACGCAGCATGCAGTCGTTTTTCGGCACGGACCGCCACTGTAAATCAGTTGATAACGCTGCAAACCAAGATGATGCCATCAACTATCCATCCGAATTTTTGAGGTCGCTGGATTTGCCATGATTGCCGCCGCACACTTCAATTAAAGTGCGGCTCGGTGATCATAATGTTGCGAAATATCAACCAACGACGTGTTGGTAATGGCACACGGCAACCGGTGAAAAAATTACTGAACAACTTGATCGAAGCAACCATTTTAAAGGGAAAGTATAAAGGAGAAGACATTTTTATACCACGCATTCCAATGATTCCGACTGACATAACATTTGAATTTAAACGACTGCAGTTTCCAGTGCTGCTTGCTTACGCTATGACCATAAATAAATCCCAGGGACAGTCATTGAGTGTTTGCGGGATTAAAGTTGAAGACCCATGTTTGTCCAATGGCTAATTGTATGAAACCATTAGGAAACCATTAGATTTGTTCGTTTATGTGCCAGGTAATCAAACATGTACCTTAAAGCATTACAATGAAAATACATAAGATAATATTACTAAAGTATTACAGTGTCCGAATACAGATAAAGGAATTTTGAAAGTAGTTGTTTATGATTATTATGTTAACCTACATAAAAAGAATATCAACAATATGCAAATGTATTGTTGATATTACGGTAATTAACACCCTTAAATACGTTTATATTCAATGTTTGTTTAAATTACAATTAGTGACTTTATATATCTATTCTGCTGACTATTAATGAAAATTAAATATGTCATCACTATATATACACTTTATAAGCGAGGAAATCACCAGAACTTGACAAAAGAATACAAGTTTATTAGACAGCCACAGTACAATGGCTTTTGACCGAACGACGTCTTTCGGGTCAGCTAGTATACAGGGTGTTTCAAAACGACACTAAACGAATATATCGAAGTAGTTGCTCAGCTTCTATGTGGCACATATAGATAGTTTTTACCGCCAATAGAGCCGCATAAAAATGCTCCAGAATGAGTGTAGAGAGACTGGGAAGTCAAGGTGCCACTATTCTTGCTGGCCTACCGCTAGTCAACACACGACACCACGGGGATGACACCAGCCATCTTAATGTTCGGCCGAGAGTTACGCCTGCCTTGTGACCTGGCTTTTGGAAGCCCTCCGGAAGCAAAACAGCCAGCGACCGAGTATGTGGAGAACCTGGTGTACCACCTCCAAGTCATGCACGAGATGGATCGTCAGAACATCCAGAAGGCGAGCGACTGCATGAAGACCCCATATGACAGGCAAGCCAATAGCTTAGGGTTCCAGCAAGGTCACCTGGTCTGGTTGTACCGCCCTACCCGGACCAAGGGATGCAGCCCGAAGCTCCAGCAGCCATGGCCAGGACCTTACCGGGTGGTGAAGAGGATTAACGACGTGGTATACCGCATCCAGAAGGTGCCCCGAGGAAAGATGTTGGTGGTACACCCGGATCGCCTAGCCCGCTACGATGGTGATGTTCGGGACGACCAGCTTTGAGGAGGGAGCAGTGTCACCTAATTATTGGAAGGCCCGACCAGCTAGCAGCCGGGTAGGCGACAGGAGGCATTCAGCCACGCCTACCCATTTATCTTGTAGTGCTAACGAGGGGGGTGGTTGGAAAAAGATCACTAGCCATCTCTCTTCCCCTCCCTAACATGTGGAACAGTCGGGAAGATTCACTGATCCGCGGGACTTCCAGAAACGGCGATCTTCCCTATATAAGGCCTGCAGTGGACGAGTCAGTCAGTTCTTGGCGAGCAGCTGTGAGGAGCACTGTCCTAGTGAACGGACTGGAAGACTGTGTATGTGTATCAGAGGAGTTGTACGTAATTGTGAGTGTAGCGTGGACCTGTGACAGACGAACTGGCGAATTGTAATTGTGTGCCCTACGTAATTCTGTGTAATCGGCAAGTGTTCCAACTGTAATTCGGTGGAAATAAAGAACATTTTGAGTTTGTGCAATTGAACTTTTAATTTCACGAACCCTAAAGTCACAGTAACTTATATCTTTTAGAGGGAAGTTAATGTTAGTGGGGTTGAGGATGGAACCATTAAATGAAAAACAGAACAGAAAACAACATCAAAGAATTGTAGATCAAGTTAACCAAAACTAAACGCCTTATACAATGAGACGAACATTTTATTTCACGTGTTTGATAATACTAAATAAAGCACGTGTAGCTGAAAAGGAAGCTGTTGATATGTACAGTAAGTCGATGAAAGTATTGCACAGTTCAGATCATAACAAAATGTTCTAAAGTTAAACAAATATTATCATTCATGTAACTATTTATACATTCATAATTTTAATGAAACTAAATTAATCGCGTGCTCGTTGAACTCCGTTCAGCTCTTCCATCCCATCAAAACCAAATCCGTCATTTCGGTGTTCCTATAGCGCTGCATATTGCTTGGATTTGCTATCTAAGTACGCATAAAATGCTCCCTGTTAGGACGGAATGTATAGTTTTACACTGAAGAGCAACCTTGCAACTGTCAGAGTTATTAGTCGACTTTTGCACAAGTAACTGTCATTTGCCCCATTACCTGAAAGATAGGCTAGATCACTGAAAAAGAGCAAGGAGTAATGTTTTTTGTTTTTGTGGCCGGTGCGTCCCAATAACAACTTTTGAGGCTCACACAGCAGTGGTTCCTGCGCTGCCTAATCACAAAATCATGTAATAGTTAATGCTGCATAAAATTATACCTAACAGAACTTCGAAGCTACGACACCGAAATTCGGACTAGCTAAGTTATTGTGACTTTGTGGGTTCGTGAAATGAAAAAGTCCAATTACACCACTCAAAAATGTTCTTTATTTCCACCGACTTACAGTTAAACTCTTGCCAATTACACAGAATTACTTGCTGCACACAATTACAATTCACCAGTTCGTCCGTTGCAACTTCACTTGTACTCGCGATTACATAAACTCCGATGCACATACCAGTTACGTACAGTCTTCCGTTCCACCGTCCTTTCGTTCATTAACACGTCACTGACTAACACTGCCTTCTTACACCAAGAACTGTCCTCAATCACACTAACCAACCAACTGACTGACTGACTGACTGACTGACCCTGTCTGTCTGTAACTCTCTTTATATAGGAATATTGCCGGTTTCTAGTGACCAGGAGAATGTTCCAGATTACGTAATTTCGAGAAACAGGTGTAGAGAAAACAGGCGACACAGTCATGTTTTTTCCCTAACCACAGTCTGTCACCACTACAAGACAAACGAGGAGGAGGTGTGGCTAACCGAACCTCCCCCGCCTTCCGCTGCCAGCTGCTTTCACAGGGTGTTCCAGCGTTCCCGTTACACTGCTCCCTCCTCAAAGCTGTTCGCCTCGAACAGCCCCATCGTAGCGTGCGAGGCGGTCCAGGTGTACCACCAGCTTCTGCCCGGAGTCTGAGCCAGAAGTAGCGCTGCCGTAGTTTGTGAATCATTCGGTTCGCTCCCAGGTGTCCTCCTGAAGTACCGGCGTGTTCTTCCTCCAAGACTTCCGGGACCTTGCTCCGGGGAAGTACCAACTGTTCTCTCTGCGCCTTCCCATCGGGTGACTCCCATACCCGGAACAGCACGCCCTCTCTGGTCTTCAGCGAGTCCCATTGGGCCCAGTGCGACTTGTAGGTGGCGCTCCTCGGTGCGATGTCCTCCCAGGTTGGTCTCGTCCCTGCGTCCACTTCCCTCAAGAGTGGCCCCAAGTCTGCGTCCGCCAGCTGCTCCCTCCTCAGGCCTGCGCTATCCCAGCCTTCAGCAGGCACTGCCACAACTACTCGGACTGCTGCGGCACGCTCCTCCTCTTCCACTCTTGTGCGCTCGTGGCCGTCCTGGATCTGCGATAGGACACCTCCAATGCAATGGTCGCTGGCGTCGGTGTCCACAATGAAGGCGCCACCCGGTTGTGGGAAACCCAAAATTGAAGCACTGCACAGGGTCCCCTTCGGGTGCTGGAAAGCGTCTTCGGCGTCCTCCGTCCACACATAAGGCCGGTTTTCCTCCGTCAGGCGGGTGAGGGGTTTTGCGATGTTGTCGGCCTTTTCCTCTAAATCATTAAGGCGGTCGTCTACTTGACCCTTCCGTTTGCCCAGGTTCGCGACGTCATCCCTCACGCCGGCCAAACGTTCCTCAAACTTTGCGGCGAGAGCCTCGTTCGCCGCCTTCATTTCCGAGATTAGTTCGGCCTTCATTTCTTCCATCTTCCCGGCGATGTTGTCGTTGGCCGTCTTCATTTCTTTCAGTTCCGCCTTCATTTCCATCATCGTCTCCAAAATTTTCTCCAATGCCGCGTCCATGGTTGTAATGCTCGGTGATGTTATCTTCCCGCTTCCTGACACCAGTGTGACTTTGTGGGTTCGTGAAATGAAAAAGTCCAATTACACCACTCAAAAATGTTCTTTATTTCCACCGACTTACAGTTAAACTCTTGCCAATTACACAGAATTACTTGCTGCACACAATTACAATTCACCAGTTCGTCCGTTGCAACTTCACTTGTACTCGCGATTACATAAACTCCGATGCACATACCAGTTACGTACAGTCTTCCGTTCCACCATCCTTTCGTTCATTAACACGTCACTGACTAACACTGCCTTCTTACACCAAGAACTGTCCTCAATCACACTAACCAACCAACTGACTGACTGACTGACTGACTGACCCTGTCTGTCTGTAACTCTCTTTATATAGGAATATTGCCGGTTTCTAGTGACCAGGAGAATGTTCCAGATTACGTAATTTCGAGAAACAGGTGTAGAGAAAACAGGCGACACAGTCATGTTTTTTCCCTAACCACAGTCTGTCACCACTACAAGACAAACGAGGAGGAGGTGTGGCTAACCGAACCTCCCCCGCCTTCCGCTGCCAGCTGCTTTCACAGGGTGTTCCAGCGTTCCCGTTACATTATAAACTACGCAACGACTATAATCGTTCGGTGTCGTTTTGTCTGTATATCTTTTCACAAATAAAAAATCTGCTTAATACCATACTGAGTGTTTCATTTCAGTATCTTTAAGGGTCAGGATAAGAAGAGCTTCAAGAAAATTGTCCACACTATGAAATTCTTTATGAAAAACATTTCTGAAAATGATTTATTTTTTAAAAATACCTGTAATGATTTCGATTAAAATACCATATGCTTAAGATATTCTGAACAGAAATAAAGAGAACACCTAGAATAATGTGCGCATTTGCGCCAAAGCACACTTCATTATGAATAAACGTTTTAACTGGTAAACCATTAGAAAACATATTATCAACCAATAGCTGTAAATATCTTTAAAACATTTTTTGTTGTCGTAATTTACGTCCTTCAACGTTAAGTAATATCGGGCGATGAATGTAATGGGTGAAATGTTGCTCCACGGTAAAATACTTGGCGTTATACTGGATTGTAGGTTAACATTTCTATCACACTTTGGTTATATCGCTGAAAGAGCCAGCAAGCTTCTTGGTGCCCTCACAACAACAACAAGACCCACCTGGGGTCTGAATTCTAGTATTCTTAAAATTATATATCAAGGTGCTGTAGTGCCCCTAATTTTGTGTGGTGTATCTGCATTCGAGGATATTCTTAATAAAAAATGGGCAGTTAAAAAAACTTGCACAAATTCAAAGGGGATTGCTCCTTCGCGTAATTCGAGGATATTGTACAATCTCCACTGATGCAGCTCAGATTATAGCTAACATCGAACCTTTGGTTCCCACTGGTTTATCAACAGCAACCATTACGAATTTAAGACATGAACGTGAATCTGCGTCTTATCTGTCTCACTAAAAACTACAAATCCCGGAGCATGCTACCACAGCAGGACACCCAAAAGTTTTGTAACCTGTTTAAAGGAAATATGTAATTTTCGTGATTATTACATATATGCAGACGGTTCGCGTTACCAATTTGAACATAATATATCTTCAGTATTATGTGCTTTTGTTGTTTACGAAAACCAAACGGAACTAACTCACTCCATGTTTAAATTGTCACCTGAATGTTCTGTATTCCAGTCGGAGCTCTTAGCAATTAAAGAAGCTATAAAATGGTTTACTGTTAATGGGAACAGTGCCCGTATTCTTAGCGATTCACAATCAGCTCTACTAGCTATTAATGATAAATACAACTTAAATTCATTAGCACATTAAATCAGAACCTTGCTTCAAAACCATCCAGGACATATTTGCATGGGATGGCTTAAAGGACACAGTGGAATTTTAGGTAACGAGGGAGCTGATTGCTTGGCTAAGAAGGCTGCAGAATCCAATCTTCCTGTGACATGGTCTTTATGTACTATTTCTAATATAAGGAGAATAATACATCAACATATTTTTGAAGATTGGAACCAAAAATGGCTAACAACTCCAAATGAAAGTTTAGCAAAAACATTATTTTTCCCTAGTGTATATGACAGAGGACAAAATGAAAGTCTTGTACCAAATTTTGTTTTGACACAATTTTTAAATGGACATGGTAAATTTGGTGAATACTTATTACGCTTTCACTTAACATCCAACCCCGAGTGCATGTGTGGTGAAGAATATCAAACTGTGGTTCACCACCTTTTCTGTTGTCCCATTTTCTGGAGAGAAAGACAGGAATTAATATTCAAGCTAGACTCTCTAGGAACTGAATTTCCTGCTCCGCTCACATCTTTGCTAATGAAGCCACAACAGCATAAGTACTTCATGATGTTTATAAACTCAGTGTTTAAACGTCTGAAATAGTTTAAATTAATATGCATTAGATTATAACATCATTTCTTCCTTCTAGTACTTAAAATATTTTTGTTAAAATTGTATATTTTTATGTATCAACTCTAACCTTAATATACCACTGTGTAAAATAGGGTTCAATAACTCTGGATAAAAATGATGCTCAATAGAGCCCAGGGTCCATGAAGCTTAGAGCTACCCGACATTCGTCTTACAGGATAAGGGAAAACCCCGGTAAAACCTTATCTAGGTAACTCACCCTGACCGAGATTCGAACTCGGGACCTCCTGAACGTGAGATAGACTCGCTACCATCTACACTACCGAGGCGGGCCCTTCCAGACGTGTCAACACTTTATGTAAAATACATATTTTTTAGTGAACCATTTCCGAGATATTCCTTGTTACTTGTCGGAGAGATGTTTCTCACTTAATTTAAATTGTTGCTCACAGAAAGACTGTACGGTATAAGATTATACGGCTCAACTCGCTGTATATGGGTTAAGTATACGACTGGTTGTATTCAAGTAAAGTTTCGATTTTTAAAAGTATTTAACTGTGGCCATCACTTCCACATCGTTGCAATGTGGTAAATTTTGACAGATAAGAGGTTTTGTTATTCTCTCTAGCTGTTGTTAACAAGGCAGTTGTAATGGGTTAATACTATGAATTAAAGACATAAAGAAAAGTGTTAAACATACAGGGTGTCCCACCTAACACTGCGAAATCAAATATCTCCAAAATGAAAAAAAAAAAAAAATGAAAATTCCAATTCACCAGGAATGTGCCTATATCGGGGGCTCACACAATAAGAAGGTGTGCACAATCATAAAGGTAAACAAATAACACTTCGAAAACCAAGTTGCGTTCTGTTTAAATGTAACATGTGTGTCAATTCTAGCAAAATGACAACAAGAGCTACAATTAGTTGTAACACACTTGGTTCCACTTTTCTGATCTCATTTACTAGTGGTCTATAGCCCTCAGAAACTACATTGCTGTACATTACAACCGACACAGAAAATGCACCCACAAATCACAAGTAGCGTCTTGTCTAATGAAACCGTATCACTTCAAAAGATGTTTGAAGTTCCCTCCGTTTGCATCAATACACTTTTTAAATCTGGTAACAATAGAGTTGCACGGTTTGCAGTGTCTCTACAGATATTATCCCACACGCTGCAGTATTACGATGTTACATAATATCCTCTACTGTCCTTGGTGGTTCTTGATATACTATCCTTCACTGTGCACCAGAGAAAGAAGTCTAATGGCGTCAAGTCTGGTGACCGATCTGGCCATCGCACAGGACCATCCCGTCCTAACCATCTGCTTGAAAACTTCGCATCCACAACGTCTCTGGAAACTTGTCCATAATATGTGGGACATTCGTCATGCTGGAACCACATTGATAAACGCGTTTCCAAACCCACATCCTTCATGAGGAAGGGTAGATTATGTTGCAGAAATGATACATATCCCTGTCGATTTAATGTTCCCTGATAAAAGGACGGACGTGTAATACGGTTACCAATTATACAGCACCAAACACTGACACTCCACTGTCGTGCTGAGCAACTTGGCGAATCCAGTGGGGATTTTACACGGACCAGTAGTGCATATTCCACAGATTTATATGACCATGATTTGTAAATGAAGTTTCGTCCTTAAACAAATGTATCACTTAGGAATGCTGGATTACCTTGCAACTGATGAAGTACAAAGCGACAGAATACAAAGCGGGATACAAAGTCATTCCTGCACAGCTCCTGGTGCAGTGAGATATGGAATGGACGAAACCGATGCCTTTGCAAAATTCTGCTCACACTACTGTGGCTTATTCCATAACCTAGTGCAATCTGACGGACACTTACCTCAGGATTGTGTGCTACAGCAGCCAGAACAGCAATTTCGTTTCCAGTGACAGTCGCTATCTTTGTACGATGTCGCTTTGTGGGAACCCATCTTTCCGTGTCCCCGAGTTTCGTGCAGATGTTGACAATGGTATGAGGCGAAGAACGCCGTTGATCTGAGTTCCGTTCAGCGTACAATGCCACAGCTGCGGTTTCATTTCTGTGACATTCGCCGTAAATTTAACTAATATCCAGGTTTTCTTCGTTACTGAAAGCCGGAATATCGACTAGATGACGGCAAGTATTACATACCACATGAAAACATGGATTAATGAGTCAATATGGAAAGCAATATGCAAAACACACGTGAGTTACGTTTCAGTACGGCCGCAGACCAGATCAGGAGACTCCAGTACACTGAAGCTAGAAGGTGCCGAGCTGATATCGGTTTGTTTACAGCAGATTACATGCCAGTGCAAGCGACTCCTGCTCTGAGCACGGAAGTACATTCGTTGCACTACGTCAGAAACGGTGGCGCCATTGTCATCTTCTATCAGCCACTTATCTCAGAACTATGAGGTTATAAACGTGAAACCAAGTGTGTTATCACTAAGTGTAGCTATAGTTTTCATTTTGCTAGAATAAACACACATATTCAAAAAAATGCAACTTGGTGTTGGAAGAGTTATTTGTTTACCTTCATAGATTATGCATACTGTCGCGAGCATTGCTGTGAGACGGACAGAGCAGTGCGGAGATTAAAGCTTACCGAAACGTAGGGGGGGATACGGCTTTCAGGAGAGTTCGTCTTTCTTCTAGGGCCGTCTTGATGGAGAACATTCCACAAATTTCCGGAATAGTATGTAAGCTATAAAAAGGGAGCCGTAGCTCATCAATGTGGAACAGTCGGTAACTGAAAGCGTGTGCACGAACAGCTGCGTTTTGAAATCTTTTGTGGACGATGACCTTGCAAGTTGTATTGTGTATGTGAGGTAATTATGCTACTGTAAGGGTTGACTAAAGTGTGTGTCTACGGAAATAGAGAGCAATTTTTAGTCTTTGCAACCTGGACTTTTAATTTCACGAACCCAAAATATCGCAATACCTTCTCACTGTGTGAGCCCCTGACATTACAACACTCCTGACAGTTAGAATTTTCGTAGTTTGTTTCATTTTGGAGATATTTGAGGTCGCAGAGCTAGGTGGGACATCCTGTACAAACTTGCTCAGTGCGCCCGTCCGTTCGTGGCGCCTGGCAGGCTGTGGTAGATCTGGAAGTTATTGTTACATACCCACCCTAAATAGGGTATCACCACAGATAAGATTATGTAGAATATAAGCTTTTTGTGGTGGAATTTGAATTTTAGGATGAAAGATAAAAAGAAGGAGCACGTTTCCCCTCGAAGTATTTATTCCAAAGTGCAGAACCCACTGCACCGTGATAGGAGTGGTTTAATGTACCGTAGTTTGATTGGGTATAATAAAAGTCAGAAGCTTTTTTCCCTAATCCGGGATTATACAGGCTTTCGCTACTGATGGGTTAGCTCCGGTGTGACCTTGGATGTCCACAAAGCAATTATCACCTGAAGCTGAGTCATCTGGAGGCAAAATCCAATGGACGCTTTGCCGATATGGTAGCATTTTTTGTTTGGCAACAAATTTTATCCTCCACGAGTGGAAGATATGAGGTTTCACACGGAATTAGTGGCCTACAGAATACTTTGTCAAACTCTCACTGGCTGCGTCCATACCCCGTATTGTGCAGGCGTATAACATGAGTGGGTCTATAAACGCCCATTAGAGGTGCAACTTACGGCAAAGAAGCATCCCGGAACTCAGTGTTGTCTATAATCTTTATGTCATTGTTTCGTAATGAGGCAAATATATTCAGCACCGGCTTTCTTATTTGTTTGTTTACACATAAACTTTCGTTATTTACTTGTCTTTATGTTGTATCACCATCAACGCCTAAACCCAAGGTGGGACTAAAACCACCGTACCCTTCGATACGGAGCGTTTTATCAGAAAAATGATGTGTGCTTCAAATGTGATATTTCTTATACAATATATGCTATATTTGGAGTACATGCCGTGGCATAGTAACGAGATACCATACTCTGATATTAATTATTTTATTTGTATTCCCATACCTCCCTTTCACCTACCAGAAGATTAGTAATAATATACTTTGCAACGTTTATCTCGATTTACATGGAGTGTAGCAGCAAGACTTACTTTGTACAAGTGTATCAAAGAATTGTGCTTTGTATTTTATGGATAGAACATCACCAGTTTCGATGTAAGGGAGCAAGAGTATTAACATCAATGCATTTAAATCATATACTAATACAATCTTATGTTTGTTTTAGACCGACTTCTTCTATAAGCGTCGTAAGATGTGTGAGGTGTAAGAGAAAGATGAGGATTAACATTTGTTTTAAATAGAAAGGCCTTTAGTTGACGGAATATTCTATTTCATTTCCCAAGGAAACAGTACCAGATGAGTATCATTATAGGATCTAATTATTACAGGTAGACCGCAAACAAAATGCGGTCGGTATGCGCATGTGCAAGGAGAGCCTTCTCCCCATCCAAGCATCGCGTGACTCCCACCCCTCCCTTCCTGCATGCGACAGAGCGTATACCACACGAAACCAGTGTATTTTAATACTGTTTTGAGTTTCAAAGTTAACAGAAAATAATTACCTCAGACATGACCTCACAATCGATCAACGAATAGATCGAATCATAGTTCCTTTAAACCCTGAGGAACAACGCAGTGATTCGGCAGAAAATGCAAAGAGTGAATATAACAGTGATGATAATGATGATGATGATGATGATGATGATGATGATGATGATGATGATGATGATGATGATGATGATGATGATGATGATGATGATGATGATGATGATGATGATGATGATGATGATGATGATGATGATGATGATGATGATGATGATGATGATGATGATGATGATGATGATGATGATGATGATGATGATGATGATGATTGGAATTTAGGGCCGCTCAGCTCTATGGTCATTAGCGCCCTTTCAAAAAACTGTATTTCACTTTACTATTCTTCCTTTCACTCAACTTATCTTTAACTTTCCTTTGACTTTACTGTGGCTTTGCCTTTGCTTTGTTCTAGCTCCACTTTGGCCTTGTTTTGACTTTACATTAGCTTGGCTCTGGTTTTCCTCCAGCTCCACTTTGCCTTTGCTGTGGCTTCAATTTGACTTCACCCTTTCTCTGCTCTAGCTCTGCTTTGGCTCCACTCTGTTTCCGCTCTGGCTTCTCTCCCGCATCACCCTAATCTCACTCAAACTTCACTCTAAAATCGCTCTAATTTTGCCCTGGCTTGGCTCTGACTTTGCTCTGGCTAGATTCCGGCCCGCCTCCGGTCCTGCTCTGGCTGCGCTCTGGCTTTGCTCTGGCCTCACACTAACTTCATTCTGTACCTTTAACACTGGTCTCGCTCTGCCTTCGCTCTGGTTAGGTCCCTGTCACCGCTATGGTCCCGCACTGGCTTTGCTCTGGCTTCGCTCTGGCTTCGCTCTGGCTTCACTCTAACATTCCTTAACTATACTCTTGCTTGGATCTGTCTTCGTTCTGGCTTAGCCCTTGCTAGGTTCTGGCCCCACTCCTGTCCCGCTCCAGCCTCACACTGACTTTGTTCTGCTCCTTAACTTTGGCTTGGTTCTGGCTAGGCTCCGGCTTCGCTCTGGCTTCGCTCTGGCCAGGATTCGGCCAGCACCCCGATCCCGCTCTGGCAGGGTTCTGGCTCCGCTCTGGCTTGGCTTTAGCTTCGCTCTGGCTCCACTCAGGCTTCACTCTGGCTTTGCTCTGTCTTTACTCTGAATTTAGTTTAATGTACTCTTTTTTAACTTATATTACAGTCAAACACGAATGTGGATCTTGTTTGGGCATTTGGCATTAGCTCTCTCACCACTCAGAGGCACCCAATCGAGAGATTTGGCTCGGGGTCCCGGGATCGCCAATTCCCGTATCTACCGCAGTAGGCCCCTGGGGGAAAAAATATAACAGTGAATGAAACCTGTGCAGCCCGCGCGATAAAGGAGAGGCAATCTAAAATGATGGCAGAGGGGGAACGCTAGAGGACTCCAGTGTTGGTAAGCCAGGCCTCCAACACCATTTAGTTCGCTGTCTAGTTATAGTACATTACTTTGCTATACAAGAACTTGTGTAAGAATGAAGTCTTCGGTTCTGCACATCAATTCTTACAGTCAGCCCAGAAAATGTTTAGGCCTCGAGAGTTGAAAAATGGTTTAAATATGTGGCTTAAAAATCAGACATATTAAAATGAATAAGAACCGAAGCTGTTAAAATTCAGTACGTCATGAGATGACGCAACATATAAGTGAAATGATGTAATTATTTTATCATTGGTAGCTTTTAAAATGAGATTATGTAATGTGTGACGTGGACCAGTACAAATTAAGTTTGATTGGTAGTGATTGCAGCGAGAGAAACAATCAATAACTTTGGTGAAACAGCTACGAAAGAAAGCGTCTTTTGATTGTGTAACGTTGAAGAGGACAGACGTGTTTTGGATTGTGAAATGTCGAAGTGAACGGATTAAAATATTAAAAATAATTAAAACAGATTTTCAGAAAATTCTATCGAAGGAATATAATTTTTATGTAAAGGGTTGTATAAAAATTTTGCATAAAGTTTCACAATTAATTTAAAAGTTTGGATTTTTATAAATTAAAACAATTTATGAAAGGGTAGAGCCATCTTGGCATAAAGTTTCACAATTAATTTAAAGGTTTGGATTGTTATTAATTAAAACAATTTATGAAAGGGTAGAGACAGACTGAAAAATTCAATGCCATAGCCGAGATTTGAACCATGGTTCTGCTGGTTTTCGTCCAGCCGCTCTAACCATTTGAGCTACTATGGCCAACGTGCCAGCATGACATTAAATTCTCCAAATGACTCATGTTTCTCCCAGTAAACCGCTAGGAGTTCTCATAAACACATGAGACAACTACCTTAATGGAGACTTACTTTGCCTTTAAGTACTTTAAGGCCCGGGCTTAATAGTTCGGACCACTATTAGGTACAATTAATGGAAATTAATTGTTCTTTCACACCAGCCGTGTGTAGGACGCACTATGAAAGGGTAGAGCCAGACTGAATTCTGACCAATCTGTTTCAGGGTATTTCCGTAGCTCCAATCCCGGCTAGGGTATTGAATTTTTTAGTCTGGCTCTACCCTTTCATAGTGCGTCCTACACACGGCTGGTGTTAAATTACAATTAATTTCCATTAAAACAATTTACTTATTTCTGTGTTTATTTAACGAAATGATTCGTTTGCTTGCGACCACGCTTAAGAAAACGGTTCTCATGTAACGACTGAAGCAGCACAGGAGATTTTAGATACATTGATACATCAGATTGACAGATCTGAACCAAAATTTCAGATCAAGAATCTGCAACTCGTGGCTTCATCATCGTCACCAGCCAGGAGGGCTGAATACAACGCATAACCCCAGTCACAACGCGGGACGAGATCAGGTGAGAATAATCCCGCTACACATGATCGCCGCAGACACCGGGAACATCATCGTCCCACATCATCACCCTGTAGTGCCGATAGAAAGTATGCGTACACTGCCTAAATAAAGAAAAAATTTGTGTTGTTGCAACATACTTATTTATGAAACTAAGTAAACCTGTAAGACTATCTTGTTCCGTATTCATTTACGTATTCCTACCGTAATTTTGATGGAAATTTTCTGGAATTATTAGTTTTCTACGGTAATTTTCGATTATACTCTAAATTTGGCACAAAGAGTGTTGGTGCACCAAAGGTATCTGAATTGAATACTGTGGTTACATTATAAGCTAGCTCTCCTTTCTGGATGGTTTGTATTCAGGTGCTTCAAAGCAAATAGTCTGCACGCATCAGTCTGACATCTTTCTCGGCTTCGCAAGTAGACATTTAGGAGCTGAATGTCTCACCTTCGGTCTCAAGCCAGATCAGGGTTAGGCCTTCTACTGGCATTGGAGTGTTTTGCAAGGAAGGATAATATACGGCAGAGGATTACGTCGGAAGTTCTGTTTTGTCTTTTCTTTTTTAAAAAAATGAAGACAATCTAATGTGTTATTTAATGTGCCTAGAAGCAGCCTCAAGCGTTCATATCGCTCTCCAGGATCGATGTCGTACTCACCTAGACCGCGGATGAGCGACCTGATATTTTGGGAGAGGTTTTGATAGAAGGAGCGTGAAAGGGTATGGATGTAATCCAGTCTGACATCGAACACCGTAAGTTGCGGTAGCAACGTAAAATGGGCCGAAGAGAGTAAGAAACTACGCCAGAAGAGAGAAAAATAGTAACTAAACTACACAACAAATTCCTCTCAGATATTGAGGAGACCACCGTCAACAGTTCAATCCATCAGCTATACAATAGAAACCGGAAATCTGTTCTCAAATACCCAGGAGTGGTCGACGTAAAGACATCATGACCAACGATGAAATAGGCATTCTTGGCTAGAAAGAAAAATATCCCACGAATAACTACTCCCCAGTTTGTTGATGACGATGATGATGATTATATATAAGGGCGCTCAACTAGGGCGGTCATTAGCACCCTTTAAAAAACTAGTCATGGCAAGAGCCAGATATAAAACTTTCTAAAAACTTTCCAAGTGTAACAAAACCTGTTAAAATACACACGTACATAAACATAATCAATCAAACCCTACTAAAAATTTCGTTCACTATATCCTAAAATCTAAACTATAAAAGAATCTAAAAAGAATCTAATCGTCTCCACGCACGGCCTACACGTGGTTGGGCCTGTTGACCGTCTCCCTCAGCCACGATGAGGAGCCCACACGAGGGAGACAGTTGGCTCGGGACCCCGGGTGCACCAAACCCGTACCTTCCGAAGTAGGCCCCTGGGGGGTTTGTTGCTGAGATGCAGAAGGCAGGAATTAATGTTTCAGTGAGCACTGTGAGATCTATTTACAATAAGAAATGGTAGACCGGCAGAGTAGCGCGTAAGAAGTTCTATGTCAGCTCACAGAACATAAAAACGCTTAGATTTCCCTCGTAAGTATCGCGATAAGGGTGTGGACTTCTAGCAAAAAGTTGTATGGAGAGATGAGAGCCTCTTCAGGGTATTTCGTGAGGATCCTAATCGCAAAGTATGGAGGAAAAAATGGAGCTGCAACCAAAATAACTTGTTTCCACAGCAAAGCAAGGTGGAGGATCCGTCCTTTCCTGGGGTTGTATAAGCGTACAGATGTATTTTTTTATCTTGAAAAGTGCAGAGCGATGCGTAGTGGTATCTGGACGAGTCCACTTCAGAAGGGTTACAACTGGGGGGGGCAGGTCAGTTGCGTACCATTTGCGAGCAATTGAACACGTGCAGGGCTACTCGGTAACACTACAGCTTGTTTCAAAATGTGCTTGTCTCCTGGTTCCAAGAGAGTATTTATAAATGACGCCTCCTAGCAGAACATTAGGAAATAAAGTGCTACATTTAAAAACACGAGAAGTGATAACCAATATCCATAGATTTATAAGAAGGAAACAATGGTCTGGGTCAGCTATAAAAATCTGGGGAAGGGTATCTGAGGCAACAGTTGTGTCTGAAAGCAGTTTAGGATAGTTATTTAGGAAAGAAAAGCCACTGGTGCTAGTGCAACAACGTCCTTCTCTATACCCAGTAAACAAAGATTAAGAACATGCACAAAATCTAATTTGGATGTTTTAATTCAGAAGTAGTTAGGCGAACTATGAAAAATTTTTAAAGCACAGATAAACAAAGACCAACTTTGAAGAAAGTGCTTATGAAGCTAAAACATCTACTTACATCCAAGGAAGTGTCTGAACATTAAGAACAGTTCTTTTGAAGCTAGGATTATTTGAAAAAAACAAACATAAAAAAGCAAAAAAAGCACTAAGCGTGACAGACAAATTTTAATCGAACATCGCACCATACGTGCCGAAAGGCTTAAGTATTTACGAAATATTCCGAGATATCGAAGTGAAGTTTATATGGATGAAACTTATACAAATACAGCACATACTAGACCATATGCCTGGAGTGAAATTCGTTACAGGGACTCAGCAGCGATATTGAAAGGCCGACAGTTGTTTATCATGCCTGCTGGAGGAGAACAAGGTTTTTTCCAAATGCCCATGTACTATTTAAGATCCAACAAAAGCGTGGAGATTACTACAATACTAAGAATTACAACTTAGTTTATAAGAGCTGCAAAAACTGGCTTCGAGAATGAAATTTGCTTTTAGACACCTTATGCAGCGCCCTATCCTCTCGTAATCTTACGCGTGTGGCGCGTTGTGGCGATAAGTGCACTATCCCCACTACAGTTGCTACTCATCCCTACCACGCAGGATTCCTGTCAAGATAAAATAATACATCTGTATATGGTGTCAGCAATCTGCATGTTATCCAGGGAATAATGGATCACAGCAAGCACGTGGTCATTTTTAAGCAAGAGTTGCACACCAGTGTGGACAAAATAGGCCTGCATAAAGACTGGATATTTATGCAGAATAATGATACAAAATATAATACGCTTAATACACCACTGTTATGTGTTTCAAATGGTAAGAGTTCTCGCCAGTAGCGAATCAGATGCGCTAAAGCCTTCAGCGTTGGCACCTTGTTATCCTCACTCTTTTTATATTTCCGTCTCTCTCGCACACTTGCGGGTGTTCTTGGCGCTAGACGCCAGGGAACGCAAATTGAATTTTCCAAAGTTTTATAATAATAACGTTGTTGAAATCACAATTGCAACATGAATATTCGTATATTACGCAAAAGTTCTAAGTATTTAGTTTAAAGTTAATTATATTTTATGAATGACTTATTTTTATAATCCCACGAAAATAGCAGCGGTGCATCTGTATAGCTCTGAATGTTACTTACGTTAAGAGATAATTGGCCATTGTCATTGTCTTCATCGTCTGAGTACTGCAAATTTACGATGATAGGTTCCAAAATTTCGTTACGTGCGATTTCTTTCCAAAAGTCGTCTTCTTATAGTTTATCTGATGTCTCGCGCAGTTTTCCCAGTCTTGTTGTGTTCCTTGTCGATTTCTTCGTGAATAAGTTGTTCAACGTAAGTCAGTTTAGAAATATTATTTCTGTTTGCAATACAATTTGAGTCCACATTAACTCTATTCGATTTTTCTAGTAGTAGTAAGATGGGGGAAGGTGTATCGCGTCTCATTGATCCAGCTGATATCCTTTTTCATGTAAGAGTAACTGAATAATGCTGCTTTGAAGTCTCCCGAGTAAAAAGAAATTACGAACCATTCATAAACAAATATATGTGACCAGATACGTCTGCCAGACTAGCAAGAAGTATATCGTTTCCTCTCATCGAATTTAACAAACACCTTGGTTTATTCGAAGTACATATTTCTTTTACCACATCATGTCAAATGTTTACGTTTCAGTTCTGAGTAATTTCAAATATACGTTCACGCATACATGCACACCAATACTGATATTCATTACAGTGCTTACGTCGCAATGCATTGTTATAGAATAATGGTATCTGCTTTATTTATTTGTATTAGGAAAACTATTTGAGCTAAAAATGTGGGGTTTTTACGGTTATGTTAAATACATTACTGTCTCTTTTCTCATAGATCAGTTTTTACAAAATCATAACTTTTGTCTTAGCGCGAATAGTATTTATTAGAGATTGATTAATTTGCCGCTCATCACACACTACATAGCGGGAATGCAATACGACAAAAAGCGCAGGACTCCAATTGGTTCATCACCTAATAGCGCTCAAGGACAAACACCTTCCCATTTGAAACACATAATAAGGATATTATACGATGTTCCAAAACAGCTTCATGCAGGTAAGAAAAGGGCAATCTCCAACTAAGATGCATTTCAAATTGTTCTTCTGGAAGAATGGAACCCAATACCAAAGCGGAGCTTAAAAAAAAAAGTTAGCCATTTCTCTCCAAGAAGACTAGAGACTATAATTAAAGCTAAGGGCTACTCAATAAAATAATGAACAGCAGAAGTTTTGTTGCTGTTACTTCTTTTCGCTGAAAAATTTGCAATTTTATTTTTATAGAAATGAGATTTTGTTGCTATTTTCATATAAAATTTACATTACTTTGAGGATTCCTTTTTGTGAGTCAGTAAAGTTCAATCTATCATCTGAATACTCTCCATAATATTCATTTTCTTTAAAGTTTTAGTGGTGTACGAAAACTTTCTATGCTACCTGTAGTTCCAAACTTGAGAAGTTTGACAGAACAGACAACGACTTGCAGTTTTTATTCTCTTACCAACAATATACTACAATTATTCAAATTAGCTGCAATAAATGGTCATAAAAATACATTTCTGAAGTTAAACCACCTTTAACTTATTTCTCTATTCATAGCCTTTACTCCCCAGTAAGTATACATTTGATCAGTTTCACTCTAAAATATTCGATAACTAGGATTTGTTACTGTTATACACACAGCGCAATGTAAATATTTAAATAAATGTAACAAATACTTGTGTATTTCTTTTTAAATATTTCAAACACATAGAAACCTTTTGTATTAAAATGTAATAAAAGTTTCAGCGCCAATTCTGCGTCAATGGTTGGGCTATCAGTTTATGCAGTCACCCGCTTTGCTGACTGTGGCTTTGCTGTTCGAGGGTGCAGAGCGAACATTTTCGTATTTTGGATACCATAACTTGTGACAGTGAATAAAACCTTTTTTATTACTTTATCATGCCCTAGTGTGTAAGAATTGCTCTGGTTATAACAGCTGTCGAATAATTTCCAGAAAAACAAAAGCTTTTCATGTAAACACGTCAAGAAACAGAAGATTTGAAAACAGTGGGATAGCCAAATAATAAGTAGTCTAACAAATTCATCAGAATTACATTAGGGTGATTTTGAATCCAGTGCTCTAGAAAATACCTTAAATCAAAGAAATTAGAATGAAGGGAAATTGTCGGCTCCTTTGTTGTCTTGCTGTTTGTATCTGGGCATATCATATTAATCATTTAAGTACAAATCAGTAGCAGTTGTTAATTTTTTCTTCTCTTAGGGGCTCTTCTTCATGACAGAAAATTGTATTACAGTAACAATATATTGAAAGTCAGCAATAAATTCAAATGAGGTTACGATACCGTATACAGTAAACTCAGAATGTGGAAAATGCGATTAATCATTCGATTGTTTTGGTGATCTGAGAATCAATGTGAAGGCTGAATAAAGTGACAACTATAAAGAATAAAAATGTAAATAGGCCTATAGTATACGTCTATAATAATAAAGGCTTATGGCTGCAACGTAAATAGCCCTAAAACCAAGAGAGGTGAAGTAAAATCTTGATCGCTCAGAAAGAATATTAAAGCTATCCAACAAATTGGGCTGTGTAATCCTTTGTTTTGTTGCCTGCTGTGAAATTCACTGCAACCGCTTAACTTGACAATTCTGTGCTTCATTTCTATATGCACCTTTGCCTATTCCGGCGATTATCACTTGTCGCCATTAACTTTTATATTCTTTACTATAAATATAATTACCTATTGCGGAGAGCTCTCTATCTCTCTTTCCCTCCCCCTTTCCCTTTCCATTTCATGTTGTAATCTGTCTCGTAGCTCCTTACTATTCTTTTGTTATTATCTCTGTGCAATATACTTATAATTTTATGTGTCGTTTAAAAACCATGATTAATTATTCCTCCAGAATTTAAAACTATCAGCAGTTTCACATTAAGATTCTCAACCCATTCTTCAACCAAATAGTATCACAATTCTCTATTTAACGTTAAAAAAGTCTTTAATGAATTTGTGTTGCATGTTTACTTTTAGGTACAAGGGAATAGGGGAATTGGGTAGACTTAAGCGATAGTCAAATCATTAAACAGTGGCTCACTATCTAATACATCGAAATTCGTCTCTGTTTGACGAGGTCAAAACAAATTAATAACGACTTAAGGCCAGAGCGCCCTAATCAGATCCCTTGGGGACTACGTACCTCATGAGCGTCGCATAAAGCGATACCGATTACCCCGCATGTCTTGCGGTCATTACCGGTAACCATATGATTCCCATTCCTGCCTAAACTAAATTACAGCTACCCAATATTTAATCTGGATAACTAAAAATTCTACCTATCTTCTTCCAAGTTTATTAACTAATCCACCAGCGGTGCACGCTGACTGTAGCACCCGGTTCATCATTCTTCGAGGAGCAACAAGCTACCTCCCTCTCTACACCTACTTAATTTTAGCCCGTCATCCTACAACATCCACATCCCGACACTACGTGGTAAAGGTCTTTCCAGAGCAGGGACACGATTTGACCACCCTTCGGGCTGTTCCACAGCCTGCCAGCCTGCAATGAATGAATATGGTTATATAGTAAAATTTTACTTATCTCTCACTTACGATTCAGTTATGTTGTTCACACACAGATATACACACATACACACAGACCTTATTTCCAAAACAGTGTTTTGGTGTTCATGAGACCGTAAGACATGTACTTACGGTACAGTATCGATAGGCAAGTTCATGCTGCAATACAGTACTTCCTCTACCTAAAGTATTTGTTAAAGAAAGTATAATTTATTTTCAGTTTTGTTGTTCTTGAATCCAAAATATTTAAATGACGTCAGCGACCACTGACACATAATGAATAAACATACAATATTTCTCTAAAGTTGCCACATTTATTAAGTATCCTTCAAAAAGATTATTATCACTATTATCTATTGTTACTATTATATCTATCATTAGCGTGATTGTTTTGGGTACAATGTAAATAATAGCTGCCTCGGGATGTATAACGATAACCGGACATAGGCTTCTTTAAGGGGTGACTAATACATTTCAAAACATATCTTACCATTGAACAAATTGTAGTCAATCAACAGGGAATGCCATCTTCCTAGATTTTCGAATATCACATAATTGATCCACAGAAAATCCCTTCAATGCAAAGATTTTAAATTTAGAGAAAACTTATAAAACGATTTATGAAATAAATATACTTTCTCACCACAATATTTGACTTGTATGAATACTGCAAGACATTTTCTCTTTCTACTTATTTTAATTGATTTTTAGATTTTTCATTGAAGAGAAGGTAAAGCCTCAAAGTTTTGAGCAATCGAGTTCCTTAAAACGAACAGAAGATTCCATGTTGTAAATGTGATTTTGTCTTGGTACACAATACATTATTGAATTCATCACCAACAAAGATCAGCTCTGCTTCTTGGATTTGAGTTATTATAAGCAAGCTCCTACTTTCCAACAATGAACAGTGGGGATCACACAGCAGAAAAATTGAAGCAAAAGCAAGGGCGGCAAGGAATGGGATGAGAATGTGCAAATATAATCTAGAAATGACAACTATGTGGTTAGAGAGCATGTATGAAGCACTAGTGGAATCCAAAATGTTGTATGCAGTGGTGATCTTGGAGGGGGGGGGGGCACAGAGGTAAACAAAACGGTGGACCAAAACTACAGAAGGTTTTGTAAAGAGCTACTAGGCCTACCAAGATCAGCACCTGGGAAAGTAGCTTTAGTAGAATTAGGAAAGACAAGAAGAAATGGAATAATAATGAAAAAAATAATAAAATTTTAATATAGGTTTTTGACCAAAGAAGAAGGGGAAATTATGAAATTATGCATGAGACAGCAAAAAATATTAGTGAGCTCAAATAGTTGGTGGGCAGAGATAGGAGGAATTATGGGAAAAATAGGAATGGGAGATATATGGAAATTAGAGGAAAGGAATAAAAGCGATGTGGGTAAATTGGTAAAATGCAGAATAGAAGATATAGAAAGAGAGGAAATTGGGGAAGTCTAGAAAATATGAAGCTATTACAATTTTACAAACAAATAAAAGGAAATTGGAGACGAGAAGCATATGTAGATTACTGCAATAGAAGGGTTAGCATGGATGAGAACAGGAACAATATTTCTAAGAGGGATAAGACGTATGTAAAAGGAAATTTGTGAATTTTTTGTTGCAAAAGAAATCATAGAGCACTTGGAACAGAATGAAAGGAGGTTGCAATGTGGTGAAAAAAGTTTGTTAGGATAAATGGGAGAAAGTATAGAAGAGGATAATAGCTATAAAAATGTTAACGGGCAGGGAGGAAAAGATGGTAAGAAGTATTCTTGAGTTCTTGCAGAATATAAAAGAGAAATGGACCAGAAATATAAAGAATATGAGAAAGGAAGATCAGGGAGAGGAATGGGACTAATTAAGTAACAAGGGGGTATTGAGGTTAAGAGCTACCTGGCAGAGCAGAAGACCAGAGTGTCATGTAAGCCAAGTAAGCAACGAGGTAAAGACAAATAAATATAGCCTAAAGTTGTAAATTGTAAAATTTTGGATTATGCACAATAAACTTTAATCTAATCTAGTAATTAAATATATCTACCTCCAACGCCCGTCAAGGATGGACTACATACTACCCACATAACCTAGGTAGTCTGATGTTCACGAGGAATAACGCTTCCTTGGGGAATGCAACTGCACCATCTACTCAGCACCGTCTAATAATAAAAAATATAAGAAGGTTATGAGATAAAGCACAATAAAAGAAAGACAAAATAGGGAGTAGCCACCACAGTGTTTGCCTGTCTACGAAACCTTGGATATTCCTTAACATGATTTTAAAGATACTGATTAAAATACCATAAGGTTTAAATACGTTCATAACAAAAGAAATGCACATATTGAGTTTTTCGGAATATCCCAGAAAGTCTTATTCATTCTGGAAGACTTTTGGATAGTTGCCAAATAACAAGTTATAAACATAATGAAATAATACATAAAGATGCAGATCCCATTAAAGCACACAATGTTGGCTAGTACATGTGAAATGCACAATTTCGAATATGCTTCTTATTATGTCTGAATATTCCAACACTTGTATTTACCTCAAATAGGAATTCATTCAGTTTTACTTCTCTTCACTTATATACATAGCACATAGAGAAAAGTATATATACAGGGTGTATATAAATGAATATCGGGGATTTAACTCTTCATAACATTTATTACATTCAACTTACAGTTATAAATGATATGTCAAATGAAAAAGCAACTCAAATAGTTTTACCAAGAACCTTATAAATGTTCAATGCGACTACCCTTAGTCACACGGCACACATCAAGTATATAGCCCAGATCTTCCCAAACGTTGATAAATGTGTATTCAGTAATTGTAGCAACATCTGCTTCAATTCGGTTTGCTAATTCATGGAGGTCAGCTGGCAGCGGAGGCACGTACACACGATCCTTGATGAAGCCCCAAAAGGTAAAAATGGCATGGCGTTAGGTCAGGAGAACGTGGAGGTCATGCGTAGCAAGCCTTGTCATTGGAGCTTTTGCACACAGTGGCGTTCAAGCAATCGCGTACTTCATTATGCCAGTGAGATGGTGTACCATCTTGCTGGGAAATGAAGTTCTCTGGCTCATTTTCTTCCAACTTAGGGAAGAGCTATTGCTCTAGTGTATCAAGGTAAGAAGTGCCAGTTACAGTAGGTTCACCAAAAAAGAAAGGCCGATAAACTTTCGCCGGGATACAGCACAAAAAACATTCACTTTAGGGGAATCTCGTCGCATTTGTGCCATCTCGTGAGGATTTTCTGAGCCCCAGATGCGCATATTATGAGTGTTAACACGTCCACTAAGGTGAAAGCTTGATTCATCACTGAAGATAACCCGATTCATAAATTCGTCATCGTCATGAAACAACGAAGTTGGCACATAATCCGTGGTCTGTCGGCTTTAGAGCCTGTAATAACTGTAAACGGTAAGGACGTATCCGTAAGCGTTTTCTTACAACTTTCCAACAGTCGACACAGGAACTTGTAATTCACAACTAGCCTTCCGGACTGGTTTCTTTTGGGCTACGAGTGAACGACTCTCTCACTCGCTCAATAGTCTCTTCACCTACTCTTGGTCGTCCCGTGCTCTTCCTTTTACAAAGACAGCGGGTATCTTCAAAATGATGATACCATCTACAAATGTTATTATCACTAGGAGGATCACAACCGAACTTAATGCGGTACGCACGCTGCACAGTAACTAGAGATTCGGTCTTTGCAAACTGCAAAACACAAAACGCATTCTGTTTACTAGTCGCCATTTTTGTTGCTACCGCTGTCTATCGGATTTCGGCAGAAACATTGCACGCACATGCGTACTGGTGCCAAAAGGCGAAACTTTTTGAGTTCCTTTTCCATTTAAGATATCATTTATAACTGTAAGTTTAATGTAACAAATATAATAAAGAGTTAAAACCCCGATATTCATTTATATACAAATTCATTTATATAATTGTGATATATATAATTAAAAATCTGCTAAATATCATACTTAATGTTTCATTTCAGTATCTTCAAGGAACAGGCAACGAAGAGCTTCAAGACAATGGTCCGCACTATAGAATCCTTTACAAAGAACATTTCTGAAAATGTTTAATTTTATCAAAAATAGCTGTAACGATTTCCATTAAAATAATATATTTTAAAGGTATTTTCATCAGAAACGAAGAGGTCACCTTGAATACTCTGGGAACTTCCGCCAAAGAACTTTTTACTACCAATGAACCTTTATTAGAACCAATCTTGGCTCATATATATTCAGGCACACCCTGAGAGAAACCTCATTGCTCAACCCTGAGCTACCCATATTATTCGTTACAAACTGTAGCGTCAACGCGGAACTGTGCACCACCCATTTTATTTATCGCTTCAAATTTACGTCCTCCAACGTTAAGTCATATCGGAAGGTGAATGAATTGTGTGAAATGATGCTCAAATGAGTCCGGGGCCCATGGAGCTTAGAGTTAACTGACATTCGTCTTTCAGAATAAGGAAAAACTGTGGAAAAACCTTATGTAGGTAACTCACCCTGACCGAGATTCGTACTCGGGACCTCTTGAACGGGAGGCAGACGCGCTACCATCTACGCTACCGAGGCGGGTACTCTGGGGTTTTTCCTGACAAGACAGTCATAAGGTTTTAATACTATGAATTAAAAACATACAGAAAAGTGATAAATATATAATCTTGTTCCGTCCAGCCGTCGGTCCGTCGCTGCTGCCAGGCCGTCGTCAGCCTTAAAGTTCTTGCTGCCTGTCCACCCTAAATAGGGTATCATCACAGGGTATGTAGCACATACGTTTTGTGTGGTGGACATTGTAATTTAGGTCGAAAGAGGGAGCACGTTGCCCCTGGAAGTCTATAATACAGAATGCAGAACGCACTGCAGCCTAGTAGGAGTGGTTTGATATAACGTATTTTGAATGGGTGTTACATAATTTAGAGGCCAATCATCTCTAAGCGAGGATTATACGGGCTTCCACTACTGATGGATTTTCTCCGGGTTTCCCTCAGATGGCTGCAAACCAATTGTTGCCTGAGGTGCTGTTGCTCTGGAGACAAATTCCCTTAGGCGCTTTAATGATATTGTGACTTTGTGGTTTCGTAGAATTAAAATTCCGAGTTGCAGATATTCCAAATGTTTTTTTTTATTTGCGTAGAAATACACTCACAGTAGCAGTTGAACTCTCACATAACAACATTACGTCATATACACCACACAATCTTTCAAGGTCGATGACAAGAACAAACAGCTCTCGTAACAACATACTCAGCTATTCTCTGCTTACCTGTTGCTGTTTTACAACTTACGACTCACTCTTGTTTCACAACTGTCCGCTGGCGTGTCACAATCTCTTAAATATCTCTTTCATAATTCAAGAGACTTCTGGAGCAAATAATAAAAACAACTATTCTCTGTCAATCGAGATATCACTAGAACCTTCCAAACGTGAAACCCTATCTGGGCCGGCAAGTCGCTTATCTCAAGCGCTATGCTTATCTGCTTATGCAAGCACTTTATTACCGTGAAACTTTATCCACCGTCTGTTATCTATTTATACCCGTTGCCGCTACAATGTGGTAGTATTTTGCTGCGCGGCAACAAATTTCATCCTCCACTTATGGAAGAGATGAGGTTTCACACGGAAGTTATGAGCCTTTAGATTGTTATTTGTGGCTTCGCAAAATTAAAAGTCCAGGTTGCAGAAATTCAAAATGCTCTTTATTTCCGTAGAAAGATACTTGTACAACTCTAATATCAGCAGAATGTCGTAACACAAGTACGAAACCTTCAAGTCCGTCTACCACAAGTCCACACTGCACCTTAACAGCTCTCGTCTGACTCACTGACTCACTCACTCATTGGTTGTTGGTGGCTGATTGACGGTCAGCGCGTTGTGTGTCATGCGTGTACCTGTTCCAGACGGACTTAACCACTTAATGACGGATTTGTGGGGTTTTGTAGGGTGGTGGCTCTGATTTAGGTGGATGAAAGAAAGGAGGTGGCCGTAACTCCTCAACGGTTGCCGACTTGCTTGCAACTCTTGTGTGCACAGCTGGTGTGACAAATATTTGGGAAGGACCGGACCAAGGTGCTGGCTGGCTGTATAAAGCCACCAGGCCTTTGCTGCGTTCCCACCCGTTAAGGGTTTTACCGCACATAAGGTTACAGTTGGGATTTTGTAGGATGCGTTGTAGCTTTTGAGGTTTAGAGTTAATTTTGAGGTTACAAATTTATGTACCTTCGGGTTGGAGATTTGGGAAGAACTTGCCTCTCTCTTATTTATACAGATCATGTATTTATTTATATTTATCTCGCAGATTGGGGAAGTTTCTCGACAGCTCACGAAGCTTCACGGACTAGCACGATCTTTCGTGATGGCAGGCGAATGTAATGTATAGTGTTTAATGTGTGGCGTTTAACGCCCGCTTTTACTACATACGGCGCCGCAGGCGATGACACTGATGATATAGGAGATGAAAATGGAGCACCGGTGGAATGAGATGGTGAGGGAAACCGGAGCTCCCGGAGAAAACCTGTCCAGCGCCGAGTTGTCCACCACAAATCTCACTTTACCGTCGCCTGGGATCGAACCCGGACCGCCTTGGTTAGACCAAGTGGTCTAACCACTGAGCTACGGTGCGGCCTATGGCAGGAGAAGGGGAGAGAATTATCCACACGTCACTCCATCTCCCCGCAAGCATCTCCATCTCCTTTGGCAAGCATCAACCAGTCACCCATTTGTGGGCGTGGCTTGGACGCTATCTGTCTCTTCCTTTCCTGCCAACTGGCTTGTCGCTACTTCGACGATAGGGTGACAAAACTGACGATGACCTGGTATGACGTTTTCTCGTACCTCTGGTAGAAGATCTTGTCGTCTACGGTGCAGTTGAAGTGTGGGTGGGAGCGCGGGTAAGAAATGGTATTTTCTAGGCTAGCCTTAGTCAGTGCACGTTGCTCTAGATCAGGGCGTGCACGATCTCAACAATAAGTACCTTTCAGTTTGTAGACAGTTCTTTAATTGTGCAATATCTAGCTGGTCGAGTCTACTGGTGCGTTAGGTGATAAGCTCTAATGTGTGGCACCTACTGTGTCTGAGGCAGAACTGAAATGAAAGACGCTTCTTTGATAGAGCTCAAAATAAATTACAGTTAGCTTTCTAACGGTACCTGGGGATCCTTGTCGTCTTAGGAATTTACCAGGTCTCGTACATTCCTAAGCGGCACGAGTATGCTCGAAATCATCATGGCATGCTACATGTATTCTTAGATTAAAGTATACATTGCACATTATTTCATCTTTAACGCTATATAGCTAATACCTATTAAGATGTTGTTGTTTACAAATGTACATGTATTAATAAGTATATGAGTGTGTGGAAGTAATACCGTCTCATATTGCCCCTGATACCAATACTGGAACACAAATGTTTGCATTTGTAGAGATCTTGACTTGTACTCTCCACCCTTTTCATGTTACACACCACTGCAGCTTTGCTATGCTTTTGTGTTTCACTGTACTGCCGTATTCATACACTTACAATATCATTTATTCGGCCATTGCCCTATTGTTCTTAATGACTGTTCAGGTATACGGTTTGATATGTTTCTGAAAGAAGGTTCTTCTGTCCCTTCCCTTTGGCAACTTGCTAGTGTCAGAGTAGCAATTTCCATGTACAATTTCAATAAATATACATGTTAGTCTTTCTTGAAACCTATGCAGTCTATCATAATGGAACTTTTACTACTTATATATCACTCTGTTTTAATTCAATAACCATAATCAAACCATAAAGGTGAGGCGATTGTCATGGACCTGACAAAGAATGGTCTGCAGCATTTGTTCAAGGATTGGCAGAGACGCTATAAAAATGCATTGAAGTGGGAGGGGCTACTTTGAAAAAGATAATGTAAATATTGAATTGCAGTAATAAACATCTGTGGAAAAAATCAGTCTCTGTCTTTCTTGATGAGCTCTCGTATCCTTTTCAAAATATATCTTTGCTGCATTGTTGCTCAGAAAATCACATCCGAGCAATAATTCTACTGCCCAGTTTTTAACTATTGGACACATTATCTCGAGCATTATACCTTCTATCGTTACCGTTAACAGGGCTTTTAATTTAACTCTCAGAGCTGCCCCACCAATTGCAAGTAAACATACGACATAGTACAGGGAATTGACATGGGTTGTACTCCATTATGGCATAACTCGTCATAAAATCCCTGCCTACGATTGTTAGCAGTAGAACCACAGTCAACAGTGAGAAGTACGTTTTGGTTGCGTATAGTATTTTTTATTACCGGAGTTTCCACCGAGCGGGATGGCTCAGGCGGTTTCGTCTGTGGCCCGCATTCGGGAGGCCTGGGTTCGATTCCCATTAACCGACCTACCTGACCCATGGGTCTTTTCGGGGGTTTTCACGGGCCAGTAGGCAAATGCTGGGTAGTTTAATTACTTCCCCCAAATATCCTGACCCTCCATTTTATCTCCATTATCATTTCACATCATCTCTCATCTGGCGGTCTCTTTCAGAGTAGAAGTGTTGGCGGGTGTCTCGACGGTGCATGGTAGAATGATATGCTCTGAGGAAAAACTACTTTCTCCTCCAGCAGGTCGGTTGCCGGTCTCCGCTCCTCCACTGGAACCATTTCGGGACAGCCAGCCAGGGAGCTTTGGAGCTCGGATCGCCTACCCGGGACCTTTAGGGCTCGGCTGCAGCTCGTCCCGCTGTAGGGGAGCGAGTCCGTTGTCCTGACCTATCGGGGGAGGTCTCTATCCAAGTAAAGTGTAGAGACCCTGACCTCTGCCTACGTACTGAATCCTCTCCATAATGAAATCTCAATCCTAATCCCAACCAGAGTTTCCGGTGTCCTGTCATAGCTAGTATCCTGAGTTGAAACTCTATTGCATTGTATTTTGTAGGTTTATATTCATCATTTATGCAGCTTACCGAACTAACAGAAAGGGCAATCATTGTACCTACTGAACGAATTGCCGATTTAATAGTTTGCTAGATCCTCGTTTTTTGGCTGTGCCGACATGGGTCGACCATTGCTACCTGCTGACACGGTTATTTCCCTTCCTTCATTTTAGTGGTCTTAGTAATAGTTGCTGCGGCCTAGCATATGCAGGGCCCTAAACATTTCCTGAAGGTTCAGTGTAATTATCAAAATTCATCCAGTTTTCTCGTCTGTGTTGGTACTGATCTTTGGTCTTGGGTTGATGCCTGAGGTTCTACCCCCATTAGTCCTGGACCCGTAGGACCGGAACCCAAGCCTCCTGGATTTTTTCCATAGGACAGTACCTATTTTATAAACCCCCCCCCCCCCCGCTGCACACGGCAGCAGGATGGAAGTAGATACGCCACTTACGCGCCAATCCAAAATGGACCAGCTACCAAATAGCCTTGGTAGGGCCGCCGGTGACCTAGCACACCAGCTACTAGCTCTGCAGGCTAGCACCCGGGACTTATTAGGCAACCCTCTACCCCAGCCTGGCCGGAGGTACCCAATTCCCCGTCTGTGTCGGGAACACACTGCCCCTCGAGTCCAACCAAATTCGAACAGCTCCCACTCAGAGAGGGTCTCGAATATTCGGCCCGAGGTTCCTCTAGTAAGTCAGAGGTACCACGAGTGCTAAGGGTCCGCAGCCCTCGCACGGCGTCCTTTGCATTCTTTGTGAACTGCAAGTTTTCTGGTCGTGGCGCTTGGTTTTCTCACCTGTAAGTGTCCATTCTCCCGGGACGCTGTCCACGTGGATTGCTGTGTCGGTCTGTACCCCAATTATAAGTTGCATCCTGAGCAGGATATTGTTGCTCCCTTGTATTACGAGGAAGTTCTCTTCGGGTACGTGGGTGGAAGTTTCGGTTTTCATATATCTGGTTTAAGTCCTCTTGTGTCTATAGTGAGGAAATTAGATGAGTTAACTCCATTGATGTTGCAGATTTTGAAATTATAATATACTGTTGTGTTCTTAGCGTGAAATGTTTCATTATTGCTGACAGAAAGTCAACCTCTTGCATGGGTGGAGTTAAGTTCCTCACTGGGTTGAATAATTTCAAACATATTCAGCCATGGATACACCTTTTCCTACGTGATATTGTCCGTGACTTAAAGAGACCCTAATCTTGTGTTGGATAGCCGTGTTCCAATATTTATTTATAAACAGTTGTCTAAAGGAGTTGTACGTCATGTCACCAGATGATAGTAGCATAAGCCAGTCTTGCTTCTTCTGGTCTAGAGTTCGCCCGACAAATTATTATAATTTTTATTGGGTGAGATACCCCTTTGATGAGCATATTGTCACTTTTTGGATTCGTAGAATTAAAAGTCTAGTTTGCAGAAATTCAAAACTCCTCTTTATTTCAAGTAAAAATACGTTTTGTACAACCCTTACGGGCTCTAAAATGACGTAACATACATCAACGCAACCTTCAAGGTCGTCTGCCACACGTCCACAAACAAAAGAATACACTTTCAAATCACTACACACGCACGATATCAGTTCTCGACTCTCCCCCGACTGGCTCTCCGGGCTCTCTTATACCTCCACTCATTGTCCGAGAAACTTGTCGACGCTTCAAGGCCTTTCGTGGTGCATTGGATCTATATCTGTATATTTCTCTATCTCTCTCTCCCGGCAAGTTATAAGCGCTGCGCCCACGCACTGGCCGCTCTGTTTCTTTCGCACGCGCCGACCGCGGCTCAACAATGCCTGGTGACAATATATTCGTCAAGATCGTTATTGTACTGCACAGGGTTAACATTTTCATTTAATTTGGGAGGTGCTAAGTCTAATACTGTATTGCTTAAATACTGCATGTTTACATTTACATTTCCACCGCTACCTTCCCTAAGGTCAGCTGGGACAGTGGCTGCTGGTGTTATTAATGAAAAAGCTGCATCACTTTCATTGTTTACTCTAGGAGAGGACAAACTTCTGTCATTAATTTGTGGACCTACAATATCATTTGACAATATATGTTTATTGACATTTGTACTGCTAGATATGTAACTATTCATATGTATGTCCTTGACAAGAGAGTTGGCAGAGAGTTTTTTCAATTTGCTTTTTACAGTAGACACCTCATTTTCTACAGTGATAATTTTATCGGTTACATCCTCTGTTATTTTGTTTACCCTGTCATGTATTGTTTTAGTAAACTTCTTTAACTCTACTGCATTTACTCATTTACTTAACTCACGAACTGATGCACTTAAACAATTTACATTAATTTCCAATCACATTTAAAACTTTAGTTATACTAGTTGTTACTATTTCTAACAGTCTGCTAACCGTGGCTTTATTACACTTATGGTAAGAACGACTTCCTGCCAAATACCCTTAGCACTAGTTACAATTTGATTTTGCAGGATGGATGACACCGCTATTACCTTTTCAGATTTTTCACTACACGTATTTCTGCACATCTATGTGTTAGGTAGGTGTCTGGCTTAAGTTCTAATGTATTACTTAATTTTGTTACTTGTTCTCCTAGCTGGATAGTAACTTTGGTCACTATTTTGCTTTCTAGCTGAGCATCTTTGTGAACTAATCTGCCTGATTTATCTTCTATATTACTAATGCTAGTCCTGCTACAGATTGGTTACTATTTGCTTCACCCCTGCAGGCTTGTTCATCCCTTATGGAATGTATGGCAGGTGTCGGTACACTATCCGCTAAGCTATCTAACCCTTCTGTCATTAGCAAAGAACTTACAATTACTTCTGCCCGACTTACTTCTACTTCCTGAGATATATATTAAAGTTTTGCGCTGGCTAGCTTCTCCTAACATTTCCTGTGTATCTGTCATGTTTTCGACGAGAGAATTTGCTTCCATTATACTCTTTGACATCCTGCTGAACTTTCTTTGGCCATTACACAAGTACATAACTTTATACATGCATCAATATACATAGTGTTAACAGAAATTTATTAAATGTTGCTCTTATTGTCCTTGCCGTGAATTCCTGAATTGATTTCTGCCCCGTACTCCTTGAAGTTCCAAATCTTGTACGTTGTTCCTTGCGGGATGCTGCGACTAGAAATTCTTGTAGTTGAAGTTACTGCACTGCCTTCGTAGCCGTTGGATATTGGAATTTAATTACGCTTCAACGTTGGGCTCCATATTTATAACATTCCTCAGACTATTATACTGACGATGACCTGATATGACGTTTTTTCGTACCTCTGGTAGAAGGTCTTGTTAGCCACGGTGCAGCTAAAGTGTGGGTGGAAGCGAGAGTAGCTAGCCTTAGTCGGTGTACGCTTCTCTAGATCAGGGCGAGCACAATCCCAATAATAGTAACACATTACACCTTATCATCAATTGCTCCAGTTGCGCAGAACTGTACCTTTAGATTTGTTGATAAATCTTCAATTCATTGCCATAAGCACTTTACTATTTCCATTAATTGTGCAATATCTAGCTGGTCGAGTCTACTGGTGCGTTGGGTGCTAAGCTCTGTTGTGTGTTTCAGCGACTGTGTCTGAGGCAATACTGAAATGAAACACGCTTCTTTGCGACGGTTCAAAATAATTTACAGTTAGCTTTCTAACGGTACCTGGGGATCCTTGTCGTCTTAGGAATTTACCAGGTCTCGTACATTCCTAAGCGGCACGAGTATGCTCGATATCGCCATGGAATGCTACATGTATTCTGAGATTATAATATGCATTATGTATTATTTCATCTTTAACGCTATTTTTTTAATTTATTATCCATCGATTAGCAAGTATGCTTTACAGATGTTTGTTATAGAGAAACATAGTGACAAAACACATAAGTGAGGTAGCCGTGAATGCCTCCTTTAACTGTAACACGAATTGAGGAAATAAGTAAACAAATAAATATGTCTTATACTAGTAATCACTCGTCTGGTCGTGTGTACTAGAGAGGTCACTCTGGAGGAGAACTTGTGGTAGAGTCTGTTTAGTTTGCTCGTGTGCACTTCGGCCGCTGCCTTTGACGAACCCTTATAATCGTTTTACAACACAGACCCTCCTTCTCCCAGAGCGTTCTGCAAGTTTGCCAACTTTCTCGACACGTCATGGGTATCGCACGAGGTTTCATCTAAATAAATTATCTTATGTACATTACTGCAAAACTTCCTTAGTTTTGACAAATACATATACCGCCAAGCTACAGTTCTACTGGATTCCATAATAATCCTTATCGTATTCAAAGTGCGGTATTTGAAGCCCAGCTCCTTTAGAAGGCCGCGCAAAAAGCAGTGCCCATAAGGAAAAGCACAAATTTCTTGCAAATGTGCAACCAATTCGTCTAAGGTGAGCGATCTTCCTTTTGCCTAGAATCTATAAATTACTCGGCGAATAAAATCGCATGTGAAATTATCTACTTTAGAGAAACGGTTCCTTTTGTTTTCACTCTTGATCGGCGTCTTTCGTATTCCTGTCATCACAATATTTTTTACTGTATTTCTGTGAATACCCAGAATTTATTATCAGGTTCATTGCACGACCCCTTACCAAGATTATTTGTCAGGACACATTTATATGTGTTCAAAACAAGCGCTTGAATTTGCTTAGAAACAGTTCCCGTTGAAACTTTGTTTTTTGAGGCTTTTCCAGTAATATTACTCGGCCCAGTTATTCACACTATTGTCATCACTTTGATTATTTTCACTTTACTGAAAGTTATCTACTACTTCATCTGCATTTACCACTGCATTTCCCTCCCACGGTCTCCACTTCGTGACACACAACGAATTTCTGCACGCAATGAAACAGATCAACTGGAAGTTGGAACTTTGGCAACTGAGATTCCACGTCGAGTAAACATGCGACTGTCACTTCGAGAAAATCAGGGTTGCTATTGGTCCTCAAAGACAGTGTTCCATTTCACAAGTGTGAAGATAGATTTATGACGGGAGGGTGAGTTCCCTTTTGGGTGCAAACTTCACACGCGTTCACTAAACAGACTTTAGTCTGCGCTTGAGGCCAGTTGGTTGACGAGTGCGAGCGCCGAGATTGTAGATAAGAGCTCCTGGAACCTCCTGGAGATGGTAAAAGAAAGGACGTGTCAGTCGGCGGATGTACTGGTTAATGGGTAGAAGACCAAGCTCATGATGTCGGTAGCTGTACGAAGCACTCTGTTTTGTAGTTCCTGCAGTCGGTGGAGATTAGTTTTGCTGGCGCCATTCCATACTGGAACTGCATAGGTGAGAATAGGATGGACTAGAGATGTGTAAAGACGAAGGGAGGATTCATAACCAAGTGAGGTGCGCCTGTTAAGTAAAGGGTACAGTTTTGATAACCGGGCAGACGCAAGTGTAACAGACCGACAGATGTGGACGTTCCAATTTTAGCACTATGTAATACCTAGTACCATATCATTATTAACAAATATTAATTAGCATATGAGTGTGGGTGGAAGTAAACCCGTGTTAAAGCAGTGGCCTACAGAGTAGATGAACCTTTCTGCGTCCATACCCCATATTCTGTATAACGTGAGTGGAACTTTGGGCGCCAGGAAGAGGCGCAACTTAAGGTAATCAAGCATTCCGGAACTCAGTGTTGTCTGTAATATTTATGTCATTAGTTCGTAATAAGACGAAAATATTCAGCAACGACGCTTTTTAATTTGTTTGTTTACACCTAAATGTTTGTTATTTGCATGTCTTTCTGGTTTATCTCCATCAACACCCAAAACCTAGGCGTGACTCAAACCGCCGTACCCTTCGATTCAAAGCGTTTTTATCAGAAAATATGAAAGCTTTACCTTTTATTAAAGGCTGAACCTTCTAGATTACGTTAAATGCTAAGTTTTTCGATGAAAGATTTTCTGTATACTTCCATTTTCATGTTTACTCCGAGCGAAAACTAACCCCAATCGCCCGCCATTGAAGGATGAATGGGACTGGCATAGCGGACGAATCGGAATGGAAAGAAAAACGCTGGAACAGTGCACAATGTAATCATGAGTACAAAAGAGCACATTTCTACACCTGTATATTCTCACAAGACATTGTGAGTGACGGGCGTGTTCGGCGCGCGCAAAGGGACAGGTAGTGCACCGCGGAGATAAAAGCTTGCCGAAACAGAGAATGAAAGAGACAGGTGGACATCTGGAAGGTTCGCTTTCTTGATTGTTACAGAACGTTCCACTAATTTCGGAACAATGAGTGGAGATATAAAAGTGCCACTGCTCTCAACTTAGGGGAACAGTAATTGGAATTGTTTAGGGAGTTGAAAGTGAAAAACTGTTAATTGCTGACGTTTGAAGTGTACTGCGAGTGATTTTGTTCGTTTGCTTACGTGTGTAGAAGCCACGAGAGACTGTTGGTATTTGTGACATCATTCTTCTGCCAAGGGTGTACAAACTGTCTTTCCACGGAAATAAAGAGCATTTTGAATTACTGCAAACTTGACTTTTAATTTTATGAACCCACAAAGACACAATATTCATATCTTTATTGATGTTAAACACATTTTCCACATATTAAATGCTTCATTCTCATAGCTCCAAAACAGATTTCGTGGTATTATTCTCCATTTTCCTGGGCTTATTTGAGCAACTTTGCCCCCTTCATTCATCGTGACATGACTTAACCTTGAAGAACGTAAAAAAAAAAAAAAAAAATGAATCCCCAGCCTTACCTTAAATCCTCTCCGCCCGTTTTTGTAGCCATAATTATTGTTGCCCTTTAGCAGCACTTATTAAGTAACTATCGTAACAACAAGAATGAAAGACAGTCTATATTTTCTTATTGTACATTTTTCTGGAGCAATCTTAAACTTAAAACATAACAAAATGCCAGAAAATGGAGCAATTTCCTTTCGGGAAAAGAATTTCGATTTCTCACTTAGACTGAAGAAACACAATCGTATAACACACTTAACTGTCCCAGGTAGTTAACTTCTTCGCCCACAAATACAATACACTACAGTCCCCTAGGGAGTAGATTTTCAAAAACTAATCCGAGTCGTCCGTCACCTCGAATCACTCGTGTTTACTTAATGCGATTTTACCAGAAATACGCGAAAAAGTTAGTTTAGGATAGGGAAATGTTCAATAAAGGATGATCACAATTTTTTTTGACAACGTACCTTTACTCATCCTCATAATTATGATGGTGCTTCTCAAAATAGTCTCCTCTGAATTGCGATGCACTTGTCCCAGCGTTTCTCCCAGTCTTCAAAGACATGCTGTACACCATTTTTTAGAGATCCTTCAAAATCGCCTCCACAGCCTTCACCACTGCTTCTGATGATGGATAATGCCTCCCACGAAGGCGTTTCTTCAAGTTAGGGATTAGAAAAAGTTCACATAGGGCTAAATCCGGACTATAGGGAGCGTGAGGGATGCACTTCACGTTGATTT
Organism: Mantis religiosa; assembly: GCA_030765055.1. Classification (NCBI taxonomy): domain Eukaryota; kingdom Metazoa; phylum Arthropoda; class Insecta; order Mantodea; family Mantidae; genus Mantis; species Mantis religiosa. The sequence goes on from CM060950.1 coordinate 121,350,085, forward strand.
TTGCAAGGTATTCAGTAACTACATTGGCAATATGCGGCCAAGCATTATCATGGTGCAGCATCCAGCTTGCTTCATGGAAATGTGGTCTGTTGCGCCTGATATGGACTTGCAATGTTTTCAGGACATCCCTGTAGTATTGTCTACTTACTGATGTGTGTGCAGGTACAACATGCTGATAAACCATTCCATGAATATCAAAGAATGAGATGACCATAACTTTCCCAGCAGAAACAACCACTTTTGCATTTTTGGGGCGTTGGTGATGAAGATTTCCACATTGAGCTTTGCTGTTTGCTCTCAGGATCAAAATGATGTAGCCAAGATTCATCAGCAGTGATTACTTTTGTAAGAGGCTCCGGATCTTCCTATAACATCAACTTTAACTGCATTTTACCTCTATTGCAGTGGTAGGCGATACTCAGCATGTCTGAACTTGCCTGGTTCTCACAGGCGGGAACCAGGAGTACCAACAATGAAAATACTACTGCGTGTTCGTTTCACATTAAGTTAACAGAATATTATAAGATTGAATTTTAGTGTGAAAAATTATGATCATTCTGTATTGAACAGCACTCGTAAATTAACAAACTCAATAAATATTTTAATTACTCAATTCCTATTCCAACATATAGGATTATTATGTAATCTATTCTGTCTCAATATTTATCTATTATTATTATCATCATCATCTAAACATGAAGATAAAACTGAATATAAAAGCCATCATTATACCTACAAGAGAATGTGTAATAATATTATTTGTACATATGTTTACCATGAAGTATGTAGAAGAATAAGTGTTTGTAAGAATAGTGTCGGTATACAGTAAGTGGAATACATAACTTGTCGTGAGTGAACACAATAGTGTTTTTTCATAGTTTCAGAGATATTAATTTTTAATTCTTTATTTTATTACTTTGAAAAAATTCGCTTCGCCTACTGTGTGATTTTTGTTAATAGAAGTTATAAGTTAGGTTTTTAATGTTATATAAATATATTTTATCCTAAACCATAAGAAAAACACAACATTACGCGATAGATATGTTAGACATGAATAATCGCTTCAAAGAGTTCAGCTATCTCTACCAGAGTCAATAAAGAAGGTCAAACAGAAGAATAAAGTGAAATTTTGCGAGACAAAAACATATGACTGCCTACTCTAATGTAGTGTCAAAGACATTATATTATAATCTCTTTGACTATCGATTACCTCGTAGATGGCTTAATACGATGTTCAATTTTTCTTTAGTTATCTGAAAAACAAGAAACACACGACATATACAATGTGCAGAAATATATTTTATTATTCTTGTTTCATTGCCTAATTAATATTTATTAATGCTACAATTGTCAAAATATAATACAGGTACATTAATATAAGTTGGAGTAGAACTACCCGACAATTTACAATCGATAATGACTGTTAAAGTATTCTTGTTAATGACAGGAAATGCTTATTCTTCCTTCTTTGCACAAATAATATGATTTGTAATAATGGTCTTTTCATCTACACTTTCTTCCAAAGAGCCTTCGGCGATACTTGAATATTTCCATCCTCCATGCCTTCTTATCCTCAAATTATCAGCTCTCGCACCAACCAACAGTGACGTAGACGTTGTTCTAGAACTGTCCTGAATACAATTATTGATTTGGCAGTTTTAAGAACCCAGCTATAAGACGGGGAACTTTGATGGAAAATAGGCTAATCGAAGAATGGCTTTGTGTATTTGTGTAAGAAGAACAAGTGCTTTTTGAGGAAGAGCTTCTAGAAGTTCGGGAACAGTTAAATCTTGACCAGGAGGTTTTTTCTTCGGTAATCTCTGCGAAGGAGTGAAGAGTCTATTGTAAGGTGGTAATTGGAGAGGCTGAGAAAACCGATTCCTGTACGTTCTTCGTGAATTCTATATCTCTGTTAGCATTTGGTTGAAACTGTTCACAAAACAGCTCAAAAATATGTTTTACTTTTTCCTCTGCATTTGAGAACCAAGTGTTCTTAATTTTTAATGAAGAAGTACTCTCTCTACATTTTAGTATGCTCTTAGTTATTTTTACCCCATAAAGATCCATCCTGGACATTAAGATATTTCATCGGATTTTTAAGAGCGGTGTTATGTTGAAGATTTAGTGCTTCTTTTAATTATCTATAGGCTCTGTTATAACAAGTGTTGTGTTGAGAATGTTTGGTTTGTTTCCATACTTTTCTGCAGTTCTTTTTATTTAGTAAAGTTGTTGAATATGAGGAGGAAATTTTGATGCTGTATGTTTTTGGACACCGTTTAGAAGAACTGCTTGCTATATTAGCAGCATAGTGCCGCCATTTCTCTCCTGTTCAGTCCTGTATACTGTATCCTGGTATACGGCAGTGTAAATCTGGTGCCAATTTAGTCTCTTGCCAGCAGTATGTAAATCTTATAATTTTGAAGGGGGTGAAGTAATTCGTGATACTTGTTTATACCTTGGTAATCCCATGTGCAGATATTGCTTCTTTTGTTAGCAGTGGAGTTCATTATTTCTCAGGAGTGCCGGTAACACTTGGGAAAGTGTTCGAATCAGTGGGTGCAATAGTGACATCAAAGTTTGGTTGTTAGGCACCACAGGTGGCGGTTACTTCACCCGTAGTGAGAAAGTAGGTATAGGAAAGAAGGGGAAATGAACCCTTAGGCCTCGAATACTCTAATACCATCAGGGTCGAAGGAAACAAGAGGTCAGTCAAGTAAGACTGGATAGGAAAGTTGAAAGAGGGAATTGGTATAGGAAGTAGAAGTAATACCAATTCGGTCAAAAAAACCTACTAAGCTGACCAGTGCTTATTAGTAGGTAGCCCTTCCCTTTGGTTCATCATGCATAGGCATGACTACTAACAGCTGCACCACGAGAAGGTGAGGGATCGGACATTAGGCTATTGTCCAGGTCGGTTCCTTTAAGCCTTCAATGGAAGGAATTAAAGGGTCTCCTACCTGTGTAAGACAGTAGCCCTTCCGCAGCCTGGAAAGGATACAAAATTGTGAAGAAATTCTAATAACTACGAATGTAGAAAAACTTAATAAATTACAGAACCAAATCCTCCACTTCATAACAGGAGCCGTTAGAACAACGCCAATTACTGCCATGCAAATTTTAACAAATAATCCAAACATAACATTTGAAATTGAGAAAGCAGCAATCACAAAATATGAAAAACTTTTAAGACTACCCTATAATAACTGGGTCCAAAGAAAACCACAAGTATGTTTAAAATCTCAGCAAAGCTTTTTAAGCATAGTACAAGAAATCAGCCAGAGATTACAACTTCCACACACAAAAGAAACTATGCAGATGAGAAACAACCCTCTAGAATTTTCAGAAATTGAAGATAACCTCCATTTGACAGAAACTATCACAAAATCTGAAACTCCCACCTCTACCTTAAAACAACTGTCACTGGAAACAATAAACTTAAGATATCCTGCTCCTGAATGGACGCATATTTTTAGAGACGGTTCCAGCCTACCAAATGAGGGTGGCACTGGTGCTGGTGCGGTATGCCCACTTTTCTCCTTTTATCGTAAACTAAACAAAAATTCAGCAAACTTTGATGGCAAAATTTTAGCAATCCTACTAAGTTTATAAAACCTTTTATATCACATCCAAAAATTTACAAAGGTTGAAATACTAACTCCAAAGGAGCAATTCTTGCTATAACACGAGATACAACACCTAAAAGTATCAAAATTATTGAATTCAACAAAATGATAAAACAGTTATCACATTTACATAAAAGAGTTGTACTTGTGTGCATTCCGGCCCATTGTGGAGTGATAGGAAATGAAACAGCTGATTTTCTGGCCAAAAAGGGTAGCAAAACTGTTTCGAACCCAACTACTATTCCAGTACTCTTTCACTCTATCAAAATAATTATTTTAAATAAATATATCAAACAACTTAAGGAAGAATACACCATAAAAACATCTGGAAAGAAATGGGAAAATCTACAAACTTATAACATTACTTCATTATAAAGAAAATCTGAAGTGGCAATATTCAGATTACTAACAGGACATGACCGCCTAAATAAACATCTACACAGATTCACCTAAATGCCTTTTCTGCAATCTAAATGATATGGATAAAAATCACCTCATCCACTGTCCAGCTTTAATAGAAGAGACCAACCTTCCCGCTAAACATTGGAGTACAAGAGAGCGAATGACTTTATTATCAAGTGCTCAGCATTAGATACCAACCAACCAACCAACCAACCAGTTTGGTTGTTAGATTGGTGATAATATCGTTTTGCATGGTGAATTGACTTCTTTTGTATTTGCTTTGTTCTTGATAGGGCATCTTTGTGTGTTGCTGTGGAGTGGCAGTTAGAGCATATGTTTTGGAGAGGCCCGCTGAGTGTGACGCTGATGGTGGCCAAGAACGCTGATCTACAGTTAGCGAAGCTGTATCATTGTTAAGTTTCAGATTTTGTGACATCTCTATTATGACTACGAGGAGCGACACGCTGCAGTTTAACGTGCACTGGATAGCCTTTGTAGTTAGTGGTGTGTGAACCTTTGCAGTTTACGCAAACAGGAGGTGCAGGAAGATGGATGCGTGCCCTCACATTTCACACAACGACACCTTTTGTGGCAGTAGTTTCTGCTGTGCCCATATTCTTGACATTTAATACATTGTATTACACTACGTTTCGGTGTTGGAGCTTCAACTTTGATAACTGCGTGGTATAACCTCGTTAGCTCATATATATTTCCATTTCTTTCATTTAGCTTCAGGTACACGAAAAACAAAGGCAGTGGTGGTTTGCTAACATCGTATACGGAAAGCATTCTTACTGGTTCATAACCATGTGAAGCTAATTCTTTCATAACTTCCACGGTATCGCAGGAAGGGTGTAGACCACATATCACGATTCAGAAATTTCCCTCAGGTTTCATTTGATATGTGTGATACTAAGCTTGTTGCGTTTGAAAATAAGCAATAGCTTCCCTATAATCAATGGTTTCAAAAGTAAATTTAACTTTGTGATTGTCAATTGTTAAATGTTTGAATATGCCAATGTTTTCTACCCTGAATCCTTGTAAAATTATATTCACATTGGTTATGTTGTTAATATAATTAGGGGGTGGTCTGTACTTTTTTCATTTGAGTCAGTGTTTTGGGTACTTACTCGATCTAGTGGTTCATCAGTCGTCATGTGAGCTAACAGTTCAAATGGGTTTGTTGTAGCAAACGCTGAAAGCTTAGGTTTCTTGAATTCCGGTCGTTTTCTCTTGACTGCATTGTGTTCAGCCATGATGTTGGAGGTTACTCGAACAAATATAAGTGCCAGCAGCCACTAACACTCAAACGATGACAATACTAATATTTATATGGTCTTAAGGTACTTTGATTAAACTTATTTGCAACCTAATTTACTCAACAACACTGTTTAAGGCCATAAAATCACTATTTCTTCACGCACAATAATACATTTCTCTTCTCTGCTGCTACTGTAATTACTTTGTGTTTATTTATAAGCTCATCTGCTACTTCATTATTCCAAAGATAAACACAGAATCTTTAGTTTGATATTTTTGGAAGAAAATCTAAAATGAGATGCATTAACTTTAGTAGCTATTGCAGAAATTCAATGTTGGGAGCATACTCCACTTAGTCACGTACTCTGAGATGCTTGCAAATAACCAATCCTTAAATTAATGTTAGATATGCTGGTAGTTGGTTGAGCTCGTTGGGTGGTGGAACCCATGTTGGTGAACTTAGGTGACAAGCCATGTTCTCCTGGAACTCCTCCCAAATGTTTTAATTCATGCAGAAATTAACTTCAGTGTAATTTCATTAAATATATCGCTGTACTGTGCACAAATTGGCAAATCTAAAATGTCTGAGCGTTCATAGACAAAGCGTAGGGAATTTTGTATGACGACCCTTATTCTCATCGCCATTTGAAGCACAATCTAAGAGATCAAAGCTTGCTGCCATTTGGAAATACAATTACCTGAAGGCTGAAATTCTGAAACTGAAAAGTGAACTGAAGGAAATCACAGAAATGCATGATGGCATGTCCAAATACCTGACTCCAGAACAGAAATTTTCGCAATTTGTTAAAAACAATTCAACATCAACTTCATAACAATATCCAAGGAAACTAAATAAAAATAAACACTATCTCTTTTCTCTGAAAATCGATTTCCGCACAAAATGTGACTGTCGTCCTTCATAGAAATTTCATTTGCTACAGGAAGTTATATAAATTAGTGATAACTTAAAACGCAGCTAACGTTGCAGTGTTTTGCTTGGAAAGCTTTTGGTGGAAGTTACTGTTTCTGTAAACTATTACACTGATATGCAAAATTTGACTTTTGTTTGGGGTTCTTATTTTAATATGTAATTATTTCTAATTTGAGTAAGCTGAATCAGAACATGAACCTAGTTTTTGTCCATCACGTACCAATCCTTCACAATAGAAGAAATAGTAAAATATGAATTTTTATAGTCAGCTCTATAGCATATGTTAGGTACATTATTAAATAAATGTTAATAAATCCACAAGTGTTAACACAATGCTCTTCATAATAAACTAATATTTCACATCTGTTCTAAATAATCACATATACTTGAATATTACGCCAGTTTTTTCATACTTTGCTTTGAAATGCATTCCTTTTCACATCCTTTATGTCCTGGTGAAATTATTCACCCCGCTCCTCGATACACAGCCGAGATATGTTGGAAAAATGGTCCAAATGAGAGTGCAGGAAATATACCATCACCATCATATCGCAAACCAGATTTAGAAACTTCTTAAACATAGCTTCTACAATATTTCTGTAATTATGATCGTTGCAATTTTCCATGAAGTTTTCGATGTCATTCTTATAACCATTCGATGCCTAATTTTCAGTATGTCAATGTTTCAAATAAAGTATAAGAAATCAACATCCTAATTTGTAGTACAATAAATATCCCCTTTAGTTTTAGATTCTTTAGCATCAGATACTTCAGGGAACTAATTGCAGATTTATTTATAGCAATTGTGATTCTTATTCACAGCCTTAACAAATTGCTTCATTAAGCCTAATTTTATATGTAAAGATGGTAAGAGAACATTTTTCTTGTATCCAAAAGATACTCATGAATATTTTTCATTCCTGGCATGATACTGTCTCTCTGCTTCCAATTTTTTCCTCTCCAGTGCTCGGATCCCACTCTACTATTCCATTCACAAATAAAACATGACATTTTAATGTAGCCTGATTACTGACTTGATAGCATGTCAATAACCTTTAAATCTCTACGTACCTGCCACTTATGTCATGCATATTTGACTTTTTCAGATGTAATTTTAGGTTTGACATGTTTATTTGAGGTGAACTGACACATGTTTATGTCCATTATGCATCATTACACTTTTCAGACTAATTTTAATATTGTTGTCTCTTACATTGGTGTCATTTTTGTGAAACATATTAATTTCAACAAATAAATGAATAGTATTTCTGAGTTCCATACAATACTTATGAGCACGACTACATTATAACATTTTAGGTATAACTGCTAATTTAAAAAAATGGTACGTGTTTTGGAATTAGCACATCAAAGATAGTAAAGTAGACATAATTTGGAGAAAACACCAGAATCATGCATATCAGTGCTAGAGTCTGTTTAATTAACTCATGTGCACGTCAGCCGCTGCCCTTGACGAACTCTTATAATCGTTTTACAACACAGACCCTCCTTCTCCCAGACCTTTCTGCAAGGTTGCCACCTTTCTCAATACGTCATGGGTATCGTACGAGGTTTGTTCTAAATGAATTATCTTATGTACATTACTGCAAAACTTCCTAAGTTTTGGCGATATATATATAATTAAAAGTGCGGTATTTGAAACCCAGCTTCTCTAGCAGGTCGCGCAAAGTGCAGTGCCCATAATGAAAATCACAAATTTCTTGCAAATGTGCAACCAATTCGTTTAAGGTGGACGCTCTCCCTTTTGCATAGAATCTATAAACTACTCGACGAATTAAATCGCATATGAAATTATCTACTGTAGAGAAACGTTTCCTTTTGTTTTCACACTTGATCGGCGTATTTCGTATTCCTTTCCTCACAATTTTTCTTACTGTATTTCTGTGAATACGCAGAATTTATCATCAGGTTCATTGCATGACCCCTCACCAAGATTATTAGTCAACACATATTTATATGTGTTTAAAACAATCGCTTGGATTTGCTTAGAAACAGTTCCCACTCTAACTTTGTTTTTGAGGCATTTCCAGTAATATAATTAGGACAAGTTATTCAAACTATTGTCATCACTTTGATTATTTTCACTTGACTGAAAGTTATCTACTACTTCATTTGCATTTATCACTGCATTTCCCTCCCACGGTCTCCACATTGTGACACACAACGAATTTCTGCACGTAATGAAACAGATCAAATGGAAGTTGAAACTTTGGCAACTTAGACTCCATGTGGAGTAGACATGCGAGTGTCACTTCGAGAAAATCAGGGTTGCTATTGGTCCTCAACGACAGTGTTCCATTTCGGAAGTGTGAAGATAGATTTATGACGGTCTTTAGTGGGCGGGAGGGTAGTTTCCTTTGAGGGGCAAACTGCACTTGCGTTCACTAGACAGACTTTACTAACACAGCTTTACCATGAGCCCTGGTGCGAAAAGAACTGAAAGGTTCAACTACTTAAAAAACGTTAAGTTAAGAGTAATAGGCATGCTGAACGAAGTAACTAATGTGGCAATTACGACAGACATGTGGACTTCAGACAGCTATGTATTATATATCAGTCACATGTTATTTTATTTATGAAGATCAACTGAATTTCACTGTTCTGGCAACTAGGGAGCTCAGCCATTCTCATACATGAGCAGACATACTACATCTGCAAGCGCAATATTCGAGGAATTTATTGTTTCAAATAAAATTGTTACAGTGTTGTCATACAATGCAGCCAATATTAAAAATTATATAAATGAACATTTGCGGAGATTTGCCATCCTTGTGTAGCGCATACATTGGATCTGAGTATCAGTGAAGCTATTAGCAGAAACGAGAAGCTGGGAACTGTTCTTACAAAATTCAGGCATTTATTACGCCACTTGAAACACAGTGACGCTGCAAATGCCAAACTCCATGAATTCCAAAACCAAATGGGACTGCCTGTGCTTAAAATAAAACAGAACTTGACTACGAGATGGAATTCAACACTTACAGTGATTGAAAGTCTCGTGCAATTTAAAGATCCCCTTACAATATCTTTAGCTAGCCTTCCTAAGGCACCACCTAATTTGGAAGTAGAGGAATGGAATATACTCTCTGACTGTATACCCATTCTGAAACAAGTGGTAATATTGAATATTTATAGGAGAAATATATATACCAGATTTTTTGTTAGATGCAATGGCATCTTTGATGTTTGAGCAAATTAGGTTTTTTAAGGAGAAATGTTATAGAAGTGGTTGAATGTTTTGTTTTTTCAAACTTTGTTGAATCTATCATAGGCCCATGGATGGTAAGTGAGTTTTTTGAAAATCATATTAGTTTCTGTAGCTGAGAGGGTTGTGGTTTCCTTTAGTAGCTTCTTCTTTTTTGTATTCTGCTGTGAGAGGGATGTTTACCAGTCTGTGTGCTAAACTATTGAAGATAGCCTGTTTGGGGGATCTTGGGTTGTATCCATTAGCTTTTATGTAGTTGTCTTTGTTGGTTTTCTGGAAATGCCAAAGTTTACTCTGTTTTTATTCCTCATTATTTTTAGATCCAAAAATGGTAAATACTCGTCTTTTGCTATTTCTACAGTGAACTTGATGCTTTTTTCTTGAATATTTATAAGTTTTAGTGCATCACTGATGGTTTTTCTTGGTACTATTGTAAAAATGTCATCTACATATTGTTGCCAGAGTTTGAACATCCAACGGAAACTTTTGTTGATCCTTATTTCTAATGCACTCATGTACAGATCGGCCAGGAAGGCTATAGGGGGTTGCCCATTGCTGACCCTGAAATTTGGTGGAAATATTTTGTTTGAAACTGGAAGAAATTTTGTTCTATGCATAATTTGGTTAGTTCAATGTAGTCTGAAATTTCAGGTGCTGCCATTCCAAGTGATTTGAGCCATTTTTCTATCAACGGTGGGAGTTGATTAACTGGTAGGCTGGGAAACAGTGATTTAACATCAAGCGAGACTAGTGTGTCCTCTTCTTTTAGTTCAGTATCCTTAATGTGTTCTGTAAGTTCATAGGTGTTTTTGATACTTATGCTGTCAAATTTTGGAAATGAATTGAATTTATATAGAATAAAAAGAAGTATTTCAGAAAGTGGAGTGCCATTGTTACTAAAATTAGGCACGTGAGTCAACCTTGTATATACTTTTCTCCACAGAACCACAGAAACAACCATCCATGGTCAACCACAGAACTGACGATAGGGGAGAAGTTCCCAGAAACTAGTCTTCATCAAAAAATTTGTAAGTGGAGAAAAGTATATACAAGGTTGACTAACTTGCCTAATTTTAGTATGAATTGAATTTGTTTATTAGCCACTTTGCAAGTTTGTATGTTGGTGAATTTATACTGCTAACTACATATCTCATTGTTATGGATGGTTTATGTATTTTGGGTAAGCCATAAAGTCTAGGTAAGGTTTAACTGTATATCTTTTTGGCATTGTGCTTGATTTTGCTATCGTTTTTTCAAATGACTGTATGCAAGTTTTTAGAGGATGTTTCACAGATTTTGCCTTTATCCTCAGCCGGCCATCGACTGGTTCTCATTGGTGTAGTTGATGATATTTTGTCATAGGTCTCCTCTGGTGGTGGATCAAGGAACTTGCTGAACAAATGTTTCTGGGGGATGTCGAAATTGAATACTTTGTTCCTATTTTTTGAAACGAAGATTTGTTCCTATGTGGACAGTTCTGATCATTTATCATAGCATCATTTGTCATCTATCTAAATTGTATATTTATATATAAATTATATTTCGCCAATTTATACATGAGCTTTTTCGAAACACATATAACTAAAGCCTTGCCTCATATTTTTTAAAAAAGGTACAGATACATAGACCACATCTTTGCAATAGTACACTACAAACAGATAGATGATGCTTTGAAACTACTCAACCTTGAAGAACCCAGCATACAATTCACAGTAGAAACTGAAAATGACTGTGCTATACCTTTTTTGACCTTAAAATTACAAAAAACAATGAAAAACTGGAATTTGGCATTCATAGAAAAGCAACACACACAGATAATTACATCAAAGCAAATAGTTTCAACCCAATTCCACACAAACATGCCACCATCAATAGCCTCACACACAGATTAGTAAATCTACCCCTCAGCCAGCAAGAATATAAAAAAGAATACCATCAAATCTTAAAATTGCAATTAAAAATGGATATGGGAAAAGCCTTGTAGATAAAAAAATAAAAATCATTCAAACTTCAAAAAAGATTAAAACAGGTCACAGCTCTTTCACCAATGAAACAAGGAGTTACTTACCACCCCTGAACCACAAAAAAGTTCCAAAAAATATTCAAGAAATACAATATAACATTGGCATCAGAAAACAATTACAACATTAAAGACCTACTTAATAGTAATAATACTGATAAGATAAAACCAGAAGGAAAGTCAGACATTTACAAGAATAAGTGTAAAGACTGTGAAAATATTTACATAGGGGACAAACAGAAACATGGGCACTAGCAAGAAAGAACATTTTAGGCACTTAAGATACAAAAATATTGATAAGTCCGCAACAGCAGCTCATTTCTGGTCTGAAAATCATGAAATTAAAGATAGCACCAAATTACTAAAATACGTACAAAACAAAGTGAACTCGTCATCTGGGAGAAATTATACATAGAAGTTGCGAAATCGAAATTGCGCCAGAAGACAACCCCACATTTAAATTCATCACAAAATCAAAATATGGCAGCAGCAACTCCAGAACTACCCATACCACTGGATCAAGCTTTAGTCTCATTAGAGCTCATGATGCAAGCGACAGTTCGTGAAACATGTCCTCAATATAGGTACATAAGTGAAGCTGATGTGTAATAAATAGGACTCATCTATAATTTAAAACATTTATTCAACTTTGATAAATGGATCTGTTCCTGCCTACATCCAGCCAAAAGATCATATACATGGAGGAAGTGCAGCATGGAACTGAAAGATAATGATAGCATCAACAGCCTCTAATATAGGCTTCAATAAACTCAGGTGTAGAAGATTATATTGAACTCATAAAATATATTATATATTTTTACATCTATAACTTATGCCATCACAGTCATTTCAAAAATCATGGACTTGAAATCGGTCATATCTTTATATCATGCATATTTTCAATCTGTTCTTAGCTTTGGAATATTATTTTGGGGTAATTCAATAGGAGCAAAATCTATTTTTAAAATGCAAAAACGGGCAATTAGGATAATACTACATGTTAATAAAAGAACCAGTTGTAGGCCATTATTTAAGGAATTAAATATATTGCCCCTCCCCTGTATTTACATATATGAAACATTATGCTACGTAAAAAATAATCTCAATATGTACACAACAAACTCACAGATACATTCTCATGATACCAGAAGAAAAGATAACCTTCATGTAATCACACATAGCACTAGTTCTTTTGAAAAAAGTTTTGTATATACTGGCCTCCAGCTTTATAATAAATTACCCAATTATCTGAGGCAAATACCTGCACTGCATCGATTTAGAATTTGTCTCAAAAAACTTCTTTCACTCCATTGTTTTTATAGCATAATAGAATATTATGATTACTTTGACAATTGATTTTGTTAATGTTAATGATGTTAATGTTTTATAGTATAGGTGAATTGTTTGAATATGTTAACTACAAGTGAACTGTTATTATTATTATTATTATTATTATTATTATTATTATTATTATTATTATTATTATTATTATTATTATTATTATTATTATTATTATTATTATTATTATTATTATTATTATTATTATTATTATTATTATTATTATTATTATTATTATTATTATTATTATTATTATTATTATTATTATTATTATTATTATTATTATTATTATTATTATTATTATTATTATTATTATTATTATTATTATTATTATTATTATTATTATTATTATTATTATTATTATTATTATTATTATTATTATTATTATTATTATTATTATTATTATTATTATTATTATTATTATTATTATTATTATTATTATTATTATTATTATTATTATTATTATTATTATTATTATTATTATTATTATTATTATTATTATTATTATTATTATTATTATTATTATTATTATTATTATTATTATTATTATTATTATTATTATTATTATTATTATTATTATTATTATTATTATTATTATTATTATTATTATTATTATTATTATTATTATTATTATTATTATTATTATTATTATTATTATTATTATTATTATTATTATTATTATTATTATTATTATTATTATTATTATTATTATTATTATTATTATTATTATTATTATTATTATTATTATTATTATTATTATTATTATTATTATTATTATTATTATTATTATTATTATTATTATTATTATTATTATTATTATTATTATTATTATTATTATTATTATTATTATTATTATTATTATTATTATTATTATTATTATTATTATTATTATTATTATTATTATTATTATTATTATTATTATTATTATTATTATTATTATTATTATTATTATTATTATTATTATTATTATTATTATTATTATTATTATTATTATTATTATTATTATTATTATTATTATTATTATTATTATTATTATTATTATTATTATTATTATTATTATTATTATTATTATTATTATTATTATTATTATTATTATTATTATTATTATTATTATTATTATTATTATTATTATTATTATTATTATTATTATTATTATTATTATTATTATTATTATTATTATTATTATTATTATTATTATTATTATTATTATTATTATTATTATTATTATTATTATTATTATTATTATTATTATTATTATTATTATTGTTATTATTATTATTATTATGATTATTATTATTATTATTATGATTATTATTATGATTATGATTATGATTATTATGATTATTATTATGATTATGATTATGATTATGATTATTATGGTTATTATGATTATGATTATGATTATTATGATTATGATTATTATGATTATGATTATGATTATGATGATTATGATTATTATGATTATGATTATGATTATGATTATGATTATTATGATTATGATTATGATTATTATGATTATTATTATTATTATTATTATGATTATTATTATGATTATTATTATTATTATTATGATTATTATTATTATTATTATTATTATTATTATTATTATTATTATTATTATTATTATTATTATTATTATTATTATTATTATTATTATTATTATTATTATTATTATTATTATTATTATTATTATTATTATTATTATTATTATTATTATTATTATTATTATTATTATTATTATTATTATTATTATTATTATTATTATTATTATTATTATTATTATTATTATTATTATTATTATTATTATTATTATTATTATTATTATTATTATTATTATTATTATTATTATTATTATTATTATTATTATTATTATTATTATTATTATTATTATTATTATTATTATTATTATTATTATTATTATTATTATTATTATTATTATTATTATTATTATTATTATTATTATTATTATTATTATTATTATTATTATTATTATTATTATTATTATTATTATTATTATTATTATTATTATTATTATTATTATTATTATTATTATTATTATTATTATTATTATTATTATTATTATTATTATTATTATTATTATTATTATTATTATTATTATTATTATTATTATTATTATTATTATTATTATTATTATTATTATTATTATTATTATTATTATTATTATTATTATTATTATTATTATTATTATTATTATTATTATTATTATTATTATTATTATTATTATTATTATTATTATTATTATTATTATTATTATTATTATTATTATTATTATTATTATTATTATTATTATTATTATTATTATTATTATTATTATTATTATTATTATTATTATTATTATTATTATTATTATTATTATTATTATTATTATTATTATTATTATTATGATTATTATTATTATTATTATTATTATTATTATTATTATTATTATTATTATTATTATTATTATTATTATTATTATTATTATTATTATTATTATTACTATCATCATTATCATCACTATCATTATACTGTACATACAGTTGAATTTTCATTCCACACTTGTGTTATATATATGTATATTGTATAATTTTTAGTTATAAGTACTTGACGTGTCCTATATCATGTAATATGATCAAAAGGATGAATAAAAACAAACTAACTAACTAAAATTACATTGTATTTCTCCCCAAAAAGATTAATTCTCTCATCCTTTTGTAACAAAGTTCAATTTTTGTTGGGAATTAACTCAGGAGTAATAAGGAGGAATGAGCATTTTTAAGCTTATTCATAAATGCAACAGGAAAGTAAACTTCAAACCGAAAACATGCATGTACTAAGGGCTTAAGACCTTATATATAAAATTCAAAATAAGAAATTATTTTGTGACACCATTGGCTTAAATACACTGTCTTTGAAATAAAATCTTTACGGGCCATTGCTGCTTATGAGTGCTCACTATAGGAGTATGCTGCAACCTTATTCAGCTTAGCAAAACAGTGAATCGAGAAGATATTGACACACTGCTTCACTCACACTGTATATTCAGAGGACATGTTTCAAGAGCTTTTGCTCTTATCATCAGCTGGAACTCGACTAGTGCAAATTGTTGTGGTTTCCTCTTTCTCCGTATCGTCGATAGATGGCATGATGTACTTGTCAAAGATGTTAGGTGGTTGAGTTTCAAAATTCATGACTCTATGACGATTTTTGTTAATGAAGACTTTTTCCCATATGGGAAAAAGGTCTATGGGGTGATTAACGTATTTTATTAAAGATGTTTCCAAGTCAAAGTCATGTCTAGTATTCAAAAATTGAAAAGCCACTGCTGATGTTTCTGTTTCACCATTTTTAATGTTTCTTATATGTTCTTTAGTTCTGATGTCAATATTTCCTTTTGTTTTTCCTATATAAATTTTAGGACAAGTTTCACATTTGATCTCATAGACTCCTGGTTTTTCTTTGGTAGTAATTGAATTTCTGGGGGGGGGGGTTAACAAATTTCTGATATCAAATCTATTTTGAGGTGCAAGAATCATTTGTGTTTTGAGAAGATTTTTTGGAATTTATTATAGGCTGATGGATGAAAGGTAAATTTTTAAAAATTTGTTTTCTCTTTTGCTCCTCTAGGTTCTAGGGTGGTGGTTTCTTTTATTTTCTTAGCCTTCTGAGTCTGTTAACTGTTTTTTCCACTAAATTTGGGTTGAAACAGTTGGACATAGCTACTTTTTTATGTGGAGGTATTCTTCTGGATAGTCTTCTCTGTTTAGTGGAAAGCTGATCATCTGAAAGATTGAACTGTTGAAAATGGCATGTTGGTGTTCTTTTGGGTTGAAACTGTTGTTCTTAATATAATTATCTGTGTGTGTCGGTTTCCTGAAAATACCATAAGTGAGTTTGTTTTTCACTTTTTGATCTTGATGTCCTAACAGGGGAGCACACCATCCTCTTGTGTATCCAATGTAAATTTTATAGCTGGATTTTGTATATTAAAAAGTTTAAGACCATCTTCTATGAATTTTTTAGGTACTATTGCAAAAATATCGTCAACATAACGATACCAAACTTTGAAATAAATTACAAAAGTTTTTTATATGTGTTTCAAAAGCACTACTAAATAAATCTGCAAAGAAGGGAGACAATGGGTACCCCATAGCTAGGCCTGTTTTTTGTTTATAGATCTGTCCATTAAAAGTGAAAAAATTCGGACTGATACAAATTTCTGTAAGTTGTGAAATGAAATGAAAAATGAAATTAGCTGTCTCTACGCTTCTTTCAGTTTTATACTTATTCAGCTTACCAATCTGGCAGTGTGACCACATCATCCACCACAGTCCCAGGTGGAGGATTGTTCCTGTTATAAAAGAAGTGTGTGTGGACGTGCTTGGTAACAATTATAAATGCCATTTCACACACTTTCTCCCCATACAGCTTCTCAAGTTGTGCCTGAAAACAGAAATTAAGAAATTAGTACATTACAGATACACAGTGCTTTTCCTTCATGCTGCAATCATCACAAGACAGAATTGAGAAACTCACTGCCTGCATTGCATTTATTTATACTTCACTAAAACAATAATTATATTACTGCAAATGATTTCTGAGATACTCACTGCCTGCAAACTATGTATTGCATTTATTTCTTCCTCACTAAAGTATTAATTACATTACCGCAAAGGATTTTTGTCTTAAGTATAAGTAATAAACACTAGGGAAGTTGAAAGCTGATATAAAACACAATTTTCATGGTTTAAATCAATGTTCTCAACCTTTCTCATGACATGACTTCTCTAGTATCAAAAAATACTTTGCAACCCTCTGATCCTTTTCATCATGTATGTTAAAAATACATACTCCATACAAAAATGTTAGTCATTTGCATTATTAGGATTTGGATATAAATATATAATTAAGTACGTATATCATATAATTTTAAATTGAATATGTGGCCAATTGATAACTAACCAAACACATATTGTTAGTGCCGAGACTTAGCGCCATCTTTTGGTAACACTCGGAACTAGTACAGCTTCCGCAAAAGTTCCACAAGTTTCGAGATATTTCTTTGCGCTTCGAGATGATTGGTGTTCTTGCAATTAAATCAAGATCATATGCATATGCCAAAATTTAAGATGATTTATATTAAATGGCTCCCCTCGTGTTGATATTTGCATCTGGAGGATATCTATTAGTACTTTACCTTTGAAAAACATGATTTTATGAAATGCACCTTAACAGACTAAGTTAGCTTCCATGACACATGTACCAGTAATCCAAGTAGGGTGATCAATTCTCCTGTATTTGCAGGGATTTCTTGTATTTCAGTCCATATTTTCTTGGTAAACAGGCTCTGGTATTTTCAAGCTCATTGTGCATTTTTCTCCTGCTTTTAATTCTTTTTGTCTTTTTATATTTACTTATTTTTCAAGGATTTAAATTTCATGCGCACAGCCAGAATGCATTGAAATGTTGGACAGCACAAATGTAAGCTTCTTGTCTGTAAACCAATAAACACAATGAAAGCTTGCTCAGCACCTCCACTTCCTTTATTCTAATAGATTCTTCCGGTTCCTTTTTTAATTCCTTTCTTTGATATGGTATGCTGCTAGTGGTCAGATGTCACATCGTTTCAGTGCCAGTGCTTACGCCTTACTGTGAATCCTGGTTCAGGATTTCCAGATGGGCAGTAACAATGATGCTAGAACACCACAAAAAAACAAAACATACAAAGTATATGTGACAATATCATAAAAAGTGAAAAGCATTATATTCCTAGACTGGAGCAGTACAGTCTAATGCTTATAAAGCAAACCGCTCAATTTGCTAACATGAGTTTCACGTCGCACTTGGCAGCAATAATGATTGTGTAGAGCTCATAAATACTGCTGGTAAAAAATTAATATTACTTATTGTAAAAAATATGTATGTCTTACTGTTCAGGACATAGTACTTAGTAATCGGCAATTTTTTGAGTTAACTCCTTATATTATTTTGTAGGTCACAAAAGCAAAACAAATGTTGCGACTGCATCCAAGATAACCACTTTCTTCAGCTCTCCACACCTGAGCAAAGGTGTAACAAACAATAACATGAAAACCATTGCTGGTGAACTTCCACCAGCCTAACACACAGTAAACTCAATCTAAACTATTGGAGCTTGGACTGTGGGTTGAAACTTCCAAAAAACGCGTTCAGTGAATGTTTTTACAATTCCTACCTACCGCACATTCTACGACTGGTATAGTTTCACAGTCTGAGCTGCTGTCCATTGTGCATAGTACAGTGCAGTGTCTCAACTAAGAATAAAAATGTCATCTAAGTATAACAAAGATTTCAGAAATGAATGTGAAATATAAGCGCACAACCTGAGTTCATAGTTATTGCCAATGGGTCGCAATGTAGAAAGCTTGCAGAAATGTTTGAGAATTTCAAAAATCGCAATAGTGAAATGGCAGTAAATACCAACATGCATTTCATAAAATTAAGGTTGCTACAAGCTGGACCATAATATCATAAAATTGCACCTATCGAATTTTGCTTTATCTCAGCAAGTGCATTTATCGGGTTTTGAAAAAACTGCTGATATTCCCTATGTTCTACAGAGGACATGAACCAAATTTGCAAAATCTGATTTCACAGAATGATGTGGAAGGTGAAAGGTATGCCGATACTATATATAACTCAATTTCATAAAATTTTGCATCTATTGAGTTTTGAAAAAACGCTCCTCAATTGCTATCATACTTTTCCTTATTCTTTTCAGGATATATTACATAGGCATAAAGTGACAAAATTAATAACAAAGAACAGAAGAATTACTTACGTTATGCGACGAGCCACTTGCTATGCACAAATTTTAAGTAATATAAAAGACTCAACCATTAAATTCTTAAATGAAGTTTTATGTGTCAAGGGAAAGCTTACATCACTGACCTGCAAAGGCGGTAATAAAATACAATCTGTCATAAGCGTTATTGCATCACAATATCAGAAACCTAATTGCACCATGTTTGTACTGTACAGCTAGACCTTCATGGGTTACAAAGGGCCATATTAAGTTCGCTAGGTGTATGAAAAACTAACTCGTTAGAGAAGATATTGGTGTTCTGCACATCATATCACTGATAAAGCATAATGCCAAACCACTTAAACTTCATATTACAAATTAATTTGCCTTTGATGAAGTGGAAGTTAACAGTAAAATGGAAAGTTATGCTCATTGAATGTAAGATATTAAACTTGTCAAAGTGGACCATTAAAATAATAGAAATAATTTAAATATATAGGCATAATTTACGAGGGCTGTTCAATAATGAAAGATCAAAATTTCTATTTTTGACAATGAACCTTTACTCATCCGCATAATTTTGATGGTCCTTCTCGAAGTTGTCTCCCCTGAATGCAATGCACTTGTCCCAGCATTTCTGCCAGTCTTGAAAGACATGCTGAAAATCATTTTTTGAGAGATCCTCTAAAATCACCTCCACAGCCTTCACCACTGCTTCTGATGATGGATAATGCCTCCCACGAAGGCATTTCTTCAAGTTAGGGAATAGAAAAATGTCACATTGGGCTAGATCCAGAATATAGGGAGGGTGAGGGCTGCACTTCACGTTGATTTTTGCAAGTTATTCAGCAACAACATTGGCAATATGCAGCCGCGCATTATCATGGTGCAACATCACGCCTGCTTCAAGGAAATGTGGTCTTTTGTGCCTAATATTTACCTGCAATGTTTTCAGGATATCCCTGTAGTATTGTCCAGTTACTGATGTGTGTGCAGGTACAACATGCTAATAAACAATTCCATGAATATCAAAGAATGAGATGACCATAACTTTCCCAGCAGAAGCAACTTACATTTGCTTTTCTGGGGGTTGGTGATGAAGGAGATTTCCTCACTGAGCTTTGCTGTTTGCTCTCAGGATCAAAATGATGTAGCCAAGTTTCAACAGCAGTGATTACATTTGAAAGAATCTCCGGATCTTCCTCTAACAACTACTTTAACTGCATGCAGACCTGCATGCGAATGTCCTTTTGTTTGGGAATCAACAGTCTTGGAACCCATGACGCACAAACACGTCTCATGTGTTATGTTTCTGTCATCAATGTGTGGGTGGCACCCAATGAAATGTTCACTATTTCAGAAAGTGATCTTAAGGTAATTCGTTGATCCTCTCTCACAATGGCAGTAACAGTGTTGATGTTTTCTTCCGTAAGAGCAGTAACTGGAGCACCAGGTCCACCATCTTTTGAAATTGATTGTCTCCCCTCTTTAAACATTTTAAACCACCTTCGAGCTCAGCTGTAGGGAAGAACAGACTCTGTATAGGACTCCTATAACATTGAATAGGCCTCAACTGAAGATTTGTTGAGACGAAAGCAGAATTTTAAAGCCACATGTCTTTCCTTGCGTGTTACCCCCATTGTAGCCATAGGCGATACTGAACATGTCTGAACTTGCCTGGTTTTCACAGGCGGGAACCAGGAGTACCAACAATGAAACTACTATGGCGTGTTTGTTTCACATTAAGCTAACAGAATATAATAAGATTGAAATTTAGTGCGAGAAATTATGACTGTAAAAAAAAATATGATCATTCTTCATTGAACAGCCTTCGTATTTCTTCTGCTTATCATAAATGTGATGTTTGGCAGACTAATATCTAATAGGGTAGATCAGCCATAAACAACATCACAAATATCCTGTCAGACATATCCTTCAGAAATAAAACATTATTGTAGATATATACAAATTTTGTATCAAGCATTTAACACTTAATTTTATTTGATATAAAAATAATAATAGTACCCACCTGTAAGTGCTGGGCTTCATGTTCATGAACAATAGGAATTTGTGTTTCTCCCACTCCACTACGGTATAGAATAATTTTCTTTGGGAAAGAACCATTAAGTTGTTCAAAGCCCCTTGCTGCTTCTGCAAGCATTATTACAAGAAATGTTTAAATTATAAACCTAGGTAATTACAAACACATGCACAAGCATACATATACTTATATTTACAAGAATTTCTTTAAAATTTGTTATATTTGATGTTTAAAGTGAGAAACAGCTTTTCCTCTGAAAATACTCATCTGTAGATGTGATCAAACTGTTAGAATATACTAAAATTAGGCAAATGATTCAACCCTGTATATACTTTTCTCCACTTACAAGTTTTTTAATGAAGACTAGTTTCTGGTAACTTTTCCCCTATCGTCAGTTCTGTGGTTGACTCAGACTTAGAATGTACATTTACATTTGAGTAATTCTTAAAAACCTGTTTATATAACAGAAACAAATGAATATTTTAGTAGTTCTGCATCTGAAAGTGAAGAGAACAGCAACATTTCTTTGCCAGCAGAAAATCTATATACTGTGATGTCACCAAAAAATATTCTGAAAGGGAACTAACATCTTGTCTGCGAAACGTGCCAGCTGCTCAGGATGCCATACACCAATGAGAAACATAATCCACTTCATTCAAAAGCCTATTAGATAGGCTAAAGAATCAAAGACACCCCAAGAAACGTTTTCCATGTTCATCGCTGATGATACGGCAAACATCACAGTGGTTCATATAAATCAAGAAATAGAAGGAGATTTAAATATAAGTTGCCAACATACACACATAACCAAACGTGCATGATGAGGTCAGTAGCTCTTCTTGGAATTCCATGAGTGCTGACAGATTTGAATTTTTAGTCTCATTATTAAATTTTAGATGAGTCGTATTTTTTACACATCTGCTTCACTTTCGTACCTATTTTGAGGACATGTTTCGCAAATCATGGTTTGCATCTACGGCTCTTATGCGACTGAAGCTAGATCCAGCGGTGTGGGTAATTCTGGGGTTGTTGCTGCCATCTGTTGATTTAGTGATGAACTTAAATGTGGAATTCTCTTCTAGCGGGATTTCAAAGTTCATTAGTTGGTTTTTATGCTTTTCTATGTATATCCTCTCCCATATGACGAGTTCACTATGTTTTTGTACGTATTTTAGTAATTCTGTGCTATCTTCAATTTCATGATTTTCAGACCAGAAATGAGCTGCTATTGCGGACTTATCAATATTTTTGTATCTTAAGTGCCTGAAGTGTTCTTTCTTTCTAGTGCCTATGGTTCTTTTGGTCCTCCCTATGTAAATTTTTTCACAGTCTTTATACTTAATCTTGTAAATGCCTGAGTTTTCCTCTGGTTTTATCTTATCAGTATTATTACTGTGAAGTAGGTTTTTAATATTGTAATTGTTTTTTGGTGCCAATGTTATATTGTATTTCTTGAATATTTTTTGGAACTTTTTTGTGGCCCAGGGGTGGTAAGTAAATTTAGTAAATCTAATTCCTTGTTTTATTGGTGTGAGAGCTGTGATCTGTTTTAATCTCTTTTGAAGTTTGAATAATTTTAGTTTTTTATCTAAAAGGTTTTTTCCATATCCATTTTTAATTTCAGTTTTTAAGATTTTATGGTATTCGTTTTGATATTCTTGCTGGCTGAGAGGTAGATTTACTAATCTGTGTGTGAGACTGTTGATGGTTGCATGTTTGTGTGGAATTGGGTTGAAACTATTTGCTTTGATGTAATTATCTGTGTGTCGCTTTTCTATGCATGCCAAATTCTAGTTTTTCATTGCTTTTTTTGATTTTAAGGTCTAAAAAAGGTAGAGTACAGTCCTCTTCAGTTTCCACTGTGAATTGTATGCTGGGTTCTTGCAGGTTGAGTAGTTTAAAAGCATCATCTATATCGAGATTTAACTGTATTGGAACACCACAGTGAAGCGAAAAATTATTAAATTTTAGATGAGTCGTATTTTTTACACATCTGCTTCACTTTCGTACCTATTTTGAGGACATGTTTCGCAAATCATCGTTTGCATCTCATGTCTAACATTTAGTCTCATGTCTAAGATTTGATAAGGTAGCTGGTCAAGCTGCAAGGGAAAATTTGAATACTTTGCATCATTATGCGATGTGGCATATTGGTATGTGCAGGGCATCATAAACCAGCCCCATTTGTTACCACTGACAAGGAACTCTTAAGGTTCCCAGATCGTTGCCCTTTTCACATATATATCCCAAATAAGCCGAGTAAGAACAGGATTAATTTGTAATGGCATGTGACACAAAAACGAAGTATATGTTTGATGCGTCTCCTTATCTAGCATAATACACAAAGACAAATGGAATGCCTCTCTGCAAATTTTATGTCATGGAAATGCCCAAGACACTTCATGGATCTAAATAAAGTGTTCTGGACAACTGGTTTACCTCAGTGAAGCTAGCAGATGATTTTTTGAATGAAAAAATAACTTTAGTTGGTACTATTCACAACCAAAAATGCAAAATACCTCCTGAGCTTTTATTGCTGAAAAACAGGAAATTTGAAGCTTCTATGTTTTGCTTTCACAATGAAAAAACTTTGGGGTCATACAAATGAAAACCTAACAAAATGGTTGTTTTATTATCAACTGCACACTATGAGCCCACTGTCAGTAGCTGTAGTAAAAAACCAGATATAATAGAAGATTGTAATGCTACCAAATTTGGAGCAGGTGTCCTTGATCAGATGTGTAACACCCACTCCTATAGCTGGAAAATGTAGCAATGGCTACTGTCTGTTTTGTGGATTAATTAATATTGGCTGTGTAAGTGCCTGGGTTATCTACACTCACAATAATCATTGCTAAGCGACACACAAATTGGCAACAAAAGACTACCTATTGTGCTTGTCTGAGGAACTCAAAATGCTGTGGATAGCGAAGAGACTGGATGGCCCCAGTTTACAAATACACCTCCGGGTAATGATAAAGGATATTCTCTCAGAACAGTCACCCTCCCAAAGGCTAGAACCAAAGGCCACTGGCAGGAGAACAATTTGTCCTGACTGTCCTTTTAATAAAAGAATAATAACGTAATGCAAAGCATACTGCAAAGAGCATAGGGCAAATCTCTGCACAAATTGTTCTATGTGAGTGGAGATAAACTCTTATGAGGCAAAGAGATAGTTGTAAGTGAGGCAAGATAATATTTTATGAAGCAGCATAAATTTGTGCGAGATAATAGCAATGTATTCTGTAATGGAAATAATAAAATAATTAAAATTATACAATGAGTTGACTGAGATACTCTGTACTTCACATACCACAGATGAATCTCGGTCAGGTTTAGTTATCTGGATAAGCTTTTTTCCGGAGTTTTCCCTTATCCTGAAAGACGAATGTCGGGTAACTCTAAGCTCTATGGACCCAGGGCTCATTTGAGCATCATTTCACCCATTTCATTCATCATCCAATATGACATAACGTTGGAGGATATAAATTACAAAAAACACCATTATTTTGGAAGGCACAACCTTCACGTCTACCAAAGTTTTGCAGTCTTTCCCAAAATGCACTCCTTCTCTTGTTTTTTAGCTGTAGCCAAGGCTGTGAATGTCCTTATCCACACTGATACACTAGCCTTTATTTTTCCTGAAACAAAAATTGTATTAATATTGCTAAGCAGTTTTATGAAGCACTATATGGGTCATACTCAAAGTTGTGAGCAGTCTACTCTTGAAGTTCATATTCAAGCAATGTAACAAAAATAGTTTCCAAGATCATAATCTATAGATTTTAAACATGACATAATTTTCTGATGTTAAGTGACCACAGGCAATATGTATGGTCACTGATATCCTTGTTAAACATTAAAAATCTGGCACTGAAATTGCCTCAGACTTCAGCAGTTTTATGGAGATTAGAATTAGGGTTATTATGGAGGGGATTCAGCACCAGAACCTATGTTTTTTTTACCTAAGCATCCCTAGGAGGAATGATGAGGCAAGAGGGGACAGAGAGCAGCCGACCCAAGGCACCAAGACACGTGCCAACACATCTACCCTGAAAGAGACTACGGATGAGAGATGATGTAAAATGATAATGGAGATGAAACAGAGGGGCAGGTAATTCAGGGGATGTAATTATTCTATCCAACATTCACCTGGAGACCTTACACATTTTGGTGTAAAGTGCACAAAAATGTTTGATATTTTAGGATTACAGTTTAATTCTGTTAAATGTAGTGAGATGATAGTAACATTAATCAAATTGGTGAAAATTATTAATCAATTTAAACGTATTATTTGAGGAATAAATAAATATTCATCCATTATGATTAATAGAGGAAAATGATAAGCTTTTACATAAGGAAACTTGATTAATACCTCTAATCACTCCAATAATTGCTGAAGAGATAATTATTATCCAAAAAACCCATGGGTCAGGTAGATCGGCCACAGAAATTGACCCCGTGCCTCCTGAATGCAGGCCACAGACAAAACCCCCTGAGACATCCTGCTTGGTTGTATGGAGATATCTGTAGTGTTAATTCAATGATGGGAAACATTATTGTCCTAGATAAGCATCATACTAATTGCCCGGAAACTGCCTCCATGAAATGCAACATGGAAGGAGTGGATGTGCTCATTGGAAAGAAGAGGCATGTCAGTGTGATTGTAATCACAGCACTGGAATACAATGCAGTAAAAGAAATGATTGAAATCTCAGGTTATCGAAAAGTTAAAGGGGTACCAATTTTATTCCCAAGAATCACAACTTCAGAAGAGAACCATCAAATTATTTCTGGTAACAATTTGACAGACAATGGAAGCTGGTTCCATCACTATGAGCCTGGAAGAGAACAATGGTTATGGAATGGTATGGTAGCACCTGAAATAGAGTTTCATTGCAACAGTATTTACAGATCGATATGGAAAGTGTGTTCCAAGAAATGGAGACTATGTTGAAAAGTGTCACAAAACTTTCTCTAAAATATAAACCTTAACATTTTTAAAATTTATTGAACACTATACAATACAAACTTTGTGCCAAAAATTCAGTTACAATCTAAAGAACATATCTACCTGGAAGAAAAAAGCATAGCCAGTATCAAGAAACAGTGTCACAGAGCACTCAAATATCGAAATTCCAGCCCAAAGATTAACTTCAAAATCGATAATCTTCTTAGAAAAAAAATGTAACAACCTTCCACAATCAACAGGTAAACTTGAACTCCTTCTTCTCAGATTTCTTATCGCAAAGTATTAGCAATGTTGGCACTTTACCTCCAATAGCACTACCCCATATTCAGACTAACACTACAATCCCAAATGGGCAGTTGTCAACATTATACTAGTGAAGATCTCGATTGAATTGATTCTGCATTTTTAACAATGCCCATGATCTCCATTTTATTATGCAAGTGAAACATACATATTTTTTCAGAACAATGCAAAAATGATATATAGGATTAGTTTCCGATTAGTGGAAGGTTAGAGTACATTTAGGTTTCTTCTTAAATAAGATTAGGATAATAAACTACCTACCGTTGCATCAAAGCAAGCAAGTGAAGAGAACATGTGTTCATTAAGAGTACAGAAATTATACATATAATTCAGAAACCTATGCTAATACAAACAGTAAGTCACAGGTAGTCACAAATCCCAATGATGTAATCAAAACATTCCCAAAACAGCAAATTTCACTTCTCATGTTGGTTGGTACTTCCTATCACACATGCTCAGTGCAGGAATTTGGTATGTTTGTTGTTCACATGCATTCAATTTATTTTTGTTTTGTGTGTGTGTGTGTGTGTGTGTGTGTGTGTGTGTGTGAGAGAGAGAGAGAGAGAGAGAGAGAGTGGACAGTAGTGATATGCAAGAACCTTATGTGCCACAACAAAGTCGCAAGCATCAGGAATATATCCCATGGGACAGTGAAGTATAAGAAACATTGGTTCAGCCTGATAAGGTTTTTCTCCCTCCCTTAGGTATAAAACTTGGGCTGGTGAGGAATTTTGTTAAGGCACTCAACTAAGATTCTTGTGGATTTGCATATTTGTTAGGCAAGTTACCGCAGTTAGCTTACGGAAAGTTGATAGAAGAAATATTTGTTGGAGCTCAAATCCCAAGAATCGTGATCACGAAGTCTTTGTAAGAACGTTATAAACGGTGGAATTAGCAGCTAGGCAATCATTTAGAAGGACTGCGCGTGGTTTTGTTGAAAACACAAAGGAAGAAACTATAAAACTTAGGTCGGAAATTTGTTCAAGTATCACAAAGATATAGGATATAGAATGTCCTTGAAAGTTCATTTCCTCATTTCTGATTTAGAATTTATCCCCAGAAATCCTTGGTGATGTTCTCTATGACCAAGGGCGATGGTATTATTAGGGCACTTCCGTCGTGGAGACAAGGTACCAAGGTTGTAAGTACCCGGTAATGATCTGTGAATATTGTCGGTTTCTTGTGAGGGAAAGCAGACAGTAGTACAAGAGGCAATCACATGCTACCAAGCACTTTTAAGCAGAGCTTGAAGTACATCTCATTAAATATATGTTCCTAATATTATTACATGCTTGAAAAACAACATTTTAGTTAATCTTAATTCACCATAATGTATAGTATATGCTGCACCATATACCATTATGTATCAAAAATAGATGTAACATAATATAGGATCTAAAACCTCGTAGGAGAGAGCCTAGTGTCTTCACATGTTTTAGCCTGACCCGATAGGAGATTTCTGGGGAGAGGTACAAAGTCAGCACACTTTTCCTTAACCATTACCTATTATTAGTGTGCAGGTATGAAAAAATGCAGGTTTTTCTTTTGTCTACTGTTATAATGAGAGGAGGTGTTGTATTCCACTAAATAACCCGTAACTCATATATCATAGGAAATACATGGTTTGAAACTTCCATAATCCAAGAGAAATATTTTTAGAAATACCTGGTGTATTATATTCACACTATTTACTCTATATCTGTTTTGCAGTTTATGTTAACTGCAGAAATTATTTCATTATATATATTTTATCTGCATTAGAAATCAGTTAGGCTGAAGCAGTAGTCATAATATACTTATAATGCAAGTTTGCATTGGTTGGCTATGACATTCAGTATGCCTTATAGAACATAATGAGAGGCAAAGAATGATGAGTTAGCAGTTAAAAAATATATAACAAAACATTAAAAAATTCAAGCCACTTCAATGAAAATCCTGAAAATCGTTTACGCCCAAACAAAATTTATTTGAATTAAATGTTATGTTTTAAGGAGGGCTGTCTGAAGGATGAATGCAGACAGCCAACAATGGAAACTTGCAAAACACATGTAAGTGGTACTACATTACCATTTCCAGTGCATGCCTTGTATCATTCGGCAATAATGGATGGAATGCAGCAGTCAAGTCTCTTACTGTGGAGGGTTTGAATCAAGTCAGAATGCACACTTTGCTGTACCAAGTTATACATGCACAGAGTGGAGATTTAATATTCAATGTGTTACAGGTTCATAAAGAATAGAAACACAAACTTCTAACTATTTTGTTAAATAATGCTATAAAAATGACAGCAACAGGAGCGAAGAAAAGTAAAAAAGCTGATCATAGCATAGTGAAAAATGTTTAAAATTCAAAGCGCATGGGCGAAAATCTTTCAATACCTGGTAAACATCGCCCATATCCAAAAAGGTTCAAACTCAAATTTTAAAAACATGTTGTGTACAGAACTTTAGTAAAGTTTTACAAAGAAGAGAAATTCCTATAGTACATAAACTCATAAATGCTGTTAAAGAAAATATCCCTTTTGAAGGTAAGAACACATTCTGTTTGGCTAACACTGTAGCTCAGTCAGTAGAGCATCTGCCTGCCATGCGAGGGGTCCCAGATTTGTTTCCCGGTTGAGGGTGGGGATTTTTCTCCTACCAAGATATTTCCGCATCTTCCCCAGAGTCTGGAACAATTAATGATAGTGTGAATGTGTGCATGATGTAATAATTAAAACCCAATGAATACGAGTTAACACCTTTGATATGTTCCAAAGGAGACCGGCCGCTGATATGACCATTGCATATTGCATCCATTGGGGTACTATTGGGGTACCATTGGGGTATAAATAGAAAAAATAGAAAAACAAGGAAAACACATTCTAGAGATTACTTAAAGGCATGGGATATTGATATTCCAAATGCAAAAGTATGTGTTACGTATGCTGTGCTCATGTTGGTCAGAACTTACTATATTCCGCCTACTCTGATCTCTATGAAGCATGCCAAGCTACATCAGTGATCTCCCATCATAATTATACTTATTCATCAGACAGGTAATCATAAGGGGTGAAGCTGAGACTGTGGAAATAGCAACACGAGGTTTAATGTGGTGTTCAGCCAATATGGAGTGCTAGTGTAGTAGAATTGCAAAAGGCAACTGACTGATTCGGGTTTGAAATTTGCAGCTGTTCTGAAAAAGTTCTGTAAGTGCAAAGAATCATATTTGATTTTGTCTGTGGATTTTAGTAACACATTTCTTTGAATTGTGCTTTTTTTATTTATCTTGAATATATTTGTGTTAATATTGGCATTTTCTGTTCATTTTTGTGAAATTTGCTGCAATCAGGTAAACGTTAGAGAAGGTTATTGTTAGCCTTAAGCTTTTATATTATAATTATTAATGATATTTGTATTAATTTTCAGCCATCCATAATGAGTGGGATACACTTACAGTTGACATCTTTTGCAACTTTGTAATTTTAAGTGCCTAATGGAAACTTTAAATTTTAAGATATTGTGACTTTGTGGGTTCGTGAAATGATAAAACGAGGTTACAAAACACAAAAACTACACTTTATTTTACTAGCAAATACATTCGTAACCATTACAGTTTGCTAGCTAACCTTAAAACTGTTTATTTTTCCAACTCTACTTCAACTGTCTGTCGTTACCGGTAACGATTGGTTCCGAAGTTTTCCGCAGCTTCGCAAGCCTACCACCAGGGTGACACTGCTCCCTCCTCAAGGCTGGTCGTCCCGAACAGCGCCTTCGTAGCGGGCCAGGCGATCCAGGTGTACCACCATCTTTCCTCGGGGCACCTTCTGGAGGCGGTAGACCACGTCGTTAATCCTCCTCATCACACGGTACGGTCCTTGCCATGGCTGCTGAAGCTTCGGGCAGCGTCCCTTGGTCCGGATTGGGCGGTACAACCAGACCAGGTCACCTTGCTGGAACCCTTGGCTGTTGGCTTGCCTGTCGTATTGGGTTTTCATGCGGTCGCTCGCCTTCTGGATGTTCTGGCGAGCCATCTCGTGCATGTCGTGGAGGTGGTCCACCAGGTTCTCCACATCCCTCAAGAGTGGCCCCAAGTCTGCGTCCGCCAGCTGCTCCCTCCTCAAGCCTGTGCTATCCCAGCCATCCGCAGGCACTGCCGTGACTACTCGAACTGCTGCGGCACGCTCCTTCCCCTCCACTCCTTTGCATTGGCCGCAATCTTCTGGACAGGGTCCTCGGGACATAGCGTCCGCGTTACCGTGACTCTTCCCTCTGCGATGTTCCGAGGTGAAGTCGTACTCCTGCTGCCTCTGGACCCCACCTGCTGTCTGGCCTTCCGGTCGCGCATTCACTATCACTTCGCTCCTCGCGGGGACAACCACGTCTTCGCTCAAGACGACCCTACCAATTCCAAGGCGCTCTTCTAGTTGACGGAGTATAACCTCTTCTCCGTTGAGCCTCAGGACCTTCCTGCCGACGTCGACCGTCGCCTCGTGGCTCCTGAGGGCATCCATTCCCAGAATCACCTCCTCAGCCACCTTCGCGACGAACACCCACAGACGCACGGCACTCCGTCCCAAGTTCAGCTCCAGCAGGGCCTCCTTCTGCACAGGCATGGTGTCGCCCGATGCCGTCACAAGCTGGTATGGTCGGCTCGGTTTCCTAGTCGGCAAACCCTTCGCCACGTCATGTCTGATGATGGTCACGGCCGCCCCGGTGTCCACCAGCACGCGGCACGGCTTTCCTCCTATCCAGCCATCCGCGATGAGGTTGTCAGCCATCCGCCGGCTGACGGCGCGGATTGTCACTCGAGGGGATGGTGGTAATGGCGCCGACGTGCCCCTCTCCACGACGGCCCTTATTCGTTTTCCGGCTGCTCTTCCTGGTGTGTGCAGTCTCTCTGCAGGTGTCCGGGCTGTCCACACCCCCAACACAGGCCACTAGGTGTTCGCCGGCGTCCCTCAGCAGGTCTTCTGTCTCCGGCGTAGCGGACACTCCTCGTTCTCGACGTCGGGATAGATGCTACCTTGGCTGCCTCCATCCTTAATGCCGCTGTCAGTGCCTCGTGGATGTTTTTATAATCGCCGAGCATTAGGCGCTGATGAATCTCCGTGTCCTGTACCCCGTCGACAAAGTTGTAGGCGGCTTCCCGGGATACGAACTCCAGTGGCAGGTCAACCAAGGCCTTGCTAGCCAGCTGCTCGATCGCTATGGCGAACTCCTGCAGCGTCTCCCCGGGCTGCTGCGACCTTGCCTTTAGCTGGCTGCGGTATGCTGCGGCTAAGCGGTGGTTCCCGAAGCGATTCTCCAGGGCCTCCCAGATGTCCTTGGGCGCCGCCGTCGTCTGCACTGCGTTTAGGATTTCCGCGGCCCGTCCCCGGAGGCTGGCTATTAACTGTGTGGCCTCCTCCGATGACCATCTGTTGTGCTTGGCCACTGTGTCGAACTGGCGGCGGAAGACCTCGAATGTTGACGCGCCGTCATATTTCGGAGGCTTGACCCGCGCCGATGTTGTGTCGCGTCCCGGTGCGTCGGTCTTCAAATCCTTCAGTCTCCTACTGACGACGTCCTCCACTATGGCGTTCAGGGACTTGACGCTGCTGTCGGCCTTTCCCTCCAGGTTGTTTACGCGGTTCGCGAGCTCTTCGACGTCTTCAACCATGGCGTTCAGGGACTTGGCGTTATTGTCGGCCTTTTCCTCTAGGTCATTGAAGCGGTTCGCCAGGTCCTCGACGCGCTCGTCCACTTGGCCCATCCGCTTGCCCAGCTCCGTCACGTCATCCCTCACGCCGGCCAACTGTTCCTCAAATTTGGCGGCGAGGACCTCGTTCGCCTCCTTCATTTCCGTGGCCAGACTGTCGTTCGCTGCCTTCATTTCTGTGGTCAATTCGGTCTTTATTTCTTTCAACTCTGCGGCCAGGTTGTTATTTGTCGCTTCTGTTTTTGTTGTTAACTCGTTCATCTTCGCGGCCAAGTTGTTATTTGCCGCTTCCGACTTCGCTGTTAATTCGTTCATCTTCTGCAAAAGCATTTCCAATGCCGATTCCATGGTCATTATGTTCGGTGATGTTGTTATCCCACTCCTGACACCAGTTGTGACTTTGTGGGTTCGTGAAATGATAAAACGAGGTTACGAAACACAAAAACTACACTTTATTTTACTAGCAAATACATTCGTCACCATTACAGTTTGCTAGCTAACCTTAAAACTGTTTATTTTTCCAACTCTACTTCAACTGTCTGTCGCTACCGGTAACGATTGGTTCCGAAGTTTTCCGCAGCTTCGCAAGTCTACCACCAGGGTGACACTATGTTAATATTCATTAATGATCTGATTAATATTACTTATGTTTACTACACCCAACTTCTTCTACCCAAGTAATGAACCTTCACCAATACTTTTTAATGTATTCAAGCTTCTTAGGCCAATATTTATCATGATAAATGCAAAGTGGATGGAAAAACTGAGTTATGAATGTGTGGAATACTTATTACTAAGGGCCACTTCCTCATGAGAATGAAAGTATTTGAGAATTAGTTAACTTTATTGATCCATTTAAAAATTATGACACACTTTCAATACAATTTGTTAACACACATAAAATTTTCATTTTATTATATTATTCTTCCCCACTTTTATAAATATCGCCAGTCTTCTATGCAGGTCTGTATCACTAGTTTTGTTTCCCAGTGTTAGCATTTTCAGCTCATTCATTTTTTACTTTTGGCAATATTCCAGCCACAAAAGCTACAGCAAATAAGGAATTGCAACATGCAATACAACTATTACAGAAATGTTATCAAATTGCCTTCAAGAGTGACCTGTAATTACAGAACCAAAACAAAGTTTACATACATAGATTAATATCATATAGAAGAAAAAATTGCATGCCTATGCATGCCTATGACATTAGATAATTTTACTCTTAACTAATAGCAAAGTCATAATTGGTATTTCCTAAGAATGAAACATCTATTACACTAGATTAATAAATTGAAAATAACATAGGTCGTCATCAATATCATCATCATCATCATCATTAGATATTGGATTTATATGTACTAAAAATGTCTAAAATATGCATGCTTTTATGCTGTTAAAACCTTTAAAATATGTACTAAAATATGTTTATATGGACTAAAATATGCTAATATGCACTACATATATTACATATACATAATTAAATAATTTGATATATCTACCCACATTGAACCTTCTTCTTTATATTATGTCAGACTAGACACTATAATTGGACTTGCAGTACACAATCATTTATTCCAAATATTCAGGAGTAAATTTATGATGTTTAGCAGATAGTATGAGTTTGCATGCAGAAAAGCACCTTTCAACATCTACAGATATGTTTGGACAGTATTTCTAAGCTCTAACAAGCTCTAGAGTAATATCTCCTGGAAGTTTTGCACTGTCATCTTGGAGTATTTGCTAACAGGACATAAAATATTAAAATAGGGATTTCTTTGTAATACACTGCACAGTTTTGCACTCAATATTTGTTCATAGTTTGAACAGGCATACTGAAGTACACTCTTCACCTCCTCAAAGATTGATATAGATGCATGAAGGTACAAGCCAAGCATTTCCCGCTTTTTTATTCCTTGAGGTGTAATTCTGATATGTGCCTTTGTAATAGGCAACTCCTTCTGCAATGTTTAATTTCTGAAAGTTTACTGTGAACTGTAAATTCCCAAAGAATTATTTCGATTTATACTGCAGACAACTTCCATAACTGCACTGAAATTGTCAGCATAAAAGAAAGTACCATTTATCCATGTACCCCAGTGGGTATAAATTAGTTCCAGGGGTAGAGCATATTCCACGGGTTTTTCCCTATAAGTTGCTATTTGGCCTGGGGCTTTTACAAAGACTTTTTCGTAGTAGAAGTTAAGGTATTTACTTCAGGAAACTGCTGCTGTGTAAATTCTGCTAACATTTGTAGCCCATGCACAATACATATAACGTGTAGTAAATGAGGATAAAATATTTTCCGAGCCGAGGCAGCTGGCAGAATATAAGCTGCAGCATCTTCAAGCAAACTTGAAATTAATGTTCATTACCTGCTTCTGGGCATAATATTCTTAAAGCATTTTTGACAAAGTGAGCAATGGTGCAATTATTAATATTCTCTAACACACTACCTGTAACAAAAATTGGCTCGTGTTCACTGAGTATACCAATCTACTAGAAAAATTGCCACATGATATCCACAGGAGTCAGCAGTTTCATTCACCACACCCTCTATAAAAGAATCTTTCAAATCATCTTAGATTTCTTAAATTGCTGTTTATTAACAGCCTACAGGATATTTTTTTTTTTCTGAGGGCTGATTTGTTTGGAATGGTATGATTACAATATTTATCTAAAAAATTCTGGAATGTGGGATTACTAAGTGAATTCCATGGGATATTTGCTGCAATTAGGTCATAAGTCACTGGAAAATTGCTGTTTCAAATTAAAAGAAAAGTTATATAGAAAACAAACTGAAAAATTCAATGCCATGGCCGTAATTTGAACCATGGAACTCCAGGAGATCTACAACATTTGCCTATGTATGGCTAGTGAGAAGAAATGATTAATTTCCATCAATTAAATTAAAAAGAACAAAGGGGTTTTTGTGGTGTCAATAATGTTTGCTTCAAGGAACTTTATTTATTTTTGGCTGCAAGGTATTGATTTGCTGTTGAATTTTGGCTTAGCTGAAACTTTTTCATACACAAAATTTGTTTATTCCACACCTTACAAAAAACGACTTTTCCATCTGTAGTATAATTCAATGGCTGACAGTCCTGAACCCACTATTTTAAAAGTTCACTTTTTATATGTTTATTGAATTTTGGCATTAAAATATGCACAGGGACGATCAATAACTTAACAGGAGAACTAAAACCTCTCTTCAGATGCTGATTGCAAACCGGGGAGTCCTTGATGGGGAATCCTACAAACATCTAAATTGTATCAAATGAAGCTGAGTCACATACACACAGGAGGCTGGATATGGGTTTCTTCGCTTGTATAAGAATGGTATATTACTTATATTATACAAATTAGAAAGTACATATTTATTTTGTTAATTTATAAAATATGAGTCAATGGTGTAAAAATGTTTGATATATGCACGAATATGCCATAATCAGAAAATATGCGACTGTACCTTAAATATGTAAATATATGCACCATATGCATTTGCATATAAATCCAATGTCTAATCATCATAGACAATTTCATATGACTATCATAATATAACACAGTCCTCATGTTACCTGGTCCAGGAAAATGGTAGTTTCATTGTTCATAACATCCATAAAATATATTCCTGTAACAAAGTATAACATCTCATGGCCAGGATAGAACCATGCATTCATATTCTTGCTGTAATCACTTCAATTGCATGACAACATGCCAATACTACAGAACTCCACAGATGACTCACATTCTTTCTAATAAACCAATTGTCAAATTGATATATAAGCTGAGGCTCTCATGGCCGGCGTCTTGAAGATGAATGTTGTCTTCCGGGCTTATGGGCCGTGGTCTAGAAGTTCTTGAAGGAACCGACGTTTCGCCAGGAGCTGCACCTAGCATCCTGAGGGTTGATCCGTCCGCTGTAGGAGTCAGGAGTGGAATGAAGCGGGTGTCCGCACGTCCTAATTTATATTGGCTGGAAAGGGGCGGGGCTAAGGCAGATCGCGTTCTGATTGGCTCTGGTCGGGAAGTGGCTGTTTCATGTCTTTACTGAATCTGTATTCATGTGCGTGTGATTGAAGTCCCTGCAATGTGGGAACCCAGGCTTTATTTATGCGAAGTGCTTCTTCTTTGCGGTTAAAATTATTTTTGTGTTTGAATATTTCAATGGCTTCTCTCTGTAGGCGGGCATGGTAGCTGACAGTTGATGAGAGGACTATAGTGTTGTTGAATTGGATGTCATGGCCCCACAGTAATGCATGTTCTGCAACCAAAGATTTTTCTATTTGTCGTAACCTGCAGTCTCAGCTGTGTTCTTTTAATCTGGTGGCCACACTGCGCATTGTGGTACCAATGTAAACATGGCCGCAGCTGCATGGAATTTTGTATACCCCAGCTGATGAAAGGGGGTCTCGTTTGTCCTTGGCTGAGTTCAGTAGCTTTCTGATCCTATGTGTAGGTTTGCATATTATGTTGATACCACAGGGTCGGAGAAGTTTACCAATCCTGTCAGTTACTTTACTTATAAATGGAAGGTTCGCTGTCCCGCGTGAGGGCTGATCAGTTTTCTTTGGTCCTCATCTTGGATGCCGCGCCCTCTGGATCTCTTTTCGTGAATAGCCGTTGGCTACGAAGGCTGAGTCTAGAATATTTAATTCGGCCTTTTGTGACATTAAACACATATTGTAAGAAGTGGAACATTATGCATGTTAGTTACACAAATATATACAATTTTGTTTTTTATGGACATTAGAAGAAATACATTCAAGTGTTATTCTTCCCATTTTCCTGTGAAGTTTCATATTCAGTTAGCTGAATACAGGTTCACATAATACTTGTGTAAACAAGAGGTTTCAGTGAAGCATACAGAAAAAAATTATTACAGGATCTTGAACTTTATATTCAGCCTAAAGGTTTGAGATTGTATGTGATATGTGTGTTCAAATATGTATTGCACTGATGATGTAAAATTTTAGGTGACGTAAGCTCTAGTAGTCCTGACTGCATATGAGCTATTCAAATTGCTTTAATCACACCTTTTTAAGCAGTTTTAATAGCTCTAGTGAGCCACAATACCAAAGTTCACATAACTTAGCTTTTTGTGTTATTGGTAACAATGCAATTGGAGCTTACAATTGGCTGATATAGAGACAGCTAGGCAGGTATGAAAAAATGGCATCGGCAGTAGTTACCAACAATGTAAATATTTTGCAGAACAAGTTTTCATAGTTTGGTTTCATGCCCATCCACTATGTAATGCTGCAATCAGCTCGTGTTGTGAACATTTAATGCAGGAGCATCGGTTCTAAAAGTTGGACTTCTGTGCAGGTAATATATATTTTGTCGATTTATATATTTCTTTTTCCTTGATGTATCTAAAGTGTTCGTTTAATCTGGTTTCAATATTAGGTTTCATCTTTCTAATGTATGTCTTATTCAGTAGGAGCAATTAGCTCTATAAATGCCAGATTTCTTTACCAGAGGAATTTTGTCTATTTTTGGTTTGCTGATGAGGTTTCTGATATTGAGTTTGTTAACTGGTGCCAGGGTGATGTTAAATTCACTGAAACTTTTTTGAAATGTTCTGGTTACCCATGGATGATATGTGAAGTTCTTGTAATTTTTTTTAACTTAAAAGCTGTTAAGGTGGTGATTTCATTCTTTTCAAATTAAAATATGAGTTTGGTATGTATCCAACTTGTATTTGAGTTATATTGTCTCTCATTCCCATGTACACATAAGTACACAGAGATTTTAATAAAATTTTTTACTCAACGGACCACAAACAATTGATTTTGGTAAAATTGAAACTGAATTTTTGGGTGGAATGCTATATATCTTCTACACGCTTTATATAAGCATTGGAGAAATTGAAAAGCATATATATGTGTATATTGGCTTAGCGTTCCTATGAAACTGAAAAGTAAAACTGTAAACTTGATTGCAATTGAGCCAAAATTATGCATTAAATATATATAGACCAATCACTATTATATTTCTATATGAAAATAATTAACTGTACCTTTTATTTCTTCTGTTTAACATTAGTGAGCTGTAGATAAGTTTTTCAAATTTTCTGACACTGTTTTCCATGTACAAATGAATGATTCCAGTTACCTAAAATGTCCAAAGCTTCTTTTTTTCTATGAAAAGCTCCAATGAAAACAGTGATGAAATATCTAGTCAAAATTGAATTAGGCCTGTCAGAGAACTATCAGGCTTGCTAAAGCCT
The DNA here is from genome assembly GCA_030765055.1 of Mantis religiosa. NCBI lineage: Eukaryota > Metazoa > Arthropoda > Insecta > Mantodea > Mantidae > Mantis > Mantis religiosa. The sequence goes on from CM060950.1 coordinate 121,388,893, forward strand.
AGAACATAATAGTATCTAATTAATCAGGATAGCATGTCTGCATTCCTAACAATTGGAGATTATCATTGGACAGCTTATGCAACTTTACAAGGTCCAAAGTTTTGAATAATGACAAATTAGTTTTGTTTACTGTTTTTGTTACTATTTAATGTATTTTTCACATGCTTGCTTCCAGCTTTATATGTATTATTTTTTACCTGTATTACACTTTTTACTGTTTGCAATGATTATTTAATTCATGCATTAGATTCACAATTATTATTCAATAAATTTATCATGTTCCGTTATCAGTTATAACTGAACATGTACCACTATTCACCATTATTACACTTCTTTAACATTCACAATTATTATTTTCTTGGATTACATTTCATTATTGTTTCACACCTGCTGTTAGTGATATGTAAAGTGTTTGATATCCACCATTATAATCCTATGTAAAATGTTTCCCAAATACCAATTACTTCAGTGTTTCCTATTAACACAATATTATTTTCTGTTGTACACTTATTGGTAATATTGTGAAAAATGAAATGTGTAGTGTTTAACGCCCGCTTTTACTACATACGGCACCGCAGGCGATGACACTGATGATACATGAGATGAAGATGGAGCACCGGTGGAATGAGATGGCGGGGGAAACCTGAGATCCTGGAGAAAACCTGCCCCAGCGCCGTGCTGTCGACCACAAATCTCACTTTGCGGTCGCCTGGGATCGAACCCGGGACGCCTTGGTGAGAGCCAAGTGGTCTAACCACTGAGCGACAGCGCAGCCAGTAATATTCTCAATTAACACTGTCCCCCATGATATTAATTGTTTTAGATTTATTTTCTGCTATGTGCTTATTTAAATTTATTACACTTCCTTAATGCTTCTAGCTTTATTTCTGGTATTATTCACTTATGTTAGGGCTTTTGAGATCTATTATTAATTGAATTATATATTTTTACTACTTGAAGTTTTATAGTAATAACAATAATATCAATGATGATGTTGTTGATGATGATGATGACGATGGTGATGAGGATGATGATGATGGTGGTGGTGATGATGATGATGATGATGATGATGATGATGATGATGATGATGATGATGATGATGATGATGATGATGATGATGATGATGATGATGATGATGATGATGATGATGATGATGATGATGATGATGATGATGATGATGATGATGATGATGATGATGATGATGATGATGATGATGATGATGATGATGATGATGATGATGATGATGATGATGATGATGATGATGATGATGATGATGACAGGCACAACTCTTTACATGTAACAATCTTTTTAGGTTTTTCCAACAATTACAGCTTTCTCCTGCTTTATAGCTAGCTGTAACTGACCTTATGAATTTCGTTGCCTGCCCTTAAAAATCACATCTCAACCCATGTAACCAAGAAATATATTGCTTTCCAATGCGTGTGAAATTAGCATCAAAGCACTGATGAACAATATAACAAAAGCTGCAGAATCATAATCTATATATTTTAAACCATAACATCATCATCATCAGCAGCAGCAGCATCATCATCATCATCTACCACGTGACCATACACAATACTGTATCATGTACTGAATTTCTTGTTAAAGAATAAAAATATTTTACTGAAATTACCACAGACTTCAGCATTTCTATGGAGATGCCTAGAGTATTAAGACAAATAACATCAGTGTCCAAGATGAGTCTCATAGTAGTTGACCTGGAACAGCCTCCGTGAAATACAACAAGGATGGAGTGGATGTGCTCATTAGAGAAGGCAGGCATGTCACTGTGGCATATTGCTGCAGTGGAACATAGAACAGTATAAGAAATTATTAAAAGTTCAGGCTACCAAAAAGTCTGTGGGTTCCTAAGTTTATTGCCCAAGAAACACAAACTTTAAGAAACAACCATCGCCTAAAGCTTTTTTTTCAGGGAGTTCTAGATGAAGAGGACGATTTCTGACAAGTATTTGACACACAATGGAAGGTTGTTCCATCAGTACAAGCTGGAAGCAAAACCCTGTCTTATGGAACAGCATCACTTAGAACAGAGTTCTATTCCAAATGTATTTAGAGAACTACACAGACAACGTGTTTAAAGAAATGGAGACTATGTTGAAAAGTGACAAAAAAGTCCTCTAAAAATATAGTTTACTATTTTTAAAATTTGTTAACACGGTACATATTAATCTTTGGGCCAAAATATCAGCTTTAATATAAGGAAAATAATTTTCTTGAAATAAAAGGCACTCCCAAATTCATTCTAACTGCTACTGTAATCTGAAGTAGACAGCTGTCAACAGTACACTAGCAAAGAAGTTGAGCAAATTCATCCTACATTTTTATAGCAATGCTTATAATATCAATTTATTTCAACTCATGTTTTTGTATCGCAGTATATCAGGTTATATTTAGTTTTATTTTTCTGTAAATTTAGGTTCATTAGCAACCAGTGACTACACCTAGTTATCTGGGTAAGGTTTTTTCCCTTATCGTGAAAGATGAATTTCGGGTAACTAAGCTCCCTCTATAATCATTTCACCCATTTCTTTCATCATCAGATATCATCTAACCGATTAGACGGCGTTAAACGTAAAACAAAAAATAGGTATATCCTTTTACTTCTCTTTTCATTTTATTCCGCTCATGGCAAAGAGTAAAGAATTTCATGACCATACATATCAACCTGCAAAGGAATATGCAAATAAAGCATTTCTACAAATGTTTCCCTCGGTTGAAGTGAGGTTGAGAGAAGAATAAACGTTTTAAAAGAGCTGTTGTACGGACAGAGATAGTTATGTAAAGGCAATAATTCAACCTTGGATAATTTAAGGAATTTTCATTTTGTAGATATTCATATGGTTTTCGTGTGTTTTGCATTCAATATTGTGTATCTATGATTCGTAGCCATAGAGTACTGCAGGAATTGTACCCAAAATGGAATGCGTAGAAGAGGTTCTTATGAATGCCTTCCGATGTGTTTTTTTTAATTTAATGTTTTTAGGTTAATATTAAAATAATTTGGAGATTATAGTTATTCTAAGAATATATTTATTTCAAAGCTGCAAATCAATTTAAGATTTTGCAAATAGAGGGGAGTTCTACTATTCGTTTAATGCACCACACATACGCCAGGCATGTGAAACTGCGTATGAATATTTCGAGTGGGCTATGACGGTTGCCAGGAAGCATGCATTCGTGTTTTGTGTGTTGAATCGCTGCAATCAATTTGGTGTGGTCAGTTTGATTTCTTTGATTCGCTAAGACTGGTAAGGTTTAAACTTTGTAACTGCGTTATAAGAAGCATGAACTCTCAAGTAGATACGAATACGTATACTTCATCTTCAACAGCAAGTGATGGAATTACGACGAGAGAGAAGAAAGGTGTGTCTATGAGGAAACTGAAGCTACTCTTAGGTCATAGCTTGGTAAGACTACTCAATTCCGAGGAAGAATCGATGGACAACCTGGAACTAAACAGCATCCCAAGCAACACCAACGATTGGGATGTGCGATATGATTGGGATGACTTAGAAAACCCTGACAGAGTCCACGGAAAGCTATCCGTTTTGAACAATTCCAAGTCAACGGTAAACAACTTTCGCAACAAAGAACAAATATGGACGAAACGAGCGGTAGCATTCGGCGGGGATTCGCCATATGGACGGCCTGAAGCGTACTTAAAGCTGGAGAAACTAGGAGAAGGCTCTTATGCAACCGTTTTTAAAGGCTATAGTGTTCTTGCATAGCAAATGGTAGCCTTAAAGGAAATAAAACTGCGAGAGAATGAAGGGACACCATTCACAGCCATCCGGGAGGCATCTATTCTGAAGCAACTTAAACATGCCAACATAGTGACGCTCCATGATATTGTACACACTAAGGAAACACTTACTTTAGTGCTTGAATATGCACATACAGACCTGTCTAAGTACATAAAAAGGCACATTGGCGGCTTGGATCACTTTTATGTGCTGATATTTTTATTCCAAATGCTTCGTGGCCTGGCATATTGTCACCGACGGAAGATTCTTCACAGAGATGTTAAACCACAAAATATACTCATTAGTTCAAAAGGAGAACTCAAATTGACTGACTTTGGTTTAGCTCGGGCACAGTCTGTGCCGTCACACGCATATTCAGATCAAGTTGTAACCTTGTGGTACCGGCCACCAGATGTCTTATTAGGAAATACTGAATACTCAACCTCTATAGATATATGGAGCGTTGGCTGTGTATTTGTTGAAATGATTGCGGGAGTACCAATATTTCAAGGAATTTATGATAACTATGATCAGCTTGACAAAATTTTCAAGATCTTAGGCACACCTTCTGAAATTACCTGGCCAGGAGTTACAGATCTGCCAGCTTATATACCTAATAGATTATGTTTCTACCGTGGAAAGAAGTTGAGCTTGTTTTTTCCCAGTCTCTCTGATGTGAAGGAAGGGGAGAGTATGGCCGAAGCCTTGCTTCAGATGAACCCGCGCAACAGAATAGCAGCTGAATAAGCGCTTAAGCATCCTTACTTTTCATCACTGCCCCGTGCACTTCGTGAACTACCTGATGAATCATCCATCTTCAGTGTGCTTCCAGAAGGAATACCTTGCACAGTGGAAAACCTAAAGCGTCTTGAAGTTAAGGTTAATGGCTCAGGGACAAACCAGAAAATAGGAAGGGTATCTAGAAATTGTTGCAAGTGCCAAACGTGTTTTCTCTCGTAATGAAATTTGAAGGATAAAAACCATTGTTGTTAAACACACTATTTGTGCAAGAACAATAAAAGGAAGAACAAACACAAGGAAATTTTGGAGTAAACTAAAGTAACGTGTATGTTGAACGGTTTTATGTTATATAATTGTGAAAGTTCAATAATTTGTGCAGATCAAAAAAAAAAAAAAAAAAAAAAAAATGTTTGCTTCGAAACAGTCAAAACTTCTGTACCTACATTACCTTAATATTATATCAGATAATTGTGAATACATTTCTCTGCGTTACACCACAGAAAAAAAAAGTTTTGCTTCGGAAAAGTAATAACAATGAGGTGAGGGATAAGTAGAACAACTGAAATGTACACATTGGTTTTGATAATTTTAATAAAAGAAATTACATCTTATTGGCCGTTAGATAAATTAGAAATCATTGTTTAGTACGAATTCCAAAGAACACGATGACTACCTAAATTGCTACAAGTTTCGTTATTACAAAAGATCTCGTATTGTGAAAGGACTCGCACAAATATTTCTGACGTAAGTGCAACCCGTTTACTCCCCATCTGTGAGGAATACATATACTGAACACTAACACTACACTTTACACATTTAACACGCTGAAACACACTTTGGCACGCCTGTAATGTGCGTAATTTCAAGCTTCACCCCCGATGAACCATGGAAGTACTATCGCAGCTAACCATTTGTTATAAAGTTGCTAACCCTTTTTTATAATCTTATTTAAATAATTATATCCCCGCCGCAGGAATGTTGCCCCTGACAGTTCGTATGGCTTTGCGTAACGTTTGCTTTATTGTGGTTGCGATGTTGCTAGGTGGTTAATAGACTGTAACAGCCAATTATTTTGCTATATCTTGTGTTTTACTTATACAACAGTGCACGTAAGTAGTGAACATAAGTTAATAAGTCAGCATGCATATTCTAACATATCTAGAATAAAGCGCGCGAAGGAAGCGACCGTGTGTTTCTTTAATATGTTATGATTCAGTATTTACCTAAACATAGATTATTTCTTTTAATATACATCTTATATTTATTTCCTTACATTAATTATAATTCAGTATACCAGACATGCCTTCCTTAACGATGCTGTGAAAGCTTAGGTTTCTGATTCATGGAAAGTCAAGTTATGCTCGTATGTAATATACCATGAATTTCTGATTCACAGGAGGATAGGTTAGGTCTAGCTTTATACCTTATGTTAACACCAAAATACGTGACCGAAGCAAGCGTCCTTTCATTAACTATGCTCTGATTCAGGATTTATACGTATAAGCTTACAGTTCTCACTCTATGGCAAGTTAGGTTAGGTTTGGTATGCATACTTTAGAATTTATGGTTTAAAATGATATTACCACTACTCCACAGACACGATAGGAACTGCCTATCTAAATGAGGAGCAAAATCGTTCATATAAATGTAAATACTAATTGTAAGACAGTGTATTCAGAGACCGGAACCCCCAAATTACTTATCATTTCAAGCTTTTAATAAATAGTTGAAATAGAACTTAGTTTAAAATAAATCAAAAAAGTTTATTCAACCTTATCTTAACGTCTTTATTCACTCTCAGCCAGACATGAAGTTATTTAAGAGATAAACGAAAAGTTACTGCACAGCAGCTGTAGAACTCGTTAAAATACACAAATAATGTCAATTACAATAATGTATTGCAAAGTTAACCAATTCCGATGTATTTCAATTTGTTGATTACAATTCCCAGATACTTACTTTTAGGTATGTAATTTTTAACTTCTAAGTTCCTATTCGCTTTTTCATTTAAGGGGAACTAATACTTCAAATTCATAAATCAGTGGTTTACTTTTTAAATATCTGATTACTGCTTATATCACTTTATCCCAGGTATAAGAACAAAAAATGTGCTGTGTGCAAGGCCTTTCAACAGACTTTATCCAAAGAAACAATACGAAAAGAAGCTTTTTTTTAAGAACAATTTGTAGAAGCTTGCGTGGAGAAAGGCATGTAAATATAATATATTACATGTGATTTTATTTTTTACTAACATAAACACATCCCTGATTAACTACTTATTAAATTATTTATTTGGACTCCCCGGAAATTGACTTCAGAAATGCGTGCCTGGCAAAAGACCAATATGACGCACTTCAACTTGCTAAAAAATATGATGTTAATATAAATCTAAAAGTACAGAGTGACATTGTGTCAGAAGTGAAAACACATAAATTTTTGGGTATTGTGTTAGATAATCGACTAACTTGGGCTGATCATATTGAAAACATATGCGGAAAAATTAGTAAATCATTATATCTCTTAAGATTATTCAGCAAGTACAACAATACAAATATCCTAAAATTAATATACTATGGATCTATATATTCATATCTAATCTATGGAATAGAAATATGGGGATCAGCAGGCAAAACACATATGGATAAACTGCTTATTTACCAAAAAAGTATCTTAGGATCATATATAATCTAAAAGCAAGAGAATCTTGCTCGGATACCTTTATAAATAAAAAAATAATCACCATCTACTCTCTGTATGCTTACACAGCTATAATGTTTATTGTGGACAACTGTAATGCAGTTAAAACTGTCAAGTACATGAACATAACACCAGAACCAATATGAATTACTATAGAGATAGTGTAATTAAAACTGTCTCTCAAAAGAATGTACGTATACTAGGAATTAAGCTTTACAGTAAACTGCCATCTGATATTAAATCAATAGCTAGCATCTTAAAACAGCAGTTTAAATAGAAGTTAAAGTCTTTCCTCATAAACAAATGTTTATATAACATTGTAGCTTTAATTATACTTGAAAGTGTTATATTCATTAAGCTGATTAAGGGATCATGTGTAGAATTAGTTTCTAATGCTGTAATTGATTATGTAAATTAGATTTTAATGTTGTAGAATTGACTATGTACAATGAGTATTAATGAAGAAAAATTGAGTATGTCAGAAATTGTAACCAACAATCTGTTGACAGTAAATATTATTATTACCATATACTCGTAGATTAACAGGTACTATCTCAAGCATCTTTATAATTTTCAAGAACTATCACAAACATTACTTTCAAAAGAAATTATCTCCTAAACCTATAAGCTTCAAGAGCTATCTCCAACCTTACTTTTAGCCTTTTAATTTTTTTTTGTGTAATTTATGTCCTCCAATGTTAAGTCATATCGGACGTTGAATGAATTGGGTGAAATGATGCTCAAATGAGTCTAGGGTCCATGGAGCTTAGTTACCTGACATTTGTCTTGGAAGGATAAGAGAAAACCCCGGAAAAAGTCTTACCCTGACTGAGATTTGAACTCGGGACCTCTTGAGCGTGAGGCAGACACACTACCGATTTGGGCAGCCTTCTAAATAAATCATCAGATAAGCAATGTACACATTCACTCATTTTCTTAAAGTGGCAATCAAAAACAGCTGCAGACTTAAAACAAACTTTATTTTTAATGTGAAGTGCATTACAAGCTACAACTTAGAGCTCAGACACAGAAATCACTGTAGCTCATTTACAACTATCTGGAGTTTGCTTCCTGCATCTTTATGGTCCTCTATTGCTAGGGTGCCACATTATGCATGCTCTGAATTATCCTAATTACAAATAGCAAACTTTCTCAAGAGGAACCTACTTGCAGTTCTTGACTGATTGTGCCTCATGAGTTTGTTTCTCAACTCTCCTATATACAAAGCATCTTTTTTTTTTTAATTTACGTCCTCTAATGTTAAGTCATATCAGATAATGAATTAAATGGGAGAAATGATGCTCAAATGAGACCAGGATACATATAGCTTAGATTTACCCAACATTCGTCTTACACGGTAAGGGAAAACCCTAGACAGAACCTTATTCAGGTAGCTCACCCTGACCAAGATTCGAACTTGGGGCCTCTGGAATGTGAAGCAGGTGGGCAAAGCATTAATTAATAGAATGGGTGATTGTATCTAAAACGTTTGGTCATATTATTAATCATTACATAGTCTAATATTTTATTTCACAATCAATAAAAAGAAACTTAAATTGCAGTTAGACACGGCTTACCTCAGTGTTATCACAAACAGATGAAGATTCTGTCTCAGACCAGCAAGGTTCTTGTTTAATTTCTGTCTTATTATATTTTTCACTGTTGAATTTTTTTAGCTTTAAAACTGGATACTGCGGAAGAAATTGTCTCTGCTCCTGTGAACTACAGTCTGAACCATCAGTCTTGTCCTCAATTTCTGTTTTGATATATATCGCCCACCTGTTGCATGTAATAGCTTCAGAATTATTCCGCCTTACAGTATGTTTGGTAAAACATTCTTTCTCGTTTTGAGAACAAAAGTCTGGAAGAACAGTCTCTGGTTTAATCTCTGCTTTGATTCTCCTATCACAATCATTACTTAAAAAGTGCAGCATCACTGTCTGTCTTCACTGCATCATCTTTATAAAGCAACACTGGCTGATTCAGTGAGACTACGCCCTCTGAGAGAGAATCATCATCCTTGATTTCTATTTTGGTATCCATATTACAACTATGCTGCATCCAAGAGGTTGTTCTTAAATTCATTAACAAATCTGTGGAGAAAAAGAACACGTTATGTATGTATAAAAAATATGTATAACCTTCACACTCTACTTCTTTAAATTAACTAACCTTTTTCCAAACTTCCTACACACCTCCATCGTTGTCATGCAAGTAATTCTACTTCTGGGAGAGTAACATTAAACTCCAACAATTCATTGACACATTTGAAACTAGAACTTAAACCTTGTCTCCTTATGGCAATAAAATTACCACTCCAATTACCATGTGCAGAGCAATACGAGAAATAAACCTCATCTAAGTTATTTGACAGAAATTAATCATTTCTTCACACTAGCCGTATATAGGCTAAGGTAATAGATTAATGGATAGAGTCAACATGAAAAATTCAATGCCATGGCTGGGATTTGAACCACGGATCTCCTGGTTTCCGTCCAGTCGCTCTAACCCAATGAGCTACCAGGGTCAACATGCCATCCTGACATTATATTCTCCATTCGACTAGTATATTTACCAGGTAAGACCACTAGGGGCTCTCGCATCCGAGATACCACCATTTGTGGCAACTTACCATCGTAAGTACTTGAGTCACAGGCTTCATCATTTAACTCTTATTATTTTAGTTAATTGATGGAAATTAATCATTTCTTTACACTAGCCGTACATAGGCTAAGGTTTTTGATGGATAGAGTCAACATGAAAAATTCAATGCCATGGCCGGGATTTGAACCATGGCCTATATACGGATAGTGTGGAGAATTGATTAATTTCCATCAATTAACTAAAATAATAAGAGTTAAATGATGAAGCGTGGGACACAAGTACTTACGATGGTAAGTCACCACAAACGGTGTATCTCGGATGCGAGAGCCCCTAGTGGTTTACCGGGGAAATATACGAGTTAAATGGAGAATTTATTGTCAGGACTGCATATTGACTATGGTAGCTCAATGGATTAGAGTGACTGGATGGGAACCAGGAGATCCGTGGTTCAAATCCCGGTCATGGCATTGAATTTTTCTTGTTGACTCTATCTATCAAAAACCTTAGCCTATATACGGCTAGTGTGATGAAATGATTAATGTCCATCAATTAACTAAAATAATAGATTAATATTAATATTATTAATTAATTCTAGATTAATAAGGTAATAGACTAATAGATAGAGTCAAACTGAAAAATTCAATGCCATGGCCAGGATTTGAACCACGGATCTCCTGATTTCCATCCAGTCGCTCTTACCCATTGAACTACCATGTCCAATGTGCCATCTTGACATCAAATTCTCCAATTGACTCATATATTTTCCCGGTAAACCACTAGGGAGTCTCGTATTCGAGATGCAGCGCTTGTGACAACTTGCTATTTATATACTTCATTATTAAACTCTTATTATTTAAGTTAACTGATAGAAATTAATCATTTCTTCACACTAGCCGTATATAGGCTAAGTTAATTTAATTAGGTTAGTTAATTTAATTTTTCAGTTTGACTATCTATCCAAAACCTTATAGCGTCATTATCAACCTTTAAAGCAATCTCAACTTCATCATTTTATTTGTTAAAGGGTTAACTGCTGTTTAAGAAGATTAGCATTCAACTAGTTATTGCTAATGTTTATTTCTAATTGTTGGTGGTAGTCTGCCAAGTTAATGATAAACTGTTAATATTAGTTTTCATAAAGGAAGTGCATTATTTTACAACATTTAAAATACATCTAAGCTTGCAGATCCAGCAACAGCATTTAGTTGTGGTGTAAGAAGATTAGACTATCTAAATACTCTAATGCCCGATTTCACCAACAAATGTTAAGTCTTAACATGAGTTTTGCAATAGTTAAAATAAAAATTGCATTTCACCATAAAAGTATTAGCTTAACACTCGTGCGAAATCTCTTGTTAAACTAACAAGCCAAATTTTTGTTGTTAAGTCCTTAACATTTGTAAACAGTCAAGATGGCGGGCATGAACTCAGCTCTTGATGTCAATTTGCTATATTTAAGACCATAATAGAGTACGGCCTATGAAGAGAAATGATTTTGAGGAGCTATCAGAAAAAAAAATTTCTATACAGGTATATACTGTTGAAACAAGTTGTTATAATGGTTACTACGGAAGTACAAGAGAGGTTAGAAATGGCTCCGCCAACTGACATGCATGGTGTGCCTTTAAGTTTGCACAATGCCGGCGTGCCTGGTCGTTGCTGGCGAGTGCAAGGAAGATATGCCTATCACGACCTTGCACATTGGGGTTCCGCAGTTTGCACTTGCATTATCATTAAATAATTAAGGACATGTTAGTAGTGAAGGAACAATCCAGAAACTGTATAATATGTGGTTTAATATCTCTGTGGTGCTTGTTATTAAATTATATATAAAACAACCCAATACCAGTAAGATTATTATAGCCTTCAATCCTATACAGCAGAATGTGGCATATAGAAGCAATATTTTTAATTATAAGAATGAAACATTACTTTGTGGAAATTAGCACAATTTTGATCCTGAGACAATTGAAAAATACCAAATAACAAAGTAATATTTACTATGTAGTGATAGTATTACACAGAATACTTCACATTAAACAAATGTACACATTTCAATTAAGAATTTTATACATTCAGTTTTCAGTAGACACTCTTGCCTTCTGACATCCCTTAGTGTTCATAATATTCGCCACACTTGAAGAAAGTGAAACACAACCCCGGAACCTTAATGCACACTTCAAGTTATGATCATTGATGTTGCCTCTCTGATGGGTTTTAATGTGTTTCATGGCTGAAAATAAGGACTCACATACATAGATCGAGCCAAACACTGCAATCATAGATGCGGCACATCTGTGTAATCGAGGAAAACTTGATTTAGGAAATCTGTAGAAATCTAGCAAGCTTCCTCTGTTTCTGTAACTGTCAACTGACTCAGTGTCACATTCCAAGGTGATTCCTCATGTGCCTTTCATTGGCACCAAATATAGCATTTCTCCCACAACTTCCAAATGTTCATTTACTCCACAAATAAACATACATAACCGAGCCATACTTGATAAGTCAGTGCTCTCACCAATGGCAATAGAGAGTGCAACTAATTATCTTGCTTTTTCAATAAGTTGTGCGTAAATGTTGTCCGCCAGATCTTGAATTCTCTGTGAAATAGTATGAGCAGACAGACTGACACTCTCGAATTGAACACTGACAGGGGTGAATTTATTTGCAGCTATAAACATACGTTGTTTAATAAGTGGATCATCACAGAAACTACTAGAAGATCTGGCAATTTTAGTGCTATTTCGTAACTCACATAAACTGAGGTTGTTCCTCTTCTGGTGATGTGATCTTTTCTTTGAGCATCTGTATCTCTGCAGTGCGTTCTTCTTTTTACAGGACCGAATAATCATTAGCATGCAATGCATTAAAATGTCGCTGAAGGTTAAATCGTTTCAGCACTTGCAATTTTTTTCTGGCAAATTAAACAAATAGCACCACCGCTACATTACATAAAGAAGTACTCAGTTTCCCATAAGGGATTGAAATAATGTGTCGGCGTGGATACCCTTCGCTTTAATGAGTGCCCTTCCAAATCAAACTGACTGAAGTACGGACCGCCACTGCTACGAAAGACAAACCGTGCAAAGCACACACTGAGGCAACTCGGAGCTTGTAGCCCAGCACATGCACCGCGGCAAGCGAGTTGGCTGTGGTTGGTTTAGAATATGCATCAAAAGGAATATGCTGATCTCACCTTTGCTTCGAGTATTAATAAATTCGCAATTTTATAATTCACTGAATTATGTGGATAATACACTGTCCACCTCCCGTCTTGAATCGTTCAAGTTACTCGTCACTTGTACTTCCCTCCTCATTTTAAATTTACCTAATACTGAGTTAGAACATGCATTGAAAGAAATATGCCGATCTCGCCTTTGCCTCAAGTATTAATAGCTTTGCGATTTTATAATTCACTGAATTATGTGGATAATACACTGTCCACCTCCCGTTTTGAAACGTTCAAGTCACTTGTCCTTCTTCGCATCTCTTTTTAAATTTACATAACACTAACAAAGCTAGTTGGTGCTTGTAATAGTGACATGAATTTGAATTAAATTCGCGTCCAATTTTCCCAGGTGACAAATTTCTCTTTCGTCCTCTTATTTTCCACGACATCCTTACACCTCGTCACCAGTTCAATTAACAATTCTCTTTCCATCGATGAGAAATTTGTCTCACCACTTTTGTTTACGATTTTGTTCACCCGCCATTTTTTCAGCTATATGCAGACGAAAATGAAAACAAAACTGCATCGTAGTACGTTCAGAAAATAATATGACTCATCCAGAGCCTTCTATAGTTGTAATATTTACAATTTTCCTGGTGTTAACACGGGTTTGTTAACATTTTCAGAAAACAGTTGGTGAAATGCAAGAAATTTAACAGTAGTGTTAAATTGTGTGTGTTAAAGTGTGCTGTGACAATTATTACGTTACATTTGTTAATGTATTTTAACATCTGTTGGTGAAATTGGGCATAAATGAACCCTCTCAATATGCATGAAACAATGCTATAATCATATATGCATTATTATCCAGGACATTTAGCAAGACACTTTGTTGTCTGTTGACACTGTGTAGCTACTGTACAGAGGGGAAGGGAGATGAACAGTATGCCACAAAAATATTTACTCTAATGAAGGCAGAAAATATATTATGCTAAGGAGCAGAACAAAATTAACCTACCTAATTTTGATGTTGAGAGTTTGATTCCTGTATATCCATCTCATTTGTTGCATCTGTAGAGCTTCTATCCATGTCAATGTCGTCTAAAGGATAGATATCAGGTGTTATATCTGCATCATTTGTTGCATCTACAGAACCGCCGTTGTCATCTCCAGAATCCACAAAACTGACTAAAGCATTTGCTTCCTCTTTCTCTTCATCACTGCTATTCAAACTCACATTGGTTACTATTCTCTCTATTTCGAATATGGCTGCAGAACCTGAACATTGCTTTTCCACTCTGAAAAGGATAAAAACACTTTTAAGAAACACAATGACAAACGACAGACTCAGTGCTTTAGCAGTGCTGTCAATAAATAAGGACTTTATCAGTAACATGAATGGTTTTGATAAAAGAGTGATGGAATAATTAATTTAATTAATTTATATGTATAAAATATATATACAATAATTTTGTATATAATTAAGCCAAAAGTTCAATTCATGTTAAACTGAACAAATGCAAAGTACAAGTGTTAATGTGTGTAGGTACATACGGTGTAGTGCAGATGAATCTGTGAAAAAAATTACACTGGTGAGAGGGCAGATTATGTAGTGAACATTATGTTGGATTTGGATGAGTTTGAATAATGTTCTAATACCTTCCCTTATAAGTATTTTGCATGCATATTAACATAGCAGCTTTGGGCAAAGACTGTGTTAGGCTTATTACATAGAAAGTAAAGCTAGCTACAGTGAAGCAATTTATATACTTATGTAAGGCTTCTTGTACTTACTTCTGAGATGTATTTTGCAACTTGAAAACCATTATTGCCGTGGGTTATAGGGACAGAAATTCAAAAAGAAAATGGTTCTTAAGATTTAGAGCTATAATAATTTATTGTCATCAATACTTATAAAGCAAAACCATTTCTGCACCCCCCAAACATTTTGGCCACCAGCGGCCACTGGTAATAAATACCTTTCTTTCTTTTGTTTTTGAATTACCGACTCATTACTTTCAAATGTTAAATACATCACTGTTTCTAAACTTTTGCTTCAAATAATAGTATAAAATGTGATTGGGGAATGATAACAGAGAAAATACCAATTTAGGACTTAGACAAGGCTGCAAATTAAGTCCAGTGCTATTTAATTTATTTATAAATGATACTCTAGGAGTAATAAGTAAACATGTTATGCATTTAACAATTTTAGATAGCAGAGATACCTGGTCTGCTCTTTGCAGGTTCCATAACAAGTATAGTCTAAAAACAATCCTTGGAAGCATTGGGCAAGTTTTGTAAAGAATGGGGTTTGAAGATAAACAAAACTAAATCTAAGATCATGGTGGTAAAATAGGTTTCAAACTAAAGAGAAGAAAAATGGTGGTGGGAAGGTTCAGAAATTTGGGTGATAAAGAATATTAATTACCTAGGAGTAAGATTACCTAGTAATGGGGAATGGAGTGACCAAAAACGGAAAGCACTGGCAGATGGAAAAATGGCTACGAGGATCATAGATCATGTCTTAGCAAAATACCAAAAATGCAAGTAAAATGGTTAGAAAGGGCGTTTGGTTCAATTGTATAAAGCAGAATGCTGTATGGAATAGAAATATGGGGACCAGATGAAGGATGGAAAGCAATAAATGTTATAAATGGACTATTTTGTAGACTTGTTTTAGGCTTGCCTAGATGTTAACCGAATGAAGTGGCCTTAATGGAATTAGGAAGATTAGGTTACAAAGCAAGGTGATGGAAAGAATACTGAGATATTGGCCCAGAATATAGAATTTAGATGAGGAGAATACCGTTAATCAGTGTTTGGTAGCACAAACAAGAATAAGGGGGAGAGAGACTTGGATATATACAATTCAAAAGATTTTACAGGAAATAGGTGTGGGTTCATTGTGGTTAGATAGTGGAAGAATAGAAAAGGCATTCTGGAAAGAAGTAAAAACAAGAGTTGAAGATATTGAAGAACAAGAATTACGGGCTAATCTTAATAACAAAAGATCTCTGAAATTATATAGAACATTGAAAAATGATAGGGCCAGAGAAAAATATATTGACATCTGTTATAAAGTAGGAAGAGAAGGGTTGGCATGGTTTTGAACAGGAGTAATATACTTAGGGATATAAGTAATGGATATATTAAAGGAAGATGTCCAATGTGTGGAAAAGAAGATAGTACTTGGCATTATATTTTTGACTGTCAAAAAAACAAAATTGGAGAGATGAATTTCTTTTGCATAAGTGATAAGCAACCAAATGAAATAAGAGGCAAAAGAATCTTGACTCTAAGATCAAAAGAAAAGTTTAAAAAATGGGAAAATTTATGGCAAAGAAAGACAAAATGGCTTTGGAAAACAGGGAAGACTAATGAGAACAACTAGGAAAAATAGTATCAGATATAAAGGGAAACAATAGTCTAGATTTGAAATGCTCCATTGTATACACAACCTGGATTAATTATAATGGGGCATGAGAAAATGCAACTCCAAAATGAGGAGTATGCAAGATTTTGTATTTATTGTATACTAATTATGCTATATATGTATTAAGTTGTATATGCTAGATATTGTAATAAGAAATAGGAAACAACTAACTATAAAGATGTTAGAAATTAATTGTTCTTTCACACAAACCGGGTGTAGGACGCACTATGAAAGCATAGAGCCAGACTGAAAAATTCAATGCCCTAGTCGGGATTTGAACCATGGATCTTCTAGTCTCCGTCCAGCTACCCTAAACCATTGAGCTATTATGGCCAACGTGCCAACATTACATTAAATTCTCCAACTGACTCGTGTTTTTCCCGGTAAACCACTAGGAGTTCTCGTAAACACATGAGACAACTACCTTAATGGCGACTTATATGCTGTAAGTGGAGTCGCTGATGAGAGGATTGACTTATGACGCCTGCCTGCTATACCTAGACGACATCATCATGGTCGGTAAGATCTTCGAAAATCATTTCGAAAACCTGAGTAATTTACTACAGAGACTGCAGGCGGCCAACCTGAAGCTGAACGTGAGGAAGTGCCAGCTCTTCCGCAAGGTAGTCAACTACTTAGGCCACATAGTCTCACCAACCGGAGTGGCCACAAACCCGAAGTCACCGGCCGTGAGAGATTGACCTCGGCAAAGGATAAGAGAGAATTGCGTAGTTTACTGAGGCTGTGCAGTTACTACCACTGTTTCATAAAGGGGTTCTCCAGCATCACCAAGCCTCTTACCCGCCTGACAGTGGAACACCGGCCTTATGTGTGGACGGAAGACGCCGAAGTCGCTTTCCGGGAGCTGAACAAGAGACTTTGCAGTGCTACTATTTTAGGATTCACACAACCAGATGGTGCCTTCATTGTGGACACCGACGCCAACGACCATTGTACTGGAGGTGTCCTATCCCAAGTACAGGACGGCCACGAGTGGGTGATAGCTTGCTACAGCAAGACGCTGTCCAAGGCAGAGAAGAACTACTGTGTCATACCGCGAGAGTTACTGGCGGTAATAAAGACCTTGATGCACTTCCACAAGTACCTCTACGGTCACCCATTCCGCCCTCACCTCGCTACTTAGCTGTGGAAGGCCAGAGTTGGGTCCAGAGGCTGCAGGAGTACGACTTCACCTCTGAACATCGTAGAGGGAAGAGCCTTGGCAACGCAGCCGCTATGTCCCAAAGATCCTGCCTAGCAGAGTGCGGCCAATGCACAAGAGTGGAACAGAAGCTGTCAGAGTGGTCACGGCAGTGCCTGAGGAAGGCTGGGATAGCGCAGGCCTGAGGAGGGAGCATCTGTTGGACGCCGACTTGGGACCACTCTTGATGGAAGTGGAGGCAGGGGCAGACCGATTTGGGAGGAAATCGCACCCAGAAGCGCTGCTTGCAAGTCGTACTGGGCCCAATGGGAATCGCTGAAGACCAAAGGGCGCGCTGTTCCGGATATGGGAATTACCCGATGGAAAGACGCAGAGGGAGCAGTTGGTACTTCCCCAATGTAAGGCCCCGTAAGTCTTGGAGGAAGTGCACGTCGGTACTTCAGGAGGACGCTTGGGAGCGATCCGAACGATTGACAAACTACGACAGCGCTAGTACTGGCCGAGGCTCCAAGCAGACGCTGAGAGGTGGTGCCGTCAATATCACGTGTGCGCGGCAAATCGTGGCCGCCAAACTGGGAGCCGGGCTCGCATGCAGCAGTACAACGTTGGAGCGCCATTCGAAAGGAGCGCTGTCGACATAGCTGGACCATTTCCAGTGTCCGACCGAGTCAATAAGTAGCTGATGGTGGCCGTGGACTACTTCACCAAGTGGCCGGAGGTGTATGCCATCTCGAACCAGTAGGCGAAGACCATCACAGACTGCCTGGTGGAGCAACTATTCTGCCGTTTTGGGGTGCCGTTAGAGCCCCACAGTGATCAGGGTACCAATTTTGAGTCTAACCTGATGAAGGAGGCACTGGAAAGACTTGGGGTTAGCAAGAACCACACAACACACCTACATCCGCAGTCGGACAACATGATGGAGAGGTACATTAAGACCTTATAAGAACATCAAGAGGAATGGAGTACTGAAACAAGAAGCTCGATGTTGATGATTTGTATACCATAATCGAGACAATAACTTAAGACATACTTCAGTGACGGATCATTACTGATGACATATTTGACATTACGCCTTTGCCAGTTGAGTAAATAACATTTTTAGAAATTATTCCCGTTGTACAGAGTGATCACACTAGAAAATTAGTTCTATTAGCGCGCACTTCCAATAATTGCAAAAGTCATTTAATAACAAAGGTGTAGTAACCAACTTAGTTGATTTTCTCTCTTTTTTCTGTCATGAAAATTGCAAAAGATAGGCTTTTTAAGGTCATTTTCATTATTTTAGAAGTATTACAATAAATAATTACGTGGATACATATTTAATGTATTTATAAGCATTTAGGTTATATTTTATTACTACGTACCCGCTTTGCGTATAATAATTAGCTAGCCTTACATATCAGACACGCAACTCCCAAGAGGTCCATTTGCGCTTAGTCCCTTACTGTACGCCAACTTACTAGTATTTCGCTGTTCTTATCGCTAGATAAGAAAACGATCGCAGCGCTCGTCACTGAAGGCCAATACGCCTCAACGCTTTGTCGAGTAGTACAAATATACTTTCTATGCTACTTAATATGTAGAATAGTGAGAGAAGGTATTGTATTACGCTGAAATGTTCGATATCAACAGTTCAAGGAATATTGAAATTATGAATAAAAATATCGTTTAAGCGTCCACTTATGTGGAGGAGAAGATATATCTTAAAAACGAACTGTCGGTTAAATGACCAGTTTGGTGTAACTTCAGTATTTGCCAAGGAATCACAACAACATTTCATGGAAGTTCCTGAACCAGGACTAAATTTTTAGGGACTGTTTCATTTTTTTTCCTGAAATGTTTTGTTATTTTTAGTAAAATGTCGCATATTAATTATATTTATATATGAAATACAATGCATGTCTTGAATATTCTACAGATAGCCTATTTAGCCCCTTTTACTCTGAAATAATGTTGCATAATTTTGTATAACTGGTTAACTATACGAGATGGAAATTACACTACAACAATGAAACAGTTTATATCAAAAAACACTTTCTGGCATTAACCACTTCGGGGACATTCTTTGTTTTTAAGGATAAAGTATTTGAGTTTCCAAAAACCTTATTAAAGAGCACTTATAATACTTTAAGAAATAGAAATGATACTCTAAAGCAAATTAATTCTATTTCAAATGTATGTATAGCACTGCAACAGTAATAGAAAAACAACTTGGCGTTCTTTCTCCGATTTAGCGTTCATCATCATCATCATCATCATCATCATCATCATCATCATCATCATCATCATCATCATCATCATCATCATCATCATCATCATCATCATCATCATCATCATCATCATCATCATCATCATCATCATCATCATCATCATCATCATCATCATCATCATCATCATCATCATCATCATCATCATCATTCCGGTGGGAATAGAGAAGCTTTAATGTGAACCCTTTTTTCGTCTTTTGTCTTAGTATTTAAATTGGTTGTAAATATGTAATTATATAATAGAAAATGTTGCTTGCGTTTATTGTTTTTGCGTTTATTTGTTAGTTGTATATCTGCAAAATAGCGAGTTAAATTGAATTTTTGTTTTTAAATAAATTTAATTGCTTATTGATAAATTTAATAGATAATTTATTAATATTTAGTTATTTAAATATTTGGAAAGTGTACCAGAATTTACGAATTAGTTACTGAGGTACACAATTAGAGTTAGGAAGACATTCAACAAGAGTTAAAATTGTCTCAAGGGTATTGAAATATCTATACAGAGTTGCTAATTTGGAGGAAAACATTATTATCAAGGAATGTTTTCTTTTGATATAAGAAGCAAAACGGGGAGAGTCGTGGGCGCAAAAAGTAGGGGAACTAATTGAACAGATAGGTATGGGACATATTTGGAGAAACGAGAAGTATTATTATAGGGGCTTTTGGAATGAGGCAGAATTAAGTTTGGAAGATTTAGATAGCCAAGTTATATTAACCAGTGTAACGGAGAAAAGATCATTGATGACATATAGGGAAATAAAGACAGTGTGGGGGAGGGAGAAGTACTCAGATGTGTGTAATAATTCAGGGCGAGAAGGATTTGCCTGGGTAAGGACAGGAGTTAGAAATTTGAAAGGTATTAGATATGAAAAGGATACTGGGAAATGCTCAATGTGTGGAGAAGAGGATACAGATTAGCATAGTTTACTTTATTGTAAACAAAGATATGGAGAGAACAAATTTGGCAACAAAAATGGGACAGTTTTAGGGATGGGGGGAGGTATTAATAATAAAGTAAATGTTACTGGTAAAAGGAGAAAAGAATGTAAGAAATATAGGCGAATATCTGCGGAAAGTTAGAGGGAAATGGTTAAGATTGAGGAAGAATAGTAACAATTATGGGCTGGAAAACTAGAACGAGGGATACAAGGGAGAGGAGGGTCATCTATATGGGTAATGTGTATTTAGACTGATACTTGGGGTAGGCAGGTAGGAATGGTATGTGAGATGTGAATAAGTCATTCTGTTATTGTGCGAAAGAAATGTTACAAATGTCAATGTATCAATAAAATTGTATGTAGAAGAAAGATGAGAAATAAATACAAAAAAATACTGAAGTAAAATACGACAGATTTTAGCTCTTGATTCGTCTATGAGGTCCGACTGTGAGAAACTCTTAGCAAATAACGAATGAACCAAAGTAAAAGGCACTGTTCCCTTCTAATGTCTATTGTTTTAATGCATGATAAGATGAAATTCTTCTTCCTTTCTTTTCGTTTGCTATGCGCATATTTTACAGGTGCTGACCATGTTGGAAAAAATTCTCAAACTCCCTTACTTGCTGCTGTCTTTCAGAATCTAAAGGACACGGTCCCAGATTTAACATAAGCAATCCCCGAATTTCCTGTCCCTCCATATCATCTCCATTATCATTTCACATCATCTCTCCTCTGGTAATCTCTTTCAGGGTAGAAGTTTTTGCGGGGATATCGGAGCTGCATGACAAGATAATATGTTCTTGGTAAACATTTTCTCCTTTGGTAGGACGGACTCAGGTCTTCAGACCGGCCTGGAGGGCCACATAAGGACTACAGTAGGTGGGACGCTGGTTGTACTGGGCTGCAGGAGGAGTTTCCAACTGGTTAACTGTAGGGACCATACCTTCTGCACTATCGTAACTCATTTTAGCGGCCACCTTCTGTCTCCTGTCGCCTCACCTTTCTGCGGATGCTCCAATTGGGGCACAGGCATAATAGATCTAGTGGTTGAGTAAATTATGCGTTCTGTTTAGTTAGGCCAAGAAATACCTGTAAAATCACACTTCATTGAAGAATGAATAAATGAATGAAACTAAATGGGCTTCAGGTCCCTTGCACGTAGGCCGCATATTGGGCCCATTGTGCCCCTCTTACTGGAGTGCTTATTCAAGTCCCGTAGCCTCCAAAAAGGACAGGATAAGGCTTGGATGAGCACTCCTTATATCATCTGGTTTCAGTCTATCTGAGCCCAGAATAAAGCGCCTAAATGCAGCAAGTGCTTTACATTGACACAAAATATGTAGATAAGACTCATCCTCTCCATCACACTTCTTGCATGTGGAATCTGCACTAAGCTTCGTCACATGCAGGTGCCTCTTTAGGGTGTTGTGTTCTGTCAACAGGCCGAAACCACTTCTAAGTTGTACCCGATTGAAGATTAGCAGAATCCTGCTGTTCTTCTTGCTAGGTTCCTCGATCATAGATCGAGCCTGCCTAGCCGTGGTAAGATTACGCCATGAAGTGCCATGTTGATGTGATACCCAATCAAGGATCTCACATCTGGCCCCTCTAGCATAATACCAAAGACATGTTCTGGACCAATAAACGTGTTGGCTGAGCCAAAATGAAGAAATGTTGCTAAGAGTCCCAAATAATTAAATGTAGAAATTAATTAAATGTAAGACTGTTCAAACTCTTAAATTGCATACACAAATGCTGAAGTACCCTAACTGTATGGAAGAATGATAACAAATCTGAACTTTTACCTGGCACTTTCCCAAATTACAATGAACTTGTTTGTGTATGAAAATTTTATACGAGATTCAAAATATCAGATTTCAATATCCGCAAATTCTAAAGTAGAGTTGCGCAAGAGTTCAATCCTACATATTACAGTACTTCGATGAATGAATGAATGAATGAAGGGGAAGAGGGAGGGGTAGTAGGAGAATAAACTGTTATATTATCACTAGGGTCTAGAAGTTTAGCCAGAAATTCGAGAAGTTAGTTGAGCACCAGATATAGATCGTCAGCTGAGTTAGTCATCTGGTGTTGTTGGTGGAAGATCACGCGCATTGGCTACGCCAAGCTGAGACGGAATACTTCTACAGGTGCGCAGGATCTAAAATGCGTTCTTTAGAAAAATATAGTGTTACGGCTATTCCATGAACATTTGGGGAAAGACCAGAGAATGGCTGAGGTAGGGTCATCCAATAGACACCCACTTTAGTTACCTGCTGTGATATCTTTACTATTACACTAAGCTAATACATTTTACTATAACGTTGCACAATTCCCTTTCCCTTATTCACTACGAGAAAAACATAGTTGTCAAAGCTGGAATTACCGAGAGGCGGCGAGCTGGAGTACCAGGGTTCAGTCTGACGGCGTCCTAAGTGACACAGAGTCCCCTAGATCTGCGCTTCGAGTCCCCCCAACGTTCTGTTCCCTACGGTTATATCCTAACTCCATATCCGGCAAATTCCCTTGGCAACGCACCGATGTGCGTCACTAGGGGTCTCCACATCCCCTGGAAAACCGGAGAGTACTTCCGGTTGGACCCTCCTAGCCGGGCATGCGGTAAACCTCTAGCTCCCTGTAAAGCTTAAAAACAGGATCCCTTCCATCCGTAAGGATGAACTCCGTGGGTTTAGAGCGGAAGCCAGGGCAACTAGAATAGCCTATGAAGAGGTGTAACTTCCGCTCTCTGACGCACATGCTTAAGTCCAGACTTTACCAAGAAATATTGAACATAAAATGTACTGCATAAAATGTACTGAATTCAGGTCTCCAATATTCCAACTCGTCACATCTCTCCCCGGCCTCTAGACACTGTCCTCAGTGACTAACAACAGAAGGATAGGGAAAAAAAATATATACATGTGTGTACAAACAAAAGTTATTGTGATATACAGATAAAAACATACAAACAAAACGGTGCCTTCACTATGGGCAGATAGGGGAGGGAGGAGGGGTAATCAACATCCAAGGGAGAGATGGGCATAAGGCAAGAAAGTCCAAGTCCATCCGAGCTGGGGGACCTAGGGAAGGTAGAAGATCCACAGTTCAACACACGCCCAGGTATACATCCCAGGTGGGACCTCCTGTTTATCGTCCACTAGAGGTCCTGCAGCCAACAGCACCATTAGTTTCCGGCGAAGTGCGCCGCAGCGCCAATGTCCTTTGACGCACAGTACACGGTTCGCATCCTGAAGCACACCTGGTCAAGCCTGATATGCTGGCTAGTCTTCAGAACCTAGCATGGAGTGTATTGCACCGTACCAGAAATAATGACGACGTGGTTAAGGATGCAATCACCATGAGGCAGCTCAACAGGCAGCGCCCCGCTGCATCGTCCATAACCATAGGGATGTTCCGCTACCGAGGCCCGTGGTCGACGTCTCCCTGAGTTACCATGTTGCTTGTAGCCGATCAGTGATGCGCAGGGTCCTCCCCCAATCCCTCCCAGCCCGGCGTCCGCAGGCGTAAAACAAAAATCAAGGATTACAACATAGTTTGTGAAGAATTAGCATAAGCTTGGCCGCCGGCCGCAGAGGCGACAGGTA
The DNA here is from genome assembly GCA_030765055.1 of Mantis religiosa. NCBI lineage: Eukaryota > Metazoa > Arthropoda > Insecta > Mantodea > Mantidae > Mantis > Mantis religiosa. The sequence goes on from CM060950.1 coordinate 121,413,285, forward strand.
ATGGCGGCAAGCGAAAGGGCGGCGTACTCGGAGGTGAGGCTGAATAAACGGAAGGTATCTTAGGAATTATGTAGGAATATTCGTGCGTGGGGGATGAGGGCGGAGAAGGAGCCACTTGACGCGGGATGTTCTGTCTGCGGAGCGTTTGGATGGCAGGTGATATTGCAGGAACCGGGGGAGGTACCACAGGAAGAGTTAAAGCATCACTGAAGGAAAGGATATTATGCCACCTTGTTGGGTGAAGGCCAAATATTCTAACAATATACAAAATATAACCAAGCACAACGACCAATAAACATAAGGATATACCATGCAGTGACAAATACAAAATATGCCAATTGAATTTATTATAAACATTAGGCTTGTAACACTGGTCTAAAGAGGAATAAGTGGGGTAGCCAGAATCATAATACGGTGGTAGGATGGTTGTGTCGATTGAGGACCAGGCTGTAGGAAGCAACCTCGTAAGCTGCCATATTGAGCTCCTTCCTGGCAGGCAATAGCGTGGTGAAAATAACGCAAAGGTTTCCAGTGAAACATTACATTGACAAGGTAAATAGAAGCGGAATGCACCGATTTTACTATCGAGCGGAAGCAGCTCCCTATGTCCTGGACAGTATACGTCGACCTGCTTCACGTGAGTTAAAACAAAAGTATGTGCATCTAATCGAGTGAAAATCGGTCTTTGTGATTCCACACAAGAGAATGGGCAGACCTTAGAAAGGTTCGCAATGGAATCGCCTGACAGTATCGCCTGGGCGCAAGAAGCAGTAAAAATGTAAGAGCCATAGGGAGCAGTAACCAGCCATAAGGAAGACTGCAAAACATCACATTGCGGAATTACAATTTGAAAATCCCTGTCCGAATAAAGAGCAGCCAGATGGGCCGTCGGACGATCAACTGTACAAGTTTTCTCGTGATGTGCAAAGGGGGTAGGGGTAAGCGAAAGGCCTGCCACCCGTTTTATTTCCTTGGAGATTAAAGGTATCTGCAAGCCTACGAGAATAGTCTGTTTGGACAACAGGCAATCAGCAATCCGAGAACTGTAGTATTTTCCAATATCGTCCAGCGACCAAACGAGGCGAAATCTACTATTATTTGCCTCCAGCTGCTTTAACATATTAGTTAACAAGGCTGGACTAATGACCCGAGGACTCAACTGACGAGACATACAAGTACGATACAACAGTTCGGTACGATAAATTTGGATCATTTCCTCAAATAACGCTCCCGCGCCTGTCCCTCGAGTGACAGAAGCATCCGTGACCACATTAAAGGCCCCATCACAAATAGAGATATTAGTTAATGCAATGTAGTGATTATAGTGACGAGCCATCGATATAATATGATTACTACTACCATCAGATACAAAATTATTATGAACATGTTGTTTGTCTACTAATACAAAGTGTGCCCCAAATAGTGATCCGTCTCCCTTCAAGGGGTTACTGTGTGACCGAAACAACTGCACGTAATCCCCTTGGACAGCTCTAAGTTTTTACATCATCCAATCGCAGAACAAAGTTTGTGTCTTGTTAATCTTACAATAAGATGACACAGGGGCACGTAGCCCACACTGCGGTGCTCTAAACAACAAGGGTATGGACGTCTGATAGAAAGTAACATTGGGTAAAAAGTGAAAATCTACCCCAGGGGTGACCATAATACGGGAACTCCCAAGCTTCCCTCCCGCGAATATAGGGCCAGCAGCCCAAAGTATAAAAAAAAACTTCAACATTACTGTGCACAATTACCCAGTTACACTCACTACAAAACACTGGGGAAAGAAAGAAAAAAAAACAGAGATCCCTTAAAAATATCAAAACTAAAAGTGCCGGCACAAAAGGGGAGGGCTCAACCCTCCTATACCTCTTTATGGAGGGCTCCCGGCTAGAGGGGCCGTGTAAGGAAATCACCCCCTAACACGTAGCCTTCCTTGAAATGTGCACGATTCCCCTTGAAAGGCCATGTATGAAACACTCTTACGGGGAAATCCAAAATGAACCCAGGACCCTGAAACCGGAAACGCTACGTAGAGATCAGTTTCCAGTTGCAGAAGTCACTAAACCCGTCCTCTCAAGGACGTTACTTCTAAATACCGCGGGGGTGGATTTTCACACAATTCAGACGTTTTCTAAATATAAAGAAAATGTTACTAAATAGACGAAATACTTTAATCTACAAGGTTAGAGGTGCGGCTGTTTTCTGGAATGCCCCGTGGTGCTGGTCGGGGTGACGTCAGTTCCATCCGTGGAGTTTCACCGGAAGCCGAAGCGGTTATAACAGTATTACGCCGGAGGCGGAAATTCTGTAAACACAACTCAAATAATCGCTTAGCAACAATTGCAAATAAAATGAATAAGAAAACTCCAAAAATAATGATAAATATTTCTAAAACTTCCAGGGACAATATCCCCGAAGCTTCCGCTACCGGCAAACGAGTAGCCACCAAAAGTTCCGGTCTGCGAAATACCATTATACCCACAATAAGTTTAAGAAAGGTGCTCCACATAAATAAGAACGTGGAAGTCGCGGGAGAGGAAAGTGTATGAAACAGAAATTCAGTTTCTCCCTCATACACAGGGGCCTGTGAGAGGTTCAAATGTGGCACCGTTCAAACATTGCGATATATTTGTGAAGGTCAAGTGGTCTTCAGATGTAAGAGGGTGAATAGTAAGACTAGTTAGGGTGGACCATCCTGCTGGTATAATGTGCAGAGTTCGGGGCGGCGGGGGTGAAACTTCTGAGCAGGGGAATCGTGTCGGTATTTGTACAATATTATCTACATGCAATTCACATGAACACGGGAGTGTAATCATCAATGCTCCGGGGGTGCCCTGAGGTGGAGGAGGTATAATGTGAGACTTCTCTTTGCACCGTAAGTCAATTGGAGTCAGTGGGTGCGTAAGAATGTACTTATCGCGTTCCACTTCTCTAATAATCATTTTTGCAGCACCATGACATTGAAACGGGCAAAATTCGTTTAATTCTACTGCTGTCATGCCCCTAAATATTTTAACTGCGCACAAGGGACCAAAAATCAAATCTGTACTAAAACGAGGATTGTAGCATAATCCAGTTTTAAAAGGATCGCATTCTCTAAGAGCTGAACCAGTAATTGGGCGGATTACGTCACCACTTACGGCCACAAACGCTTTGTCATGTAAAATTGAACAGGTAGAGTTAAGCCAGGCAAATGGGGTTGATATAAACTCAAAAATGTCCCACTGTGAGTTTTTCTGTTTGACCGGAATTTTAATGGTAACCAAAATGTATGTATTACTAAACCAACAACTTGTTATCTCTAAATCGAAATATCTGTGGGCCTCAGAATCATCGATTACCAACTCGAATGTCGTATTACGCAATGAGTATTTAAGAGCCCGAAGTTCATGCAGGAAAATGTGATAAGGTATCAGTGATAACGGAAATAGATGTGCGCGACATAGGGCCATTGCATCTGTCTGTTTTAACAACAACAACAACAAGTGCACAGCCCGCTGAGTGTTTTGTAATATCTCCCACATTATCAAGTACTGATGAGATGACACGTTATCTAGTTTGGTGCGCAATGAATTATAAGTAGTATTAGCCGACATCACCACCTGTCGTAACTGAATATCAATCTTTTCAAATGACTTAGTTACCTTTTCATTATAGTCAGCAAGATTATGCATATTTGAAGTGAGCCAGGAGTGATCATTAGTAACGAGTTTTTGGAGACTGCTGAAATGATCTTCGAGTTCACGATCCGACATGGCCAAGGTGTTCAATTGTGTGCTGATAGCCACATCACAACAAAAATGCAAAATGTCACCTCGTTTTAGTCGCGAGCGTTCCCTATGCGTAAAATTAAAAATTGCTTCATAAAGTTTACTAATTTCAGCATCCAGGGTATTGCCAATCAAATCAATGTCATCAGCCATTCTGTCGAGTGTTGTAGGAAAAGCGCGCCTAGGAATTGGTCGGCCAAGCGTCAGAGGCAGGAGGTCGACTTTTTCCCTCATTATTCGAAAGGTTAAGGGAATCGAGGCCTGGTAGGCGATCGTTTCCGGGAGCTTTCGCCATGACGCACCTGCGACGACTTGAACGGGGATCGAAGTAGTGTCATCAGCAGCTCGATTCCGACCAACAAGAACACCGAACAGAAGAAGTAGAAGCATCTGAAAACACGGAGGAAGGCAGTCACAGAGCAGACAGAGAGGTTTGAATACCTTCCCCCCCCCCCAAAAAAAAGAAAAACAACAAATAAAGAAATAAATAAATTACAAAACTAAGAAATATATAAGGTAAATCTAAAACATATTGTATGAGTTTATGTAACAGCATAGGTAAATTCCACCGGATATGTGCTACTGCACCACATGGAAGAACACCGGTAACCACAGAAAGATTCCCGAAGGAGAGGACGAGAGACAAAGTAAGTGTAATAACAAAACCGAGTAACGCACCGAGGTTTACAGTATGATCATGTCAGCCGCCGGAGCAACCCATCGAGTGAGGAGTTGGTATACCCACGCCTACGGCCTGTGGCACCTGCCGCACCATAGCCTACATAAACGACTTGTATCTTCCCCTGCTCCAGCAGGCTTTGGATAACTGGGTGGTTAGTACTACAGCTTTATCTCCTCACCGAATTTATTTCGCGTGGGCGGGACGAGTTATGCAAATATTTGTTACGGTGGATTAAAGAATGCAGGCCATTTTAAGTTTGCCTGCCTATATGTTAACACGAGAAAGTAATAATAGACAGAAATATGTCGCTCCCTTTCGTGTAGAGATAGCGAATTCCGCCTTATATTCAGGTCAAGTTCACACATCCGACAATAACAGTGACTAAGTTGAGCAGTCGGAACATCATGAGTTTTAAAAGCAATATTCCTTTAACCTCCATGAAGTCGGGTGTGAATCGATATTTGGCCTAAGAACATGAGCTCAATTACTAGTACTAAAATTACGACAGGGAAAAGAAAAAAAACTAAACAATCATCAGTTTAGAAAATAGAAAACTGTTACATACGGTCATGTTTACATTACATCCTGATTGAAGTAAGACAAATTTCTTATTTTATCTCTTTAATGTCATCGGGGTTTAATGTTTGCCCACTTTTCCGGAAATTAAATACTTGCTTTAACTATGAATAATATTTATAAAATTGTTATAGTGCACGAAATGTTTTAATGCATGTGTATAGTGGCTCACTGGAGTTATTACATAATGGGTTTGTGATACTATGATTATTACATATGAAATCAGTAAAGTGACTGATTTTTGTGTTCTTATAACAAGAAAATTCAATGCCATTCACTCACGATGTAGCTTAACAAGGAGAAGATGCTTTAATTATTTGTTAATGAATTACTACGTGGTGCATCTGTACAGGAAGGGCAATGCACTATGAAAGGGGGAGGGCCATCTATATGCGTTCTCTGGTTCGGTTGATTCCAGTGTTTATTACATCGTTTATATAACTGAAAAGCATCCTTACATCTCTGTGAAAGTGCCTCCCATACAACATCCACGTCTTGTGGCGGGAATTCTTTAAGAAATGCCGGCCCCATCTCGGCAATGAAAAGCCATTCATCTTCACTTAGGGGCTGGAGGCACCTCCACGCACTCAGGTATTTACCGAGAATTTTCGCCATAGTCGTCACTAAAAAGTGAAACAAACAAAATAAACAAGGAAAATCCTAATTACTGTAGAATTTCTAAGTCAATTAACGAGTAATTCTTTATATTCATTTATATATATGTATATAGATATATATATAAATGTTTATTATATATATACATATTTTGTATGTTTTTGTGGTTGTTTCTCTCTCTATCTTTTTTTAACATTGCTGAATGAGAATTCCGATCATCAAGATAGTGAAGACTGTTGGAAACATGCCTATTAATAATACGTAGGGAGATGTTTGTTTTCCTACTCCATTATGTGAGAAAACAGGAGGGTAAAGTTCCATGGTACTAACTGGAGTAGCTTTAGTACAAAATGGGGTGTCATAACCTATATCACAGTGACACTGATATTTATTATTACAAACTCCATGGGTGCTACAACGACATGTGCGATTTTGAATAGTGGCAACTGAAACACATGTCTGATTTATGCATAATTTATTTGTTCCACACTTGGCACCATTGGGTACTAACCCTGGTTGAACCACATCTGTCCCCAAGTCAACTATAACCGTAGTACACTTTTCATTAGTACTATATTTTAGGGTATGGTCTATTCTAACGTACTGGCGCATTCCAAGTTCTAGTTCATGGCTTTGTTCATAGCTACACTGTAAACTTCCACAATATAAATCTGTCGTGTTGCATTTAGTATACCGATTATAAAGATAATCGTACCCACAATTACCATTGATGCCACCGCGGTCATTATTGTGACGCGGACGGCGAACTCGCGTTGCCGATCGATAATGCGGACTGGCGGTGGTGGCGGGGGGGACGCAAGGGGTGGCACCTCCTCCTACCGCGCGAAGGTGCTCGAAGGCTCCAGAATGATTTCCCCCTCCATAATGGAAGAATCCAGAGGTTTCGGGGCGATCGATACAACCGAGGCGACGGTTAGTTGTATGGAGGACGTCGCGGTGTCCGGACGTGTAGTGAGTTGAGTGAGTGACCGTGAGCCAGGCGGACGTGTAGTCGAGTTGAGCGGACGGGTAAAGACGAACTGGCAAGGTTGAATGGTGTAAATTAAATTGCAGTTGTGTACGTGCATCGGAACGGTAACGGACAAACTGGTAAATTGTAATTGTGTATAGTAACTATAATTGGAATAAGGTGAAAATAAAGAACATTTTTAAGTTTGTGTATGTGGACTTTTCATTTCACGATCCCACAAAGTCACATTATTTTGATAGCATTCAAAATCCATGCTTTTGGAAGATTTTCCCCATAATTTTCGGCATTGATTCGTGTGAGTGGTACAGGAGCCGTGATAGCAAAATGCTTTTCCTTTCTTACAGGGAGTGCCGTCCATTTTATAAACATTATCTGGGCAAAATGATGAAGTACCATCACAATAATCTGGAAGGTCACATTCGGAAGTAGAGGCGCAGCACAATGTACCTTGACTTTTTGGGAGACAAGTTTTAACATAACAGCATTTACCGGTTGCGCAGGAGGCGTTCTGATATAGTGAGCACGTGGATGCATTACAACAAAAATTGTCTATATCACATTCCTCACCTTGTTCTAAAATTTTATTTCCGCAAAGGGGGCCTAAAAATAAACTGGGGGGCTTGTTGAGAAGACATAAATCAATATAATGACTTAACGAGTAATCTAATTCACGTAAGTTACAGGGGGTCCAAATGGTAGGGATTGTTGAGGTAATTGATGCTCCCATAATGCAACAGTGTTCACATGGGCAGCAACCAGAATCATGGTGCATTCCAAAGCTGTGGCCTAGCTCATGAGCTGTAGTTGTAGCTACTATTTCTTCATTTTGTATATCATCATTCATGACTGAGCCTGAGTGTTCATAAGTACACATAGAGTATGGGTAAGCGTTTCCCACAATTCCACGTTGAAATTTTACAGCGGTAAGTAACTGTGCATGGTAATGAGGATATACCTTGAGTAAATATTCCCGGCGATAGCGCAAAAACTCGTTTAGTACCTGGTGAGCGCTATCACTTACGCAAATCTGATTTTGAGTAGACCACACTACAACACCTCTGAGTGCAATTGAGATATTTAAAGGGGCGTACAAAGCGTTAACAAGGTTGATTAAATGCATACAATGCTGTTGTACACTGCGTCTGTTTAATGTTAGTTGCATATACAGGGTGTAATCAACAACAAATAGTAATTCCACAATACGCGTTACATCCTGGTGCACATCCTGGGTACGGAGATTACTGGGTACTCGTCTATATTTTACGGGAAACCGTCTGAGTAATGTAGGGTGTCCACTTTCGGAGGATCCAAAATGTGTGCAGTTTCGACTACTCACCAGCGCTTTTTGGTAATGATGGCGAAGAACTAGGAAATTTGAAGTCTCATCTAATTCATTTTTGAAATAAGTATGTTTTGGTAAATGTATTGCTTTCTTCCCATCGTATATGATACCTTGCACATCGTCACATATGGATATTGCAGCCCAGGAACTACTTATACCCCGTATTTTCCCAATATATTGACAAAGTTTAGGAGTAGTTTTATGGATGCGTTGACCATCCGTAATGTATGTTGCATAAAAATCACAAGACAGAAGTGTGGTATTCAAGTGGAGATCTACTGTATAATTTGTGTGGGGTAATTGGTACACAAGGGTGAAATTTACTGCCTGGTTATTTTTGGGTAATATAACTGGGTGTCTATCATGGCTTGTGTGCCTTGTGGTGTCTAGAGGGACACATGGAAAGACTATAACGCTTAATAAAAGCAAGTCAAATATATTAATAGCAGATCCCATTACAAAGGCAGAACTTAAGGGCAGGAAAATTTAAAACCAACCCTTACCCAATGTATGTGTGACGCCGCGTCTTCGCTACGAATCCTTGGTGATATTTAGTGACTGGCCGATGAGTGCTCCCTCTATGAAAACAAAAGTGAACCGAAAATAATGCCTACAATATCAAAAAAGAAACAAATGATAGCAAATGTAACATATCGAAGTTAAACTCTAAGCATATGGCGCATGCACACTAATAATTAAGACTACATCCTAACAAATCATGACCACAGAGGGCCAGTGTCTTCTCAATAGCTCATAATTAAATTATTAAATCAGATTTTCCGAGTTTAGGGCGAAAAGTACACCCTCCAGTGGTGGTGCTATATGGGAACATTTAAACCTCTCGTCTCTCTATTTCTGATAAGTATCATACTCTTCTTACCACTCACCCCCATATTCAGGACATTTAACAATGTTTTACCCTGAGGCGGGTACCTTATTTTTTTCTTTATATCTTTTTTCTTTATGAGCCTTACTCAGAATTTACTCACTATAATACTAAATTACTTTTCACTTATTATCCTACTTCAGCTAGTCTATTGTACCTGCTTAATTTGTTTCGTCACCATGTTACACTTAGCTTATCCTTATTGCACATAGTAGGGAAACAGTCTGGACACATGGACTGTTTGTTGCTTTAGGCGATGTCCGCTGTTTGATTGAGTTACATAATTTACTGGGGATAATTTCTTAACAACGACAAACAGGTCGTAGTACTTATGCAAAAGTTTAGTGGTTTTCCCCTTCTTGCGGATTGGGGTAAATAACTTAACTAATTGGCCTGGAGTAAAATTAACAACCCGCCTTTTCCGGTCAAAGAGGCTTTAAGATTTCACCTGTGACTTAGTGATGTTATCCCTTGCAACTTTCCTAGCTTGCAAAATTTGCTCCTGAGTCTTTTTAATAAATACATTTTCTGTCGTGGCCTTTAACTGCACCTCCTCAGGCAATGTTGGCTGCCGTCCGTACATGAGGAAAAATTGTGTTTCTCTCGTAGTTTCCTGTTTAGACGAATTATAGGCATAAACAACATGGGGTAATGCTACATCCCAATCATTTTGTCTAGATGAACAAAAATGACTCAACATATTGACAATACTTTGATATCCTCGCTCTATTAACCCATTACACTGAGGATTGTAGGCGGTGGTAAAAGTGGGTTTCACCCCCATAAGTTTCAAAAGATGTTGTGTCACATCGCTCATGAACACGGCCCCTCGGTCGCTCGAAAGCCTAACCGCAGCGCCATGTCTGCAAATAATCCGTTCCAGAATAAATCGAGCAGCATGCTCAATTGTGGCCCGGGGCAGTGCATCTGTCTCCAAATATCTGGTGGCGTACTCCACAGCAGCTATAATCCACTTCTTGCCTGATTTACATTTCGTGATTAGTCCGATTAGATCTATCCCCCAACACTCACCAACCTCTGTTACGGGAATTGGCTGCAGCAAGGCCTCCGGCTTAACGTTTCGAGGTCCCTTACGAGACTGGCAACTCCAACAAGTCTTAACATAACTTTCTATCTGCTTTCGAATTCCAACCCAATAATAGCGAGAATGTACTTTAGTAAAAGTCTTAGTAAATCCGAGGTGTGCCCCAAGGGGTGATTGTGAGAGGCATAAAGAATTTCATTCTTAAGGGACTCCGGAATCACCATGAGATGAAGAGGACCCGAGGATCCAGCGTTCTTCCGATACAGTACCCCTGACTTCAGCAGGTAAGTTGCCGCCTGGCGGCGCATTTTGGCTGGGGCTCCAGCCGGGTTTTCTGCAGCTGCAATAATAGGGGCAAGTTGTGGATCCTTCCTTTGTTCATCCGCTACCTGAGTGGAAGTTAACAAACAAGTTATTAATTAGTCTGTTTGTGCCAATTCTTCGGAACTTGCTGTATCTATAGGGAACCGGGAGAGGGTATCTGCGTCCGTATGCTTTTTTCCGGATTTATAGACTATTGTATAGTCATACTCTTGTAATTTCGGAGCCCATCTAGCCAACCTACCGGTTACATCTTTCAGGTTACGCAGGTAACACAGGGTATGATGATCGCTAACTATTTGCACCGGATATCCATATATAAAGGGTCTATAGTTACAAAGTGCGTATACCAGTCCCAGCAGTTCCTTTTCGGATACACTGTAGTTTTTTTTTCATATTTTGTAAGCACACGACTACTATAGGCTATGCGATGCCACATCCCATTGATCTCCTGTAAGAGGCAACACCCTATGCCTACTCCAATATCATCTGTATGTATTTTTGTAGGTGCACCCGGGACGTAGTGTGCTAGGACTGGAGCGGTATTTAGGGCTCGTTTGAGGTGGTCGAAGGCCTTTTGGTGTTCCTCCTTCCATATAAAGCCTTGATTTATTTTTGTGAGCGAATGCAAAGGGTGAGCTATGGTGGCAAAGTTCTCCACGAACCGCCGGTAAAAGCTGAACAACCCCAATACACGACGAACCTCCCGTACGGTCTTATGTGTGGGCAGTTCCACAATAGCTTTTATCTTATCTGTGTCTGGAGAAATCCCCTGTTGAGATACCTCAAACCCCTAAAGTTTAATATTTGTCATCGCGAAGAAGCTTTTTTCGGGTTTTAATTTAAAATTACACCTTTCCAACCGCTGGAACACTTCCTCTAAATTAGCCAAAAGTTACTCATAGGTTTTCGCGAACACCAGGATATCATCCAGGTAAACTATTGCCTTCTTATACTTCGGATCTCCGAGCAATTGATCAGCTAGTGAGCTAAAGTATCTAGGGGCGTTAACCAAGCCGAAGGCCATTCTATTGAATTCCCAGCATCCATCACTCGTGATGAAGTTAGTATACCTTTTACAATCTTCAGCTATGGGCACCTGGAAGTATGCACTTAACAAATCCAATGAACAGTACCATTGCGAATTTCCTAAGTAACTGAGCAAGTCGTCTATTAGTGGCAAAGGGAAAGATGAGGTAACTGTTATACTGTTAACCTTCCTAAAATCTACACAGAACCTAGTCGTTCCGTCTCGCTTTTTGACCAAGACTACCGAGGATGCCCATGGGCTAGAAGAATCTCGGATAATACCAGCATCCTTCATCTCTTTAACCTGATTGTTGATTATCTGCCGCTGGTGGTGAGAGACCCTGTAGGTTCGCTGCTTAATAGGGGTGGGGTCGTTAACCTCAATTCTAAACTCATTCACATTAGCTGTCCCTAGATCCTGCAATCTATCGGCAAAAATATGTGAATATTTCTTTAATAAGACTTGTAAGGAACATCTTTGTTGAGCAGTAAGTTGCGAATTCAAATGGAAGTTAAAATTATTAACCTGAGTATCCAAAACATCCTGAGCGTCCCAATTATTACCTTGTACTAGAGCTACGTCGTAAATTTCCCCTAATGACGTACCCGAAAACAGAGTCTGTGGCACCGCTGTATTGTTATGTACCGGTACCCGAATTTCTGAAGCCACCATTCACAGAACGGGTGCGATCTGAAGTTGCTTCTTCTGCATTAGACTGAGGGAGGGTTCTATCAAAATATCGCGAGTGTGCTGATTTGAAAGTTTGACAGTTACATACGAGGTGGAAAAAGGGGGTAACCGTAAATCTTCAAACACTGCGGCCTTACGTGCCTGCTCAATTTGTGGTTCGAGTGTAATTTGCGACAACGGACAATGTTGCTGTTCCCCACATGGCAAAGAAACGCACTTACTCTGAGAAATATTTAAACACGCTGTTGAAAAACGAAAATCTAAAACTGCATGGTAACGTTTGAGAAAATCCATGCCTAATAGAAGACTATAAGGGAAATCGGCCACAACTAACAACTCCTCACTGAAACCGGTGTTTCCTAACTGAAATTGAAGGATCGTATAATAAGAGACATCTAAAAGTTTATTATCCGCGGTTTTGAGAATAAACGGACTTGGCAAAGGGAGTTTAGGGCCATGAACAAAATTAGCATTAACAATACTGACAGCGATCTCCGTATCCAGTAGTACATCAATTATCAATTCGTTTATAGTGCCTTTGAGGGTCAAAACATTTGCCGGCGTGATGGTGTTAACATGTCGGCCCTCAACAGTTGTGTATTCCGACGTCACGGTTGATTCAGCCGTGACGGACGTTCCCCATTTGGGCGATTTTGATTCCTGGTGCAATTGAGGGCAACGTGCCCAGGACGGCGGCAAATGAAACAGATAGGCCTCCCATCCTCCGTTCTTTCTGGGCGAGGACGTCCCTGCGCCATCGGGCGGTACGGAACCCCTACCTCTGTTGAGATTGCCTCTAAATGGAGAACGCGGAAAGCTCCGTGTTGCCATATCCCCAGATTTAAAATGCTTCATTTGTAGTTGGAGTTCCCGCATATCTTGCGCGAGGCTCTTAATTTGTTCCTCTAATCCGGAATTAACAATGGCGGATACCGGAGGCTGGGTGGGAACCATATTGTCAACCCTCTGACCCGCCAAATACCTGGCAGTCTCTATTCTACGAGTGTATTGTATCAAGTCTTTAACTGTACGTGGGTCTGCTGGCAGCACCTGCTCCAGCAATGATGGTTTAAGACCACGTAGGAAATGCCTGATTTGCTCCCTTTCCGATATGGCCGGGTTAACTCTATCACACAGCGCCAACATTTCATATACATATTTTTCTGTTGGTTCTGTATTTCCCTGTACTCGCTGTCTAAGCTGAAATTCCAACACATCTTCCTCAGCGAGGGGAGCAGATGCTTTCTCTAACGCCCTTCTCAAATCTAACCACAGATACCCAATATTTCGAGGAACAAACGTTTGGAACCACGTGGCCGCGGCTCCTCTTAAGTAACATGGAAGATACTGATTTTTCTGTTCATCTCCCCATCCATTGGCTGCCGCAATGGTGTCAAAGTTGTAGAGGTAGACCCTAACGTCCTGCGCTGATTTTCCTTCAAACGTTCCTGGGTCGATAACAGGTCTGGCAAAGGGAAGATTTGGGGGATTTGGTGCTATCCCAGCTTTGATCCCTGAATCTGGCATGATGGTTTTACTATCCTGCTGTAATTCTTGGGTTTCGCTGCTAGCTAGTTGTTTATCTAAATACCCAACACTCCTACTACGAACACGCGAATCGAAACTTAACACTTCCCTAGATCTATCTATACAACGGCCTGACCTTAACCTAATTTCCGACATATACTGATTGGCGTCCTGTAATTCAGCCGAAATGCCTTGAAGATCTTTCAAAGTGTCAGTACAAACTTTTACATGAGAATCCTGCAACCTTCTGTATTCTTTATACAATTTGCGTATTTCCTTTGAGGTGGGGCTATCGCTTCCGAAATTATCCACGAAGTTTCGCGACATAAAACATGTAATTTAGCACCTTGACCAACAAGTGGTTGGAAGAATTTTACCAAGACATAGTAATAAATACAATATGCATCCCAAACACAAAAAAACACATAGTACTAAGCCTAGCGTAACATTATCACAACGCATGGCATCCAAGAGTATACCTATAAAACCCTACTTTCGGGTATGATATATCCCAAAAGTCGGCGCCTCCACCAATAAATGTTACGGCTATTCCATGAACATTTGGGGAAAGACCAGGGAATGGCTGAGGTAGGGTCATCCAATAGACACCTACTTTAGTTACCTGCTGTGATATCTTTATTATTATACTAAGCTAATACATTTTACTATAAGGTTGCACATTCCTTTCCCTTATTCACTAAGAGAAAAACATAGTTTTCAAAGCCGGACTTACCGAGAGGCGGCGAGCTGGAATACCAGGGTTCAGTCTGACGGCGTCCTAAGTGACACAGTGTCCCCTAGATCTGCGCTTCGAGTCCCCCTAACTTTCTGTTCCCTACGCTTATATCCTACCTCCATATCCGGCAAATTTCCCTGGCAATGCACCGATGTGCGTCACTAGGGGTCTCCACATCCCCTGGAAAACCGGAGAGTACTTCCGGTTGGACCCTCCTAGCCGGGAATGCGGTAAACCTCTAGCTCCCTGTAAAGCTTTAAAACAGGATCCCTTCCAACCGTAAGGATGAACTCCGTGGGTTTAGAGCGGAAGCCAGGGCAACTAGAATAGCCTATGAAGAGGTGTAACTTCCGCTCTCTGACGCACATGCTTAAGTCCAGGCTTTACCAAGAAATATTGAACATAAAATGTACTGCATAAAATGTACTGAATTCAGGTCTCCGATATTTCAGCTCGTCACAATAGGATATTCCACTCTGTGTAGAATTCGCGGTGAATTGCAAGGCTCTAGAGAAAACTATAATGCACAAAAAGGAAAGAGTACCACCTTCTTTTGGTTTAAACTAGTCGCAGTCACATCATTCGATTAGGGAGAAGCTTTTCTCCATACAGCATGTCTGATGGAGAACAGAAAATCGTCTTCGTTTAAAACCTTCAAAATATATATTGTGGTTCAGTGTAAGAAGACATGCACAGACATAACGTAGTATCGTCACAATGAATTAGCTTTCCATTTACTGTAAACTTTGTAAATATGAATGATTCTTTTATTTACAATTACATATTCGGAAAAGAAAATATTGTTTTGTATAATTTACGAATAAATGTGCAATATATTCTATGACACTGTGTCCATCTTGTTTCTACCTTTGATAGACTACCGTTAAATGTGACCTTGGTTGTATGAATACGTGCGCGACTGCATGACATTCAAACCCCTCCCCTATACTTACGAGACGCAGGTAGCGTACTACATGGCAAAGCGAGAAAGCGTATGGGTAAAAATCGCAACATAGATGTTCACCTGAGCTTATCGCAAATACACGGCGAGTCCAGTGTATGTATACCCTATTCAAATATAATCATGTCTTCTGGACAGCAATGTGCCATACATCGGCAGGCGCGAGGAAACATATCATATTGATACACACAGCTTCCAATCGCCCTATTTTTGTTTAGTAAATTACTGTACATCAACTTACTAATATTTCACTCCAGTAATCGACCAGATAAGACCTGATACGGAACGATCACAAAACGATGGTCACCTGAAAGTCAAGCCTCAACGCTCTGTTGAGTAATATAAACCCGTCGCTACTAACCTACTGTATTGTTTTTTTCTGCGCTTTTTTTTACTAAACCTCTGGGCCCTAATTATCACTGTAACTGTGGTGGAACAAAAATCTTCTAAAATTTAAACTGTTGTAATTGTTTGTTTTGAACAGAAACATTGGTCGTAGCTAACATTATCATTGTTTAACACATTAAAAATATTTATTTTCCTTTGCTTTCACCTCTTAAATCACTATTTTACCTTCAATTGTTCTTTTTAATCTCATTCCCCTTCTACTACAATTTTAATACTTTCCTCCAAATCAAAGAAAGAAAACTGTCAATGATGTTGACAGTTTTATAATATAATTTACTTTCTCTTTATGTTTCCTCATCCCTATAGACGTTCAGTGTTTTCAAGTTGTGTTTTAAGATATGTCATAATAACTGTATGTTACTGAAAATTTTATTCTGGTTTCCAGAGAAACTTTACATTATAAATACATACTACAGCTGAAATTAATTTCATTCAATTCTTTTTCAGAGTACGTGGTACAGACATCAAATTTTGCTCTCGTAAGCAGAGATACTACGACAACAATATTCAAATCACCATGTAATGCCACTAGCAGTTCAACACCCAGCACACAGATGCAGATGATACAGACGCTTTCGGAGTCCCCTTGTTCTCCACAATGCGGGCCAGTCACATATACCTTCCGGATAGTTCCACATTCTTATGACAATTCTCCAGTAACATCGTCCAATCCTGCTCTGTGTGGTATTCCATGCATATGTAAAACTCCAGTGGAACATGAGCCAACGGATGATGAGGAAGTGAAAGACACCACCACATCCATTAGCGACTTTACAGAATGTCCAAAACATATGTACGGTGTGGGTACTCAGACATCAGCAGATGTATGCACTTCCACCGGTGATCTATCTGCTGCATCTTCCTTGTCCGAAAACAACTTGCCTGTAATACAAGATCAGAAACCAGTGGAGGGCCTAACTTCTACCTCTCGCACTCAACATTGGGAGCCGTTTTACTTAACAGAAGCAACGGCACTAGACACTAATAAGAATTCTGGGATTAACTGTATTTCCAGATGTCTAGCAAGAGCTACAGAAAACTCTACAAGAAGGACATCTGTGTGTCCAATTTGTAAGAAAAGTAATACAGAAGATCAATAGGAGAGAGGTGCGGGAAAGCAAAATAGGTCACAGCGCTGTTCCACTATAACATACGTTAGTGTAAAGCATGTGAATTCGAGCAGATAGTCATCTATATAAATTGAAACTGAAAGACAAATAGTATAAAAATAAGGATATAAAATTTTCTGGCACTGATTGCAATTTACCAAAAGAAAAGACACTGTAAAGAAAATAGCTTTATTATGAATAACAAATACATGGATAAAGAAACTCTATTCAGCTCTTATGCAGTAATGTTTATTCAATACAGGTGCAATAAATAAAATTTCAAACTGTACTAGTACTGATTTTTTTACAAGCCCCCTTTTTAATATAAACTCGTGTGGTCAGAGGCAGATTTTGTAAGCTAAGTATTGTACCACGCAAAGGTTAGCTGTATACTTATATTCTTACATCATCCATTTTATGTATTATGTGCTTGGAATAGTTAACACTTTCAACTTTCACCAACGCGGCCCGGTTCATTTCAGTGGCTGCAGATAAGATGTCTGGGGAATGAAACAGGTACTCATATTTCTCCTGTCAGCTCTATTATCATAGTCATTCTATTATGTGTTTCAAATGGGAAGGTGTTTGTCCTTGAGCGCTACTAGGTGAGCAACCAATCGGAGTCCTGCTGTGCTGTCATATTGCATTCCCGCTAAGTGTTGTTTGAGGAGCGCCAGCCGAATCAATCTGTATGAAATACTATTCGCGCTAAGACAAAATTTCAGATTTTGCCAAAACTGATCCATGTGGAAGGTAGAGATTAATATATCTAAAATAACCATGAAAACTTCATAGTTTTAGCTCAAATAGTTTTTCTATTACAAATAAATAAACCACTATTACCTGTATTATAACAATAATCGCGACGTAAGCACTGTATGAATACCAATACTGGTTGGCACGTATGCGTGTACGTATATTTGTAATTATTCAGAACTGAAACGTAAATGTTTGACATGACGTGATAAAAGAATTACTTTGAATAAACCAATTCGAGCAAGAGGAGACATTAATTTCCTGCTGTCCTGGTAGAACGTGTCTGGTCACATTATATCTTTCTTTATGAATGATTCGTAATCTCTATTTTCTCTAGAGAGGTCAAAGATGTTGGTGTGTATGTATATACATATACTTTTAATTACTCAGAACTGAAATTTAAGCTACTGCATGACGTGATAAAATAATTACTGTGAATAAGTCAAGGTGTTAAATTCGAGAAAGAGCAAACACTTCATTTCCTGTTAGCCTAGGGAAAGCTGTATGCTTGTGTTTATGAATGAATGTTGGATAAGAAGCTTTTATTTACTCTGGAAAGATCAGATCAATATCATTCAGTTCTTCACACAACAGTAGAAAAAGAGTTAAATAGTGCAATTGCTTCTTGCAGTGAATTTAGTGGCGAGTCAAAGAGGCAGGTATTGCGACGTCAGGCTCTAAGTATTATTTTAAGGTGTACACACTCTTTAAAAAATTGAGCGATGAGGAATATAGAAATCAGCTCGATTTCAAAATGCTCAACGGCTTACTGCTGAAGCGTGTGGTGTAGGTAAAACAAGTGTGTCCCGCATTTGTGGAGAGTCAAGAAAATTTGATCCCAGTGGTGCCCAGGTGTTTCTGTCGCCCAGGAGACATGTTGGTCCTCCGAAGAGGGTTACAAATTTAAGTGACTTTCTCAATGACGTTGTAAGTAGAACTGTGTTCGAGTTTTATGACTAATGTGAATTTCCAACTATAAAGAAAGTAACTTGCGCTCTTACAACCAAAATTTCATACACTGGGTCAACAACATCGACTTTCAGAATTTTGAGGGGATTAGGGTTCAGTTAGAGAAAGACAAATAATGGACGTCAATTTTTAATGGAGAGGAGTGACACTGTTACGGCAAGATTAAAATTCTTACGCATAATGCATGAAATTAGATATTCTAGTGATGCGAGGCCTATTTTTACTTAGATGAGACATGGGTAAATAAAAACCACACTCAAAAGTCAATATGGCAAGCCTCCGCACAAAAGGGTGGCCTAGAGGTATCTGTTGGAAAAGGTAGTTGGCTCATCATTTCTCATATTGGATATGCTAAGACAGGGTTCCTGCCAGAGAGGAAATGGGTTGTTCTCTCCTAAAATACCTCAGACTATCACAAAGAGATGACAGCTGATATATTTAAAGAGTGGTTTTTTAACATATTCTTAAATTATTTAGAAGAGGGAAGTGTTATTATAATGAAAAACGCACCGTATCATTCGGTTATTGCAAATAAAATACCAAATTCGGCCAGCAGAAGAACGAAATTGTTGAATGGTTACAAAAGAGCGGGGTTGAATTTTCGGAAACAGAAACTAAAAATGAGTTATTGCAAAGAGTGCTTCCGTTTAAAAACACGGAAAATGTGTATCAGCGGGATCAACTTGCAATTGAGATGGGACACGAGGAAGTACGCCTCCCACGATACCACTGCCTATATAATCCAACTGAGTTGGTATGGGCTCAAATAAAAGAGGGGGCGGGGGTTGCAAACAGAAATTATACTTTTAAACTGACGGGCGTTGAACGACTTGTCCACGAAGAAATTGACAGAGTAACACAACAGGACTGGGAAAGCTGCGTAAGGCATGCAGAAAACCCTCAATAAGACGATTTTAAGAAAGAGCACGTGACGAGATTTTGGAACCTATAATCATAAACTTGCAAGACAGACGATGTAGACATGGATAATGACGAATTTTCTCTTAACGGAAGTGACTTTGACAGCGATATGGATGAGCCACTGGCAGTTCCTTTGGAATAGAAAAACAGGTAATTCATAAATTATAATTATAGTATTTAAAACTATACATAATTTGCGAAAATACAACTTCCAATTTTGATTTTGGCAACTGCAACATTGTAAACGTATGTAAAATATCATTTGCTTATTCTGAAATCTGCGCCAAGCAGATCTGCATGTTGTATGAGTGTGCGAGAGAGAGGGAAATATAAAAGGAATGAGGTAACAAGCTGGCAACGCTGAGTGGGATACGGCATCTGATTACCTGGACTCCAGCACCCTTCCCATTCAAACATAATAGTTCCCACAATCATCTTATCGTTAATTATAGCCCAATCTCTCCAAGTAACGTATACAGACAATGGAATTTATCACAGCCCCTAGCTCCTTCACTAGAAACTTCAACATCCAAGGCACAAGTGAGTGCACTATACGTCGATATTATTGTGCGTGAAAACTTTCATACTCAATTCTGTATCTAGGTGATGAATGAGGGAAATTATTCTGAAATCCCAATTAAAGGCACCTGAACTTTGGATAAGTATTGGATAGATGTAAGTCATAGGTATGTGACCATCTTAGCCCGTTCTCTTGATTTAACACTCTTGGTGCAATTCTCATTACTATGGTTCACTTGTAGAAAAGATTTATTTAGAACAGTTGCCTAATTAGAATAGGTAACTTTTAACTACCGTTTTAAAATACAAAGAATTGCAATGCGTGTATTTTCATCCCTATAAAACAAAAGTATTCCTTTATCATCGGAAGTGTCATACAGGTTTCATACGAGTCAAGCTTTAGGTGGTGTCGCTTCATCAGTATACTATAATTTAAGGTGCATAAGCTCGATGCATTTTGTTATATACTTGGGTATGTAGTTAGCATAAATCACCCGTTATGTTCTAATGATTTTCTTGGGGCCACAATGAGAACAGGCGCAACATATATTTAAGGTGCATAAGCTCAATGCATTTTGTTATATATTTGGGTATGTGGTTAGCATAAATCACCCGTTATGTTTTAATGATTTTCTTGGGGCCACAATGAGAACAGGCGCAACATACCCCTATCTTAGCCCGCCTCGGCAGCGTAGATGGTAGCATGTCTGTCTCACATTCAAGAGGTCCCGAGTTTGAATCTCGTTCTGGGTGAGTTACCTAGATAAGGTTTATATCGGGGTTTTCCCTTATCTTCAGGACGAATGTCTGGAAACTCTAAGCTCCATGGACCCTGGACTCATTTGAGCACCATTTCAACCAATTCATTCACCGTCCGATATAACTTAACGTTGGGGCGGACGCAAATTAAAACAAATACCCCTATCCTTTGGATACTGTAGAAAACAACATATAGCATTCTCTAACCACCTACCTTTATACAATACTTTCTACAAACTATTCTTAAAGCTTAAGTACCATGATAACATAATTATGTCATTTATTTATCCAAAGAGTTTCCGATGCAATACGAGACAGACGCAAGTATTCTCTTTTCCACCTTGTGGTTAGTTATTGTATATTCGGTTCGCCATCATTCTGTACACCCGCGGAATTCATTATTACCTCCATACGTAGGAGGTAGGCAGATAGGTATATTCATCCACAATAGAGTTCGCATTTTGCTTTCTCTGTCTGTTAAATATTGCACCCCATCCAAGTGTTGCAGGGTCAAGATGTCACAAGAAAGACATGTTTTGCAGCTCTATGAATTTTATGTGTGAACATCGTAACTCAAAATTCGGTTAAATTCTGAAAGTTTTTATTGAAATTCAGCATCATTTAGCAGGATGGTTCGTTCGATAATGCACGGGAGGTCCCGGGTTTCGGGCCCGGTCACAGACTAACCTAACAATAAGGTTTCTTTTCGGTTTTCCTTGCTTACTACACCAATTTGGTTCAGATACTTTACTTCACTTGCCCTCATTTCATTTTAATTTCAATCTGGTCGGAAATGTCGGTGATGGGTGGGTGTGGCGCTGTTAGAACGGAGTTACGCAAAAAAGAAATAAAACGTGAACGTTTGTGTGTTGAGAAGCAATTTCCGAGATATTCCTCATTATTGGTTTGAGTCAATAGAAAGTGGTTATGTCGTTGTAATGCTGGCGGGCGGAGTGTTTTGTACTGCACTGTACAGTACGAGGCTTGACGTTGGGCGTTGGACTGATCCACTTGAAGATATGTTTTATTTATACTTGGGTGACCGTGAACCTGAATTTGAGAATTCTCCACAACCCTCTCTCAGCTCGAGAGAGAATCAGCAGAAATCTCGCCAAATACAACATCAGGACCATCCGCAAGCCACCTCCGAAAATTAAACGTCTGTTGAAACCAATGAAAGACAAAGTTTACTTCCAAGTTTCGGGAGTGTACCGTATTCCCTGTGAATGTGGGACACCGCATAGAGGACAAACCAGAAGGATCATTGCTACCTGAATAAACGAACATGAACGGAGCATTCGTTTAATGCAACCTGAGAAGTCTGGGGTGGCAGAGCATTGTTTCTATAACGGCCATAGAGCCAAATTTCGGGTGACGAGCTTCTTGGCACAATGGAGCATTTACTGGGAGCGGAGAATTAAGGAGACTTTGGCCATTTCCTCCGAGAGGAGCACGCTTAATCGTAATACTGGATTTCAGTTCAGATCATCTTGGAAACCGGCCTTAAAATGGAAATTCGTGGACTTAAGAAGCACAGATCAATACAGCTTGATAATCAAGTTAAATAGTTACGATTCTTTGACGCAATTAACTTTCTATACTCACGCCATCTCCTGACCTAGCATTTAATTGACTGAAAACAGTCTTGTGTTCAGTAATGCGAATTTTGATAGTGTTTTGTCTTTTTTTGTATTTGTGTTTTATCCAGTGATTCATTTGTGGTTATAACCTTTAATAAATATCCTGATGATGGGAGAGATGCGCACTCCCGCAACGTCAATTTCTAATCGCCTTTTCACCTGACTTGCTGCACGAGAAGAAATTGAGCATAAAATTTTGTGGGATATCCGTTGGCTTTAATAAGTGTCTCAAACCTTTTCATAGAACTAATCAAGTTTCTACATCCTGCTGGGCTCATTTTTGTTAAATTCTTCCTCCAGAACATGTTTAAGATCTTGTTTAGAACTTGCTTAGCTTTAATATACTCATTTCTTCAGAAGTCTCCACAAATGCTCTATTGCATTCAAGTTTGGACTCTCAGTAGGCATTTGCAGTAGTTTGGGTACAATATATATTAACCAATTCATGTTCAGTCTTGCCTTGTGTTTTTGTTTTCAGTATTCTCTTAAAATTTTTAACCATCAAGCTGCAATGGAACACCTACAAGTTCTGAATTTCTGTAGCCGAAAATGGCATTAGATTTGCTGGTTTCATCACGCACGGAGCCAATAAAAGTAAAGTAATTGAGACAGGGACCATGATTTCCAGTAAGACAGAAGCAGTAGAAGTGGAATGCTACACTTTTTATTTAATTTTGAGTTTTATTTTTGTTGAAATCCTAAATTAGACTACATTTTAGTTTTGCTGTTTTTAATATTAATATATTGGCGAATTATTTTAATGGAATCAAATAAATAGTTTAAAGAAAAATAATCTCCCCTGCGGGAGTTTTAAAAAGTGGAAATGCAGGTTTTAATATGGCTGGATTTAGCACTGTCATAGTTTTAGCTTTGGATAAAAATACCTGCACTACTAAAGATAATGCAATTAATTTAAATTTTAAAGTAGAAACAAGTACAGAAAATGCATCATGGTTATCAAGACAGTGATGCAGATATTGTAATTATTAATAATGAACAACATAACGTAAACAAATTTCATTCCATGCAATTCGTAAGAATGTAGTTTGGGAAGATTTTCAAATTAAAAGAAATAATGCCTTTGGTTGTGCATAAATAAGAATTATATCTTTAGTACTACAAAGATACAAACCATTTTTAAATTCTGAATTAGGCTCCAAATAACATCTTAATTCATATCATACCGTATAACTGCATAGTAGATGCGAAGGAGGTATCAGAGGAGGAAATGTAAACCGACGCTAATAGTGATTGAAATTATGAAATGATATTAGACGCCCATGGACTTCGAAGAAACGTGCAAGACAGTGAGAGTAATAAGGTAAGTCCTTAGAGAGACACGACTGCTTAATTTTAGAGAATCCTAGTCATAAAAAGAGGGGAAGGAAAAACTGGGAAACAATGCAAAACGTTTCAATCTGCCAAAATGATGCCAATCAAATCTCTCAAAGCATAAGATGTTTTCCAAAAACAAGTGTGACTTCGGTTAAAAATATATCATATCCTGAACTATAATTTTCTGAAAGCAGTAGCTCTGTTCACGCTAACATCAACTGTAAGTAAATAATAAAATCGGTAAATCAAGACACGAGTAATAATGTGTGCGTTAATTATATGAGATGGAGCAAGTAATCCTTAAGCCTTAGAATAATATCCCTGGACCATTTGAATTAGTTCACTTGCAAATTCTATCTGATGGAATTTTAATTACTCTGATCAGAACATTTAGCTATACATTTAACTGAGGATAAATACCTTCAGTTTGTAATATAATTTGCATATGACGTCTGCAAAGATTAAAATAAGTATCTCAACCTCCTAAAGGTTATAAACCAATAATTATTATTTAGTGTCTTCAGAGAGGTTTTTGAAAAGACAGTAAATATAATTGCATTCTTCTTAAGGTGGTATGCGATACGACCTATATACAATATGGTTTTTGGAAGAATTTCATGCAAAATCAACATTTAGCTATTTTAATCGCAGAAATGCATACCAGCCTCTTGAAAAATCATTGATAGTTTAAAGTCTGTACAAAAGCAGAGCTTAGGATTAAATGTTAAGGATTCTGATTAATTGATTACAGCAAATCTAAAGTCCCCAAAATTGATAAAAAGCATGGCTAAATTACTGATGGATAGAGAAAACAAGTTATATCCGAGATGTAATAGCTCAGACGAAACTATTTCAAGCTTGAGATTACCACAAGGTGCTTCTTGGAGTCCAGATTTGTATATAATATACACATTCAATTTAGTTAGATTTTTCTCAACAGAGTTGCAAAGCCTTGCTTTTACAGATAATTCACTCATATATACATCTTGCAAAACTGAGAATATTGACAACATTATTAAAACTTTAGAAGAGAGTATTCTTAGGTTGATAAGGGTCTTTGAAGAAAAAGCTGGCATAAATTGTGAAAGAGTAACTGGATGATTTTTAGAAGGGGAAGCAAATAATCAGTAACACAAAGAGTATCTTCAGTAAGGAGAAATTGCAATTAGCATTAGTAAGTAGACACTAAATAAAGACACAGTATATTGAAGAGTGTCATTAAAAACTACGTGTAAAAAAAGAGGTGAATTTAGCTCGTCATTCGCATTTAAAATAATACGTGAAACGGCGGGTAATTAGTAATTTAAAAGCTTAAACAGTGGAACAGTCTATCATACTTTTAAGGGTAGTTACAGCATTCTATATGTATCAAACTTTTACCATGAAGACCTATAATATCTCTGAGGGAAGCAAAGCTTACTCTATGCCCACATAGAGAAAAAACAGCAATATCGATGTGACCAGAGAGTAAATATATGTTGTTGGCAGAAACTCATATTTTCAATATAGTTAGCCCGTCGTTGTTATTTATATATTCTTAACAACCACTAAAAGTCTAAACATGACTGCATAAGCTTTACTGAAATTGTATTTTCCGTCTATTATTTCATCATAATGGCAGTACTGCTCTCTTCAGACATATAACTAAATTCATAAGTGAGCTATGGCGCTCCGAAAACAACAGATATTTCATACTCAGAACTTTACAAGGATGTGATCTGTTTTAACGATAACTGGCCTAAGTGGAAACAACATGAGCGACCAACAGAAGCAGCTTTACAAAATATCGAAAGTTGAAACATCTAAAGGTTTGTATATTCAACATATATTACGTGTAGCTTTGAGGTAGAATTAACGCTCGGCTAGGCAGATAGGCTTTAGTGCGCACAACTGCATTGGTCATTAACACGCTCGGCTATAACGGTAACAGCTGGACCAATATATTTTAAACAAGCAGCCCATGAACATGAGAATTTATTTTGTAATTTACGTCCTCCAACGTTAAGTCATATCGGACGGTGAATGAATTGGATGAAATGATGCTCAAATGAGTCCAGGGTCCATGGAGCTCAGAGTTACCCGACATTCGTCTTGAAGGATAAGCGAGAACCCCGTAAAAAACCTTATACAGGTAACTCACCCTGACAGAGATTCGAACTCGGGACCTCTTAAACGTGAGGCAGACATGCTACCATCTACGCTACCGAGGCGGGCTGACAAAATACTGTTGGAATGAATGACCTTGTATTTCTTGGACAATCGTTTACTAAGCGTAAAAACTGCTCCAAATGACGCAAGGAAAGGCTAAGAAAAATAGCTCCAAGTTAAAAACAATCAAGAACTCAATGAAGAGATATGGAGTAGAATAGAATTTCGTTGAGAAATGATGAGAAGGGGCTGTTAGGTAATTAGTTAACATTGCTCCAGTCATGATTCCCTTATAGTTATGCTTGATTTTATGTGCATACAGCTTGTATTTGTACAAAAGATCGTTTAGCTTGTTTCTTGCTTCAGAATTTGTAAGTAGATTGCGGCATACCCGCATGTCAGATTTCAATTGGTTGGTGTTTACTTTTGATTTGGGTTCTAATTGGAGCTATGAGATCTCTTATCCTCAGGTGAATGGTTGTAGGAAATGGATTTGTTGTTTGTTGGCTGCTCAGTTGTCTCAATAATACACTGGTTCGTTGCAAAAATGATTTAATTTAATTCTCACTAAGTTCGTTGATTCAGATTGATTTGTAGCGGCGACCACCTGTTACTAATTTTCCTAACAGAATTCTCTCACTTCTTTATACGGCGAATACTTGCTATTATAAACTTCTTCTGCTGCTTCTCTTACGCTGGTTGCGTTATTCTTGACTTCCCTACATTTCGGACTTAGAAATCTTTACTACTTCTTCTTCACGCGCACTAACACATCTTTCCCCTCGTAGTATGACTGTTGAAGTGAGTTTTCGTCTACTCTGCGATTCAGTTCGTACCTTATTCTGATCCCCACTCTAACTCTTGTAACAGTATTTTTTAGTAATGTTCGAAGGAATAATAAATATATAAAAATGTATGTAGTTGTGTGATTGGCCGAAGTAGTAGTGGTATCACGTGGTGTGATGACGTGTCAGTGAATCGGCCAATCACAAAATAAAGTGGGAATCACTATGGGGACAAGAAAATCAATAATCTAGAAAAGTGTGAGAATCTTGTGTCTTGCTGGAGAACGAGGAAGTTGACTTAAGATGTTACGGTGATTATAATTCTAAAATATGAATTAAATACAAAAGTGTTATATTCAATATTCGCAATATAAACAAGTGCATTATGCAATTAAACAATATATGGTTAATCTAATTCAATCACCAAGAAGTAAAAGTTAACATGCAACGATTAAGATGGAAAAT
This sequence comes from Mantis religiosa, assembly GCA_030765055.1. NCBI lineage: Eukaryota > Metazoa > Arthropoda > Insecta > Mantodea > Mantidae > Mantis > Mantis religiosa. Next base: position 121,440,274 of record CM060950.1, read on the forward strand.
CATGATTCTGGAGTGAAAGAAAGTATTATACCGACCGCCATAATGTGGAATAAATTAAAAATCCCGTTACAAATGGCGCAGCAACGTGTGGGGCTCGAATAGGATAAAGAAGAGGAGATCGTGCATCGTGCAGCTCCGTGGGAATTTAAAAGGAAAGAAGAAAGAAGAGAGAAGAAAGAAGAAAACGAGAACTGGTTTAAGTGAGTGAAATTTAAAAAAAAAAAAAATAATAATAATAATAATAATAATAATAGTAGTAGTAGATTTATGTTGTTAAGAAATCAGAAAATAGTTAAAAAGATGGCGAGTAGAAAAGAAATAATAGTGGAAGGAGAAGTTACTGATAGTGTAGGAATGAATAGGGAGGATGCAAGATTAAGCATAGATAATGAGTCAATGTTGAATAGAATAACAAGAATGTTAAGTAATTTAGATTCTAAAATAGAACAAAATGCAAATGATTTAAAATCAGAAATGAGTAATTTAGATTCTAAAATAGAACAAAATGCAAATGATGTAAAATCAGAAATAAGTAATTTAGATTCTAAAATAGAACAAAATGCAAATGATTTAAAATCAGAAATGAGTAATTTAGATTCTAAAATAGAACAAAATGCAAATGATGTAAAATCAGAAATAAGTAATTTAGATTCTAAAATAGAACAAAATGCAAATGATTTAAAATCAGAAATGAGTAATTTAGATTCTAAAATAGAACAAAATGCAAAGAATTTAGATTTTAGAATGAGAGATGTAAAATCAGAAATAGGAGATGTTAAATCTGAAATGAGTAATTTAGATTCTAGAATGAAAGATGTAAAATCAGAAATGAGTAATTCAGATTCTAAAATAGAACAAAATGTAAATGATTTAACTAAGAAAATGAATGATTTAGATGTAGGAGTAAGACAGGAACTAGCACAAAATGTGAGTAACTTAGAAATTAATTTATTACAGAAGCTAAAACAGGAATTAAAATCTGAAATTTCACAGGAGATTAGAGAAGGGAGAAAAGAGTGTAGGGATAATATGGAAAGGCTCATGCAGATCATAGAGATTAATAAGGATGAGAATAGAAAGGAAGTCAATGAGTTGAGAGAGATAATTCAGGAAACTAGGTTAGGTCAGGACATTGTGAAACAAGAAATAAGAATGGAATTAAACAAAGAGTTAGAAACATTTAGGATACAACAGGCAGAAATAACACAAAAACAAAGAGAAGAATTAGGAGATAAAGTAGAACAAAGAATCCATGTAATTTGTTCTGAAATGCAATTACAACATGATGAAAGTAAGATACACCAAGAGGAAATAAAGTTACAAATTGATGAGATAAGTAAAGCAAAAGAAGAAGTAATTTTGCAAATTAAAGAGGTAAAAGAACATTTTGAAAAAGAAAAGGATAACTTAGGAAAACTGACACAAGTTGTAATTGCATTACAGGCTAGAAAAGTAAATAACGGGAAAGAAATGTCTAGAATTACAAATATAAACGATTGTGACTTACCAGGTGAATTAAGCAATCATCAGAAGTCTAGTGATGTAGTAAGTGAATGTAGTGATTTTGTGAGTCCAGATAATGATATTAATTATCACAGAAACACACAGAACATGTCCTCACACACACAACTCCACAGTCTAGGTCAAAATGAATGTGTACATTATTCACTAAATGATATTAGTCCACAAGTTTTGATGAGGAATCAGGTGATAATCCAAAAGTATTTCTTAGGGAATTGGAAGAATATTTCCGTATTAAGAGAATTCCCAATGAATTTCGGATGGTAATAGTAAAACGCTGTTTGAAGAAAAATGCTCTTGAGTGGTTAAGGTTAACTTTGGCTTCACATGAAACATACAGGACTTTCAGAAATCTGTTTATAAATAGATTTTGGGGACCTGAGAGACAAAGAAGAATAAAAGTGGAGTTAGCAACGGGTAGGTTTGAGTTTAAAAAAGGGATTTCTATGACTGAATATTTCTTAAAATTAGCAAACAAAAGTAAGTTGATTAATCCCGAAATTTCTGAGACAGAAATTGTCGACATGTTAATACGTCACTATCCACCACATATCAGAAATCATTTAATTGTGGCTAAGCCTATCGATTTCTCTGATATGATTGAATTATTATCCGAATTTGAAGCACATAACCTCATTAATGATACTACATCCTGTGATGGTAACTATAATAACGTCCATATTGAGAGAGGAAGAAATCGACAGGAATCACAACCTACAAATAATAGGAATAATAGGACGAGTTTAAATTGGGGCGGGGCACCCGTGAGAAATCAAAGATTTGAAGGAAGAGGTTATGATCCTAGACGAACTTATGAATCTGTAATTCCCGGAACAGGAAGTGGAGTTCAAAATAATGTGCAAAGGAATAATCATAACAATCAGTCGACGAGAATTGGAAGAAATGATCAAATAAACCATGTAAGATTTTATCGAGGAAATAATCAGCGAATAAGTAATTTTAATAGGGGTAGAGGTACTAGTTTATTTAGTGCAAATCAAAGAGATTTTAGGGGTGTGAGAGTTGAAAGAAGTAATCAAAATGAAAGAGTTGAAAATACACAAAGCACAGAGAATGATGCGAATATAAACGATAGCACCAACCTAACCAACAATGAAAGTATTAATTAAGGGCCGAATAGGTGAATGGAATTTCAATTTCATTACGTTGGTAATTCCACATTTGGCAAGAGATGTAATTGTGGGTAATGATTTATTATATGAATGGCAAAGTGTATTGAATTTCGAAATGCATGAAATGAAGGTTAAGACAGAAAATGATTTGTTAGTAATAAAATTATTGGAAGAAGATGGAAGAAAAGAAGAGAATGTGGATAATATAAATAATGAAAGGTTTTTTTGTGGAAGATATACTTTTGCAAGAAAATGGTAATATTGAATACGAGGAAAATTAAAATTGTGGGAAGAGTTTAATTATTGATGGATTGCAAAATAATGTAACTGACCTTGAAAAGCATTGTTGCCAATTATATACAATACAAGATAAGAATGGCAGAAGCCAAGTGGAGGAAGAAATAGAATTCCAGAGAATATTACAAGTAAAGTTAGAAAACACATACAATCTAGATCAAGCGAGAAAAGAACAGCTGAAATTATGTATATTAAAGAACAGAAAAGCCTTTAGTTCAAAACCTGGACTGTGTAACAAATATACTCACACATTTAAAGTGAATGATACTGCTCCCTATACACATAAAAGCCGACCTTTACCCATAGCTATAAGACAAGCATTTCTAGAAGCAAGTGTGGATACAAGAGATTTGTAATCAACGGAGTACTTATTGTTAAAATAGTTAAATAATAAAACATGTATATTATTGTTAAATGTCAATATATTGTTGTATTTTAATTAATGTTAATTTATTGTTGTGTTTTATGTTTGTGTAATAATGTGAAATTGTTGTTAAATGTTCATTTATTATATTTTATCCAATGTAGGTATATTATTATATTTTATGTATGTTGTATTGATGTTGTGTAATATTAGTGTAAACAAAATTGTTAATTGGGGCTGTTCTTCGAAATATATGGAAACAGATTGTTAATTGTTAATTCCTTTATTTGGTTATTTTCCATATATTTCGAAGAAGGGCATTTGTAACAGTATTTTTTAGTAATGTTCGAAGGAATAATAAATATATAAAAATGTATGTAGTTGTGTGATTGGCCGAAGTAGTAGTGGTATCACGTGGTGTGATGACGTGTCAGTGAATCGGCCAATCACAAAATAAAGTGGGAATCACTATGGGGACAAGAAAATCAATAATCTAGAAAAGTGTGAGAATCTTGTGTCTTGCTGGAGAACGAGGAAGTTGACTTAAGATGTTACGATCATTATAATTATAAAGAAAAATTAATAAGATTCGAAAAGTGTTATTCAATATTTATAATATAAAAGAGTGAATCGTAGTTTATATTATATAATTAAATAATATATAACAAAATTGGACTCATCTAAACTTTATTTTCACCAAAAATCCGCGTCCACACCTTAGAAAGATCTCATGACTCTTATTAGATTAAAACTTGACTTGGATATTACAAAGAAGTTGGCGTGATTCTTATTGGAAGAAGAAGATCATAAATTAAAATCCCGTTACACTCTTATCACATGACCAAAATAACTCACCCTTCTCCCCATTTCTCAAATCTTACATTATTATTGGTTTCTCATTTTATTTCGATTTTTCTTTATTGGTTAGCAAAACTCATCGAACTCATTGACGTTACATCCCACCGTGAGTTGGGTCACGCCTACCCTGGGCTCTTTGTAACGGTATACATCGTTATCACCTCAGCAAAGTAAATCCTTTTAGGTCTTATGCTTGACCGCATCTTGAAAACCTTATTGTTCCTACACATTCCTGGCTATAGTTCTCAGACATTGAACCTTTCCTTAAACAAGGAGGCTAACGGTCACCTCTTCCTGTCTCTCCGACTTGTGTTCAGATTTTACAGAAATATTTGTTCTCCCTTACATGGATTCTAGAATGTTAGTTGTCTTAAATTATATTCTTCCCATCTTATTCTTAATTAAACCGCTATTTTAATCATTACTCTAATTTCATTCTAATTTCATATTAATATAACAATATTTTATATTAGTTTAACAAAGCATTTTTATTAATTTATCTTCTTTTTTAATTCTCGTGATTTCGATTAATTCGCCACCTCCTAATCGCTGTCTGATACTGCGGTTACATAATGCCCGTTTGACAAAAATGAAATACCCATTATTTAAATTTTGTCAAACCCCCGTCATGACATTTCCTCCTTATATATCTTATAATTTCTCATTCCCTACTTGAAACATTTTCCGGTGGTCACCGTTCCCTCACCTTTATCAACATGGTACATTGCATACATAGAAAAATACACTGTTATACATGGTTAATACTCTAGAAACAAAATCACATTCATGTTATTCCCAATATTTACAATTCACTAGCTCAAATGAGCTATGCGTACTTGACTGAATTACTTTTGTCTCACTTGAGATCAACCTGATTATATTCTATCACACTCCTTAAATACTAGTACATTACTACTTACAATGTTACGTTTACATTCAATAATTCATATATATTTACATTTCCTTATTGGGACGTTTCTTTTTTTGCATTTTTCACTGCAAGAACATACGTCCGCACGCTATTCATGTTTGTGTTATGAAGCACAAATACGGTTACCTCTCTTGTCTACCTGGAACGAGGTGTGTCGTTTACCTGCCTGTTGGTAAACATTTGCAGTCTATTGTCTTGTCTTTGCGCACTTAACACTTCACTCAATTTTCCTCCACAATGTCACGGCGAAAGTCTGTGACCTTTACAATAACAATGACTATAGGTATTTACCTTTTGACACATTAATACACCTGGAGTTTATGAGATATTTACATTTCACAAACTACTTTAAAGTTATCTAAAACATTTTATTTAGCTGTAGTTATTAACAATATAATTTCGTTTGTGCACAGGAATTTTGGAACTTGCAACTCCCACGCAGTGTTTGAATTTCAAACGAAAACGTTACCCGTACTAATTATATAACTTTTACTTGGTATTCTTAACATCTTCGTATATATAATTTCAATCACATTCACACAGGTGATTCTTGGGTCTGCTCTGTACTGTTTACAACGTTTTTTTGACGATATGGCCTTATTAGGGAGATGTTATATCTGCCTATCGGTTTACCATTTCTTGGGTGTATTAGAGCACACGCTCTGTCACCAAATATTTTCTCAATCCGGTATGGGCCTTTCCATAGCATATATAGCTTTTTAGTCTTCTTTCCTAACAAATCTGACTTGTCGAACGATTTCACTAGAACTAAGTCGCCGACCTTTGGTTCCCAATTCTCCTTATACCGCAGTTTCTTTGCGTTTCTTTTCTCTACTTTTTCCATTATTCTTTTAACAGCATTCTGGATCCGTTCTCGATCTGTCTCGGTCGTCACTTGTATACTTTCCGGAACACCCTCTATTAGTGGTTCCGGTGTTAAATTCCCATGCAATTGGATAGGAGCATATCCTGTAGTTAGATTGACTGAATTATTGAATATAAACTCAATATAGTTGATGTGGTCTGGCCAGGTAGTCTGTTTCAATGAACAAAGGACTCGGAGATGAACACCTAGGTCTTTCAGTACGCGCTCGCTTGGATTAGAGCATGGATGGTACGACGTTGTATTATAGATGCGAATTCCGGCATCCTGAATGGTGTGCACGAATTGTCTTCCATGGTGTATGGACGCGTTATCTACTAATAGTGCTTTCATCTTCCCGTATTTGACTATATAGTCTTTCACTATTTTATTCGCGCATGCTGCACTTGTTAATTTCTTGAGAGGGTATATTTTCACAAATTTCGACATCACGTCGATAAGTACAAATAAATATGTTAATCCTCCTCTTCCTACCGGGAGTGGACCATATGCATCCGCTGCAACTAATTCTAATGGTTCCTTCCTGGTGATGGATACAAGGGGGTCGATCTATCTTATAATTTAATGATTTTGCCCTCTGGCAGATGTCACATGTAGATATAAAGGTCCTAACTTTCTTGCCTAATCTAAATATGTACAAATGGTTGCTTATGGAAATCATTGTCTTCTCAACGCCAGCATGTATAAGAGCTGTGTGGTAAGCCGAAATCACTAACTCTTCCATCGCTGCGGGTATATATGCTTTCCAAGCAGGTTTGGAAACACCCTGTAACTTATACAATACGTTATTTAGCACTCCGTATTTCTGTGAATTTGCTTGATCTATGGGCAATGCCTTTTCCATAATTTGTTTTAATTTCCAATCCTGGCGTTGTAATTCCGACAATCTTCTCATCTCCTTTGTTAATTTTATACTGAAGGTTACATCCATCTTTAACACTGGTAATTCTGTACCATTACTACTGATATTTTCTGGAAGATTCCCCTGTGGCTTTATACGTGAAAGCATGTCACTAAAGATGTTAAGACTTCCCTGTATATGTTTAATCTCTGGGTTGTAAGCCATGATCTCGTGGATATATCTCGCAATTTTTGTACTGGTCAATTTGCAATTTCGTATAAATGATAGGCTGATATGATCGGTGAATATCACAATCCTTTTATTAGATATATATATATATATATATATATATATATATATATATATATATATATATATATATATTGTCTAAATTTACAAATGGCATAATAAATAGCCGTAATTTCCTGTTCTGTTATGCAAGCAATTTTTTCTGTTTTCGTTAACCCTCGGGAGGCTGTGGCTATGACCTTTAATTCTCCAGTCGGTGTCTCTTGGGCTAAAATAGTTCCTAACGCCACCATGGAGGCATCCGTGTATATGAGATAAGGTAAATTTGGATCAGGCCATGTCAATAATACGGATTCACTGAAGAGTTCTTGTAATCTTTTAAAAGCATTTTCTTCTACCATAGTCCATCGCCATTTTCGATTTTTTTTCAGTAGTGCTCGCAACGGTGCGGCTTCCTTTGCATAGTTTATCAGGGACCTTGATTGGTACCCAAGTACACCCAGATAACGTTTTACTTGTTTTGGTGTCTTAGGTCGTGGTATTTTCAAAATGGCTTCCACTCTTTCTGGATCAGGAGCTATATTTTCGCCTGTTATGATATATCCTAAATATTTAACTGATTCCTGGAAAAATTTACATTTTGCCCAATTCAGTGTTAATCCAGCATTTGCTAGCCTCCCGAGCACTAAATCCAAATATGTAAGGTGATTTTCCACTGTTCTACTGCATATCAATAAATCATCTACATACTGTGACCCATATGTTTCCCTTTGCGTGTTGAGTATTTTCTGCATCGCCCGTAGGAATGCGCTTCCAGAATTAATTAGTCCAAAGCAATTTCTTGTAAACTGGTACTGATATCCTCCGTGCAAAAATGAGGTATATTGCCTTAACTCAGGTTTCAACCTAATTTGCAAAAATGAGTTGGTCACATCTAGTGAAGTAAGATACCTTTGTGCCCCAATACCGGCCAAAATTTGCTCTATTGCTGGGGTTCGAAAATTATCCGGAACAATGTATTGGTTTATATGACGTCCATCTATCGTCAGTCGTACTGTTCCATTTGCTTTTCTGACTATACATAGGGGACTTATAAATTTTGATGTAGATATCTCCAGAATTCCATCTTCCAACATTTCCTGTATTTTAAGGTCCACTGCCTCCTGTAAATCCAATGGAATAGGCCTGCACTTATATTTGAATGGGGGAACATCATGTATCTCGAATTCATACTCAAAATCACTATAGGTCCCAGTGTGTTCCGAAAATACATTTCTATGTTTACATAAAATGTTATAAAAAATCTCTTTTTGGTGGTTGTTGAGAAGGTTTGAGTTTGCTACTGTTTCTCTTATTTTGTAGCTCATGTTTATGTTATGTTCAGCTACCTGGAAATCATCTGTTTGGGTAATCACTTCTCTCCCACTTGCTTCTTCTTGCCCAAGTCCGTATGACGTCATCTCTAAAAGCCCTTCTTCTCCGGCTATATACTCATCCTTATCATAGTTTCTCATCTCTTCTGCTTCTAATGGATTCATCTTAACTAGCTCCATCCCTCCTATTCGTATAAGTTCTACAAAAAATGTTTCTCCATCTATTTCTTTTTCTTCATCTGTCAATCTTATCTCATTTTCTGCTTCCCTTGAGCTAAACGGATCTTTAATTTTGATTTCCAAGGCTTTCATTTGATAATTCAACTTAGCTTGAAGCGCATACAACACGTCATTACCCATAATAATGTCTACAGATTGCCTATTAATAACAAAACATACAAATTCTATTGTATCCTCCCCAATGGTGACTTTCAAAAGCATTTGTGTATTAATCTTTTGTTTGGCGCGACCTACCGCCAGAGTACAATATGCACTTTTCACGGGCAATGTTTGCAATTTCATTCCATTGTTTTTTAAGTGATAAAAGAATGCTTGACTTATAGCTGAAACTGAGGATCCTGAATCTATGGTAATGTGCCATTTTTCTTTGTTTATTATTGCAGCAATACGTGGAGCATCTCGCACTTCTTGCAATTCTGTTAAGTGATTGTTTATTTGAGTACCGTTTACTATTTCTGCTTCTGTTTTATTCTGTACCACCCTACTCAGAGCAGTATCCCTGTTCAAATTAAGAACTAGCGTGTTCATCCGGGTCCGATGCGGGACGTCTTCTATCGCACCCTGGAGTCGTTTCCCGTCTGCTGTGTCGTATCTGGCCTTTCATCTACCTCGGGCGCCGCTTCCCTCGGTGTGGGTGGAGGAGAACGCACCCATTCTCTTGAGAGAAGTTGATTCCTCTGTCTTACTTCAGGTCTGTCTGTATTGTTCTCTCTACCAGCGTCACGTGGTTGATACTGTCTATTAGCTTCTGGTAGTCGGAACGTCGGTCTTGCATTCCCTCTTCGAAGAAATGGGGGGTGAACCCTATTTCCATTCCTAGTTACATGTACATATCTTATAGGGAAATTAGATGAATTTGAATTTGGTGGTCCCTGTCTCCCTCTATTGTTGTTAGGGAATTCCCTCGGGACGTGGGCATCGTATCTTTGACGAGTAGCCATATGGTTTGTGTTAAAATTTCGGGGATTGTGTGCCCTTTCCCCGTCATGATTATTATTATTCCACGGTCTGTGTGGATTTCTCACTGGCATTCGATTCTCATGTCTATTTTGTGAATTTTGCGTCCCAACGCTTTGTAAAGCTGTTAATAATGTAATTGCCTCTCTCAATGTCTGTGGTCTTGCTACCACCATGTGATTTCTAATGTTCTCAGGAAGATGGGGCGTGAGAAGAGAAATCAGTTCGGCTTCCTGTAATGGAGGTTGTAGATATTTACTCATTTGCGAATATCTCAGGAAATAATCAGTAATAGACTCTCCATTATTACCTTGGTATCGGCCATTTGTTATCTGATTCCTTACTTGGTATTGGACATTGGCGTTCCAATACTTTTCTAGGAAACCTGTTTTGAACAACTCGTAGCTGCATCCTTCTCCCACAGTTACTCGTAGCCAATTAAGTTCGGCAGATTGTAACGCCCTTTGAACTATTATCATCTTATATTGCTCGGGTACACCTCTGATGGCAAAATACTTTTCTAAGTTGGCCAAAAATTGTACTGCGTTGTCATTGCGACAATTAAATTTCGGGAGGGGCAATCCGCTTAGAAAATTCATGTGCACTGGTGGATACATATTTACGTTTTGCATATCTACTTCGCTATTATTGCTCTTTTGAGGAGAGACAGAAGGGGCGCTAACCTGTTCGTTCTGCCTCTCTCCATTGTGTGTATGTATAGAACAATTGGAACTCCCAGGTACCTGCCCTTGCTGTCCCAGCTGTAAGCCAGTTACAGTATCTCTGATTTCAGATATCTCGCTTACTGTCTCCCTCAACATTTGTGTATTTTCTGATTGAATATTTGTTACACGTGCTACCTTTTCTTTTAACTTCTCCATGTCAGCTGCTATACTATCGTTTACAGTGTCAAACCGGTCATTTATCTCTTGTACAAAAGTTACCTGTGTCGTGGTCAGTTCATCTAATCTTATTCTCTCCTTATTAATTTCCTCCCCTATTCTATTTTCTACTCCTGCAACGAGAGATTTGGTAGCTTCTAGGTCACTTCTTATAGTACCTACTTCTCGCTGCAGGGCCTATTTTACAGTCTGGATTTCCCCTGTTATTCCTTGAATTTTGACAGTGATTCTAGCTTCTGTTTCTTTCCCTTGGCTTGTAATTTGACTTAATTTTTTGTCCATAGCTTTGCTCTGATCTAGTAATTTAGCCTCTAGTGATTGGTTCTGTTCTACTAATTTAGCCTCTAGTGATTGACTCTGAAGAGTCATTTGCGCCATGAGTTTCTGGAACATCTCTTGTAGATTTTCCATTACCCCAGGATTGTCACTTCTCCTATTTACATTTAAGCTACTTACACCATTTACACCCTCATCTACTGATCCTATAACACTGCTTTCCATTATCTCTTCATTAACAACTTCTAACTCTTTCTCTGTCTCCATAACTATTTGTTCCCCAGAATTTTCCATTTTAAATTTATTCTGTACGATCTTCTTATTTCTCAAAAGCATTGAACTTCCCCTTTAAATTTTCTAATTTCCCTTCCAAAATACTTATTACTAAGACATTACATAGATATTGATCTCAATGAATGATATTGCATTTACAAGAAATATAAATTGAGTATGTGTAACTCACAGTTCTGTTGTACGGCTGTGGTGTTTATGTGATGTCTTTACCAATTTTTGTCGTGCTGCTCGTCGTCTAGTAGGCTCAGTTGATGTCGAAAGAACTTGAACTTCTCTCTTGGTTGGGGGAAAATTTTACTTGTTAGTTGTTTTTGCCGTCTTCTTCGTAGTCTCTGCTGTCCTCATCGTAGTTGTCGTCGTCGGTCTTCTCACTTCTCCTCGTAGTCGTCCTTCGTCGTCGTTCTTCTCACTTCTCCTCGTCGTTGTCGTCGTTACATTTCACCCATTTCCTACACTTCGAAGCCCCAACGTGTCGGCGCCATTATGCGGCATACCCGCATGTCAGATTTCAATTGGTTGGTGTTTACTTTTGATTTGGGTTCTAATTGGAGCTATGAGATCTCTTATCCTCAGGTGAATGGTTGTAGGAAATGGATTTGTTGTTTGTTGGCTGCTCAGTTGTCTCAATAATACACTGGTTCGTTGCAAAAATGATTTAATTTAATTCTCACTAAGTTCGTTGATTCAGATTGATTTGTAGCGGCGACCACCTGTTACTAATTTTCCTAACAGAATTCTCTTACTTCTTTATACGGCGAATACTTTGCTATTATAAACTTCTTCTGCTGCTTCTCTTACGCTGGTTGCGTTATTCTTGACTTCCCTACATTTCGGACTTAGAAATCTTTACTACTTCTTCTTCACGCGCACTAACACATCTTTCCCCTCGTAGTATAACTGTTGAAGTGAGTTTTCGTCTACTCTGCGATTCAGTTCGTACCTTATTCTGATCCCCACTCTTACTCTTACCACATGACCAAAATAACTCACCCTTCTCCCCATTTCTCAAATCTTACATTATTATTGGTTTCTCATTTTATTTCGATTTTTCTTTATTGGTTAGCAAAACTCATCGAACTCATTGACGTTACATCGCACCGTGAGTTGGGTCACGCCTACCCTGGGCTCTTTGTAACGGTATACATCGTTATCACCTCAGCAAAGTAAATCCTTTTAGGTCTTATGCTTGACCGCATCTTGAAAACCTTATTGTTCCTACACATTCCTGGCTATAGTTCTCAGACATTGAACCTTTCCTTAAACAAGGAGGCTAACGGTCACCTCTTCCTGTCTCTCCGACTTGTGTTCAGATTTTACAGAAATATTTTCTCTCCCTTACATGGATTCTAGAATGTTAGTTGTCTTAAATTATATTCTTCCCATCTTATTCTTAATTAAACCGCTATTTTAATCATTACTCTAATTTCATTCTAATTTCATATTAATATAACAATATTTTATATTAGTTTAACAAAGCATTTTTATTAATTTATCTTCTTTTTTAATTCTCGTGATTTCGATTAATTCGCCACCTCCTAATCGCTGTCTGATACTGTGGTTACAAGATACATATGTAGGTATATGTTTGGCAATTGTATGTAAACAACGAACAGTGCAGTATCAGACACACATCTTGCTGCATATTGTGACTTTGGCGGATTCATAGGTTAGAAATCCAACTTGCAGAAATTCAGATCGTTCTTTATTCCCGTAGAAATACGCTTCGTGCACCTCTGATAACTCTCACACGTTCGCTAGCACTGCCCCACTCTGTTACAGCTTCCTGCCAATAAAAAAGAAGGAAAAAACTGATTCCTCTAGTCCAATGCATCACTTATACAGAAACCAATTGCAGATCTAGAAGTTTCGCGGCTCAACGAATCTTCCTGGTTTTTCCAGAAGTCAATGGGGGGGAATGGACGGTCTAGTGACTTGTGCTACTTTTCTCCCACCCCCTCAGCGAGCGCCAACCTGCCACATGGGTAGGCGCAGTCAGCCCTTCCCGTCTTCCACCCTACACGGGCCTTCAGTTATTCGGGTGACACTACTATAAATAGATCTAAATAGGAAAACTTCTCCTAATTTGGTAAACTGTATGCCTTCTGTAACAATGTTCGTCACAGAATAAGCACTCACTTGACAAGCTTATAACATTAAATCTCGACTCTGTGGGAAAATTTTACTTTGGAAAATGCCCTTGACATCTGTTTGAAAAAGGAGTGCGCATTAACAAGAATATTTGCAGCCTATTTATATAAAACCTTATGAGTTGTTTCGCAGTTACTACTAGACGCACCAGTACTAGGCTTGCCAAGCGCTATATTTACTAACTTTGAAAAACATGTGTGCGCTCTTAAAAGATCACCACTTTACTATATGCAGGGTACAAAATGCAACTCCAACATAGCACGTGTGTACTTTTCTTCACTGACAGTTAATAATTCTTTTGTTTCTAGTCAGGCACCTTATCTTTTCATATCTCCGAAAGCAGATGTGCTACAAACATGGGGTTTGGACAGTAATCCTCAGAAATATAGTTCAGTAACATGGGGAAAACCAAGTTATTTTTAATTGGTATCTTTAGAGTGCAAAAATTATGATACAGAGCGCAAGTACTACCGTGACTGAGTAGCATCTCTTCCGAGCCGAACACCTTTTAATAAATATTTATGAATATGACAAACATTTCAAGGCGCTAAAGCCCAAATATGCCGCTAGCGAATCGACGGAAGGTTGGTTCTGATTGCAGTGAATGCTGAGAGCAAAGCGCTTCTTGCGAAATCCATGTGGAATGTGGAGAACAAGAGATTCTTGTCTGGGAGAACTTCAAGGACTCTCTTGAATTTCTTGGTCGGATTGTACCTGCGGGTTCGAGGGAGTAGTCAATGCTTTAGAAGTATTGGTATAAATGTGTTACCACAGCACATCAAAGGGTGACATAGGAGGTTTAGAGCTTTTCCTACAGAAGGTAACAACATCCGACACTGTTGCCAGATGCGACAAAATATCCGTTCTAGAAATATTGCTGTTACATTATTAACAAATTCATTGAAACCTTATAGTCATTCCTTTACTATAATTATATTTTAAAAATTAAAATGTGTGCAGTAATTAACAGTGGTAGCAAAGAGATGCAGATTAGAGTCAGTGATGCTGTACCCTCAAGGAACACAATGCCAGTACGGCATAATTTTGAGACCATCGTTCAACATTTGCAAAGGAAGAGCTACCCTATGTCAACATTTTTGTTATCTATCCAGCAGTATCGGATTATTTCCCATCACTTTGAATCTTTGCAAAATCAAACGATTACGCCCGTACTTCAAACCAGACTCCTAACATAAGAGACCTCCTTGCTCATGGGCTTTCTGCACTATATGTTGTCTAAACTGCTCTCAACATCGAAGGCCTGTACAGTTAATTCGAGCAGCAATGGAAGACCTACAAATACTGAATCTCTGTAGCCGGCAATGGCATTTGTTCTGCTGGTTTCATAACGCACGGAGCCAGTTAAAGTAAAGTAATTGAGACAGGGGCCGTGATTTCCAGTAAGACAGAAGCAGTAGAAGTTGAATGCTACTCTTTTTATTTAAGTTAAAGTTTTATTTTGGTTAAAATCTTAAATTAGACGATGTTTTAGCTTTGTTGTTCTTAATATTAATATTTTGGCGACTTATTTTAGTAGAATCAAATAAATAGTTTAAAGAAATATAATCCACCCTAAGGGTGTTTTAAAAAAATGGAGATGCAGGTCCTAATATGGCAGCATTTACCACTGTCATAGTTATAACTTTGTATAAAAATTCCTGTACTACTAAAAATAATGCAAATAATTTAAATTTAAAAGTAGAAACAAGTACAGAAAATGCATCATGATTATAAAGACAGTGCTGCAGATACTGTAATTATTAACAATGAACAACATAATGTAAACAAATTTCATTCCATGCAATTGGTAAGAATAAAGTTTGGGAAGGGTTTCAAATTAAAAGAAATAATGCCTTTGGTTGTGCATAAATAAGAAGTATATCTTGAGTACTACAAAGATACAAACCATTTTTTAAATTCTGAATTAGGCTAAAAATAACAACTCAATTCATATCATACCGTATAACTGCATAGTAGAAGTGAAGGAAGTATCAGAGTAGGAAATGTAAAAAGATGCTACTAGTGATTGAAATTATGAAATAATATTAGAGGTAAATGGATTTACAAGAAATGTGCAAGAGAGTGAGAATAATATAATAGGGTAAATTCTTAGTGAGACAGGACTGCTTAATTTTAGAGAATCCTAGTCATAAAAAGAGGGGAAGGAAAAACTAAAAACAATGCAAAACTTTTCAGTCTGCCAAAATGATACAAATCAAATCTCTCAAGGCATAAGATGTTTTTTAAACAAGTGTGACTTCGGTTAAAAACAGATCTTATCCTGAACTATAATTTTCTGAAAGCAGTAGCTCTGTTCACGTTAACATCAACTGTAAGTAAATAAAATAGGTAAATCAAGACACGAGTAATAATGTGTGCGTTAGTTATAGGAGATGGAGCAAGTAATCCTTAACCCTTAGAATAATATTCCTGGACCATTTGAATTAGTTCACTTGCAAAATCTATCTGCTGGAATATTAATTATTCTTAGCAGAATATTTAACAATACATTTAACTGAGGATAAATACCTTCAGTTTGGAATATAATTTGCATATAACGTCTGTAAAGAGCAAAACACATATCTCAACCTCCTAAGGGTTATAAACCAATAATAATTATCTTGTGTCTTCAGAGAGGGTTTTGAAAAGACAGTAAATATAATTGCATTCTCCTTAGGGCGGTATGGGATACGACCTATATACAATATGGTTTTAGGAAGAATTTCATGCAAAATCAACATTTAGCTATTTTAATCGCAGAAATGCATGCTAGCCTCTTGAAAAATCATTGATAGTTGAAAGTCTGTACAATAGCAGCACTTACGATTCAATGATAAGGATTCTGATTAACTGATTACAGGAAATTGCAGGTCCCCAAAACCGATAAAAATCATTGCTAACTTAATGATGGATAGAGAAAACATGTTATATCCCAAATGTAATAGCTCAGACGAAACGATGTCAAGCTTGAGATTACCACAAGGTGGTTCTTTGAGTCCAGATTTGTATATAATATACACATTCAATTTAGCTAGATTTTTCTCAACGGAGTTGCAAAGCCTTGCTTTTACAGATGATTCACTCATATATACATCTTGCAAAACTGAGAATATTGACAATATTATTAAAAATTTAGAATAGAGTATTCTTAGGTTGATAAGGGTCTTTGAAGAAAAAGCTGGCATAAATTATGAAAGAGCAACTAGATGATTTTTACAAAGGGAAGAAAGTAATCCGTAAAACAAAGAGTTTCTTCAGTAAGGAGAATTTGCAATTAGTAGTAGAAAGTAGACACTAAATAAAGACATATTATATTGAAGAGTGTTATTAAAAACTACGTGTAAGAAGAGGAGGTGAATTTAGCTGGTCATTCGCATTTAAAATAATAAGTAAAACGTCGGGTAATTAGTAATTTATAAGCATAAACTGTGGAACAGTGTATCATACTTTTAAGGGTAGTTACAGCATTCTATCGATCAAAATTTTACCATGGAGACCTATAATAGATACCAAACTGCACATATCTCCGAGAGAAGCAAAGAGTACTCTATGCCCACATAGAGAAACAGCAATGTGGATGTGACCAGAGAGTAAATATACTAATGGTCATTGTTGACGGCAGAGACTCATATTTTCAATATAGTTAGCCGTCGTTGTTATTTATATATCCTTAACAACACCTAAAATTTTGAACATGACTGCATAAGCTTTACTGAAATTTTGGTTTCCGCCTATGATTTCTCATAATGGCGGTAGGTGTATATTACAGCTTTCTTCAGACATATAACTAATTTCATAAGTGAGCTATGGAGCTCCGAATGCAACAGATATTTCATACTCAGAACTTTACAAAGATGTGATCTGTTTTAACGATAACTGGCCTAAGTGGAACCAACATGAGCGACCAACAGAAGCAGCTTTACAAAATATCGAAAGTTGAAACATCTAAAGGTTGGTATATTCAGTATATATTACGTGCAGCTTTGAGGTAGAATTAACGCTCGGCTAGGCAGATAGGCTTCAGCGCGCTCAACTGCATTGGTCATTAACATGCTCGGCTATAACGTTAAGAGATGGACCAATATATTTTAAACAAGCAGACCATGAACACGACAATTTATTTTGTAGTTTACGTCCTCCAACGTTAAGTCATATCGGACGGTGAATGAATTGAATGGAATGATGCTCAAATGAGTCCAGGGTCCATGGAGCTCAGAGTTAATCGACATTCGTCTTGAAGGATAATAGAGAGCCCCGGAAAAAACCTTATCCAAATAACTCACCCTGACAGAGATTCGAACTCGGGACCTTTGAACGTGAGGCAGACATGCTACCATCTACGCTACCGAGGCGGGCTGACAAAATACCGTTGGAAAGAATAACCTTGTATTTCTTGAACTATCATGGACTAAGCGTAAAAACTGATCCAAATGACGCAAGGAAAGGCTAAGAAAAATAGCTCCAAGTTAAAAACAATCAAGGACCCAATGAAGAGATGTGGAGTGGAATAGAATTTCATGGAGAAACGATGAGAAAGGGCTGTTGGGTAATTAGTTAAATTTGCTCCAGTCATGATTCCCTTACAGTTATGCTTGATTTTATGTGCATACAGCTTGTATTTGTACAAAAGGTCGTTTAGCTTGTTTCTTGCTTCAGAATTTGTAAGTAGATACATATGTAGGTATATATGTTCGGCTATTGTATGTGAACAACGGAGAGTGCAGTATTAGATACACATCTAGCTGCATATTTTGACGAGTGGATACTGTCCTCACTGCCCAAACGACAATGAGGAAATAGCAGGAAAAATCTGCTGAAAGCCCTAGTCCTGCCCCAAAAAAAGGAACAAATTGGTTCGACCACCACTGGCCAGGTAGCTTTTGTCATGGCAAGTTGAAATTGAAAGTATCATTTTTTTTGCATTTTGGTATTTATTTAGTACTTATAGTTTTTAATTGATTTTACCCATTTGGGCTTATTTATTTTATTGTCATTTGGTTTTGGTTGGTCTGTTTTTAAAATTTTGAATAATTTATATCTTTGTATTGCCATGAATTAGTTCTTCGTAAGGGCGCTGATGACCACTGCAGTTGAGCGCACTTATACACATATGATCATCATCATCATCATCATCATCATCATCAGCACCATCATCATCATCATCATCATCATCATCCCGGTGGGAATAAAGAAGCTTTAAGGTGAACTCTTTTTTTCGTCTTTTGTCTTAGTATTTAAATTGGTTGTTAAAATGTTATTATATAATAGAAAATGTTGCTTGCGTTTATTGTTTTTGCGTTTATTTGTTAGTTGTATATCTGCAAAATAGCGTGTTAAATTGAATTTTTAGTTTGTAAATAAATTTAATTGTTTATTGACAAATATAATAGATAATTTATTAATATTTAGTTATTTAAATATTCGGAATGTGTACCAGAATTTACGAATTAGTTACTGAGGTGCACAATTAGATTTAAGAAGACTTTCAACAAGAGTTAAAATTGTCTCAAGGGTATTGAAATATCTATACAGAGTTGCCAATTTGGAGGAAAGCAATATTATCAAGGAATGTTTTCTCTTGTAGATGAGAAGCAAATTGGGAGAGTCTTGGGTGCAAAAAGTAAGGGAACTGATGGAACAGATAGGACATATTTGGAGAAACGAGGAGTATTATTAAAGGGGCTTTTGGAAAGAGGCAGAATTAAGTTTGGAAGATTTAGATAGCCAAGTTATATTAACCAGTGTAAGGGAGAGAAGATCATTGATGACATATAGGGAAATAAAGACAGTGTGGGGGAGGGAGAAGTACATAGATGTGTGTAATAAGTCAGGGCAAGAAGGATCTGCCTGGGCAAGGACAGGAGTTAGACGTTTAAAAGGTATTAGATATGAAAAGGATACAGGGAAATGCCCAATGTGTGGCGAAGAGGATACAGATTGGCATAGTTTACTTTATTGCAAACAAACAAAGATATGGAGAGAACAAAGTTGGCAACAAAAATGTGACACTTTTAGGGATGGGGGGAGGTACTAATAATAAACTAAATGTTATTGTTAAAAGGAGAAAAGAATGTAAGAAGTACAGGTGAATATCTACCGAAGGTTAGAGGGAAATGGTTAAGATTGAGGAAGAATAAGTAACAATTAAGGGCTGGAAGACTAGAACGCGGAATACAAGGGAGAGGAGGGTCATCAATACACGTAAATTTATGGGTAATGTGTATTTAGACCGAGACTTGGGGTAGGCAGGTAGGAACGGTATGTTAGATGTGAATAAGTCAATCTGTTATTGTGCGAACGAAATGTTACAAATGTCAATGTATCAATGAAATTGTATGCAGAAGAAAGGTGAGAAATAAATACAAAAAATACTGAGGTAAAGTACGACAGATTTTTAACTTTTGATTCGTCTATGAGGTCCGACTGTGAGAATCTCTTAGCAAATAACGAATGAAACAAAGTCAAAGGCGCTGTTTGCTTCTACTGTCAATTGTTTTAATGCATGATAAGATGAAATAGTTTTGTGCAATATTTATATACCAAAACTACATGATGTACATAATGTCTACTTATATATACTTTTCTTCCTTTCTTTTCCTTTGCTATGTGCATATTTTGCATGTATTGACCATGTTGGAAACAAATTCTCAAACTCGCTTACTTGCTACTGTCTTTCAAAATCGAAAGGACACGGTCCCAGATTTAACATAAGCAATTCCCGAAATTCCTGTCCCTCCGTATCATCTCCATTATCATTTCACATCATCTCTCCTCTGGTAGTCTCTTTCAGGATAGAAGTTTTTGCGGGGATATCGGCGCTGCATGACAAGATAATAGCTTCTTGGTAAACACTTGCCCCTTTGGTAGGACGGACTCAGGTCTTCAGACCGGCCTAGAGGGCCATATCACGGCTACAGTAGGTGGGACTCCAGTTTAACTGGGCAGCAGGAGGAGTTTCCAACTGGTTAACTGTAGGGACCATACCTTCTGCATTGTCGTGACTCATTTTAGCGGCCGCCTTCTGTCTCCTCTCGCCTCACCTTTCTGCGGATGCTCCACTTGGGGCACAGGCATGATCTAGTGGTTGAGTAAATTATGCATTCTGTATAGTTACGCCAAGAAATATCTTTAAAATCACACTTAATTGAAGAATGAATAAATGAATGAAAATAAATAGGTTGAGCCCTTCAGGTCCCTTGCACGTAGGCCGCATATTGGGCCCATTGTGTCCCTCTTACTGGAGTGCTTATTCAAGTCCCGTGGCCTCCAAAAAGGACAGGATAAGGCTTGGATCAGCAATCCTTATATCATCTGGTTGCAGTCTGTCTGAGCCCAGAATAAAGCGCCTAAGTGCAGCAAGTGATTCACATTCACACAAAATATGTAGATAAGACTCATACTCTCCATCACACTTCCTGCATGTGGAATCTGCACTAAGCTTCGTCACATGCAGGTGTTTCTTTTGGGTGTTGTGTCCTGTCAACAGGCCAAAACCACTTCTAAGTTGTACCCGATTGAAGGTTAGCAGAATCATGCTGTTCTTCTTGCTAGGTCCCTCGATCATAGATAGAGCCTGCCTAGCTGTGGTAAGATTACGCCATGAAGCGCCAAGTTGAAGTGATACCCAATCTAGGATCCCACATCTGGCCCCTCTAGCATAATACCAAAGACAGGTTCTGGACCAATAAACGTGTTGGCCGAGCCAACATGAAGAAATGTGATTAAGAGTCCCAAATAATTAAATGTAGAAATTAATTAATTGTAAGACTGTTCAAACTCTTAAATTGCATACACAAATGCTGAAGTACCCTAACTGTATGGAAGAATGATAACAAATCTGAACTTTTACCTGGCACTTTCCCAAATTACAATGAACTTGTTTGTGTATGAAAATTTTTATACGAGATTCAAAATATCAGATTTCAATATCCGCAAATGCTAAAGTAGAGTTACGCAAGAGTTCAATCCTACATATTACCGTACTTCGATGAATGAATGAAGGGGAGGAGGGAGGGGTAGCAGGAGAATAAACTGTTATATTATCACTAGGGTCTAGAAGTTTAGCCAGAAATTCGAGAAGTTGGTTGAGCACGAGATATAGATCATCAGCTGAGTTAGTCATCTCATGCTGTTGGTGGAAGATCACGCGCATTGGCTACGCCAAGCTGAGACGGGATACATCTACAGGTGCGCAGGATCTAAAATGCGTTCTCCAGAAAAATATAGTATATTCCACTCTGCGTAGAATTCGAGATGAACTACAAGGTTCTAGAGAAAATTATAATGCACAAAAAGGAAAGAGTACCACTTTCTTTTGGTTTAAACTAGCCCCAGTCACATCATTCTATTAGGGAGAAGCTCTTCTCCATACAGCATATCTGATGGAGAACAGAAAATCGTCTTCGTTTAAAACCTTCAAACTATATATTGTTGTTCATTGTACGAAGTCAGGCACAGACATAACGTAGTATCGTCACCACGAATTAGCTTTTCATTTACTGTGAACTTTGTAAATATGAATGATTCTTTTATTTACAATCACATATTTGGAAAAGAAAATTTTGTTTTGTATAATTTACGAATAAATGTGCAACATATTCTATGACACTGTGTCCATCCTGTGACTACCTTTGATAGACTACCGTTAAAAGTGACCTTGGTTGTATGAGTACGTGCGAGACTACATGACATTCAAACCCCTCCCCTATATTTACGAGACGCAGGTAGCGTACTACACGGCAAAGCGAGAAAGCGTATCGGAAAAATCGCAACATAGATGATCACCTGAGCTTATCGCACATACACGGCGAGTCCAGTGTATGTATACTCTATTCAGATATAATCATGTCTTCTGGACAGCAATGTGTCATACATCGGCAGGCGCGAGGAAACATATTGTGACTTTGTGGGTTCGTGAAATGAAAAGTCCAATTTCACCACTCAAAAATGTTCTTTATTTCCACCGACTTACAGTTAAACTCTTGCCAATTACACAGAATTACGTAATGCACACAATTACGATTCACCGGTTCGTCCGTTACAATTTCACTTGCACTCGTAATGATGTACAATCTTCCGATGCTCTCACACAGTCTTCTCGTCGTACACTAGCACTGCATTCTTACACCAAGAACTCTGGCTGACTGCCTTGCTCGACGTGCTGCTTATATAGGGCCAGCGGGTCAATCGGAAGGTTCTAGATTAGAGGAAATATCCTGTAAGTTCGAGAACACAGGTGGAACAGAAAGAGACGGCGCCGTGATGTTTTTGGTCCCAGCCATCCCTTCTTAACGCTATAAGACAAACGAGGGGGCGGGGCGAACACCGACCCGTCTGCTGCTTGCCCAGTCTACAGGGTGTTCCGACGCTCGTGTGACAATATCATATTGATACACGCAGCTTCCAATCGCCCTATTTTTGTTTAGTAACTACTGTACATCAACTTACTAATATTTCACTCCAGTAATCGACCAGATAAGACCTGATACGGAACGATCACACAACGATGGTCACCTGAAGGTCAAGCCTCAACGCTCTGTTGAGTAATATAAACCCGTCGCTACTAACCTACTCTATTGTTTTTTTTCTGTGCTTTTTTACTAAACTTCTGGGCCCTAATTATCACTGTAACTGTGGTGGAACAAAAAGCTTCTAAAATTTAAACTGTTGTAATTATTTGTTTTGAACAGAAACATTGGTCGTAGCTAAAATTATCATTGTTTAACACATTAAAAATATTTATTTTCCTTTGCTTCCACCTCTTATAATACTATTTTAACTTCAATTGTTCTTTTTAGTCTCATTTCCCTTCTACTCCAATTTTAATACTTTCCCCCAAATCAAAGAAAAAAGACTGTCAATGATGTTGACAGTTTTATAATATAATTTACGTTCTCTTTATGTTTCCTCATCCCTATCGAAGTTCAGTGTTTTCAAGTTCTCTTTTAAGATATGTCATAATAACTGTATGTTACTGAAAATTTTATTCTGGTTTCCAGAGAAACTTTACATTATAAATACATACTACAGCTGAAATTAATTTCCTTCAATTATTTTTCAGAGTACGTGGTACAGACAACAAATTTTGCTCTCGTAAGCAGAGATACTACGACAACAATATTCAAATCACCATGTAATGCCACTAGCAGCTCAACAGCCAGCACACAGATGCAGATGATACCGACGCTTTCGGATTCCGCTTGTTCTCCACAATGCGGACCAGTCACATATACCTTCCGGATAGTTCCAGGGCATTGTTCTGACAATTCTACAGTAACATCGTCCAATCCTGCTCTGTGTGGTATTCCATGCATATGTAAAACTCCAGTGGAACATGAGCCAACGGATGATGAGGAAGTGAAAGACACCACCACATCCATTAGCGACTTTACAGAATGTCCAAAACATATGTACGGTGTGGGTACTCAGACATCAGCAGATGTATGCACTTCCACCGGTGATCTATCTGCTGCATCTTCCTTGTCCGAAAACAACTTGCCTGTAATACAAGATCAGAAACCAGTGGAGGGCCTAACTTCTACCTCTCGCACGCAACATTGGGAGCCGTTTTACTTAACAGAAGCAACGGCACTAGACACTAATAAGAATTCTGGGATGAACTGTATTTCCAGATGTCTAGCAAGAGCTACAGAAAACTCTACAAGAAGCACAACTGTGTGTCCAATTTGTAAGAAAAGTAATACAGAAGATCAATAGGAGAGAGGTGCGGGAAAGCAAAATAGGTCACAGCACTGTTCCACTACAATATACGTTAATGTAAAGCATGTGAATTCGAGCAGATAGTCATCTATTTAAATTGAAACTGAAAGACAAATAGTATAAAAATAACCATATAAAGTTTTCTGGTCCTGATTGTAATTTACCAAAAGAAAAGTCACTGTAAAGAAAATAGCTTTATTATGAATAACAAATTCATGGATATAGAAACTCTATTCAGCTCTTATGCGGTAATGTTTATTCAATACAGGTGCAATAAATAAAATTTCAAACTGTACTGGTACTGATTTTTTTACAAGTGCCCCTTTTTTAATATAAACTCGTGTGGTTAGAGGAAGATTTTGTAAGCTAAGTATTGTACCACGCAAAGGTTAGCTGTGTACTTATATTCTTACATCATCCATTTTATGTATTATGTGCTTGGAATAGTTAACACTTTCACCTTTCACCAACGTGGCCCGGTTTATTTCAGTGGCTGCAGATAAGATGTCTGGGGGATGAAACAGGTACTCATATTTCTCCTGTCAGCTCTATTATCATAGTTATTCTATTATGTGTTTCAAATGGGAAGGTGTTTGTCCTTGAGCGCTACTAGGTGAGCAACCAATCGGAGTCCTGCTGTGCTGTTATATTGCATTCCCGCTAAGTGGTGTTTGAGGCGCGCCAGCCTAATCAATCTGTATGAAATACTATTCGCGCTAAGACAAAATTTCAGATTTTGCCAAAACTGGTCCATGTGGAAGGTAGAGAGAAAGATATCTAAAATAACCATGAAAACTTTATAGTTTTAGCTCAAATAGTTTTTCTAATAAAAATAATTAAACCAATATTACCTGTAGTATAACAATAATCGCGACGTAAGCACTGTATGAATACCATTACTGGTTGGCACGTATGCGTGTACGTATATTTGTAATTACTCAGAACTGAAACGTAAATGTTTGACATGACGTGATAAAAGAATTACTTTGAATAAACCAATTCGAGCGAGAGGAAAGAATAAATTTCCTGCTGTCCTGGTAGAACGTGTCTGGTCACATTATATCTTTCTTTATGAATGATTCGTAATCTCTATTTTCTCTAGAGGGGTCAAAGAGGTTGGTGTGTATGTATATACATATACTTTTAATTACTCAGAACTGAAATTAAAACTACTGCATGACGTGATAAAATAATTACTGTGAATAAGTCAAGGTGTTAAATTCGAGAAAGAGCAAACACTTCATTTCCTGTTAGCCTAGGGAAAGCTGTATGCTTGTGTTTATGAATGAATGTTGGATAAGAAGCGTTTATTTACCTTGGAGAGTTCAGATCAATATCATTCAGTTCTTTACACAACAGTAGAGTAAGAGTTAAAGAGTGCAATTGCTTCTTGCGGTGAAGTTAGTGGCGAGTCAAAGAGGCAGGTATTGCGAAGTCAGGCTCTAAGTATTATTTTAAGGTGTACACGCTCTTCAAAAAATTGAGCAATGAGGAATATAGAAATAAGCTCGATTTCAAAAATCCTAAACGGCTTACTGCTGAAGCGTGTGGTGTAGGTTAAACAAGTGTGTCCCACATTTGTGGAGGGGCAAGAAAATTTGATCCCAGTGGTGCCCAGGTGTTTGTATCGCCCAGGAAACATGTTGGTCCTCCGAAGGGGGTTACAAATTTAAGTGACTTTGACAATGACGTTGTACGTAGAACTTTGTTCGAGTTTTATGACTAATGTGAATTTCCAACTATAAAGAAAATAACTTGCGCTCTTAGAACCAAAATTTCATACACTGGGTCAACAACATCTACTTGCAGAATTTTGAGGGGATTAGGGTTCAGATACAGAAAGACAAATGATGGGCGTCAATTTTTAATGGAGAGGAGTGACACTGTTACGGAAAGATTAAAATTCTTACGAAAAATGCATGAAATTAGATATTCTAGTAATGAGAGACCTATTTTTTACTTAGATGAGACGTGGGTAAATAAAAACCACACTAAAAAGTCAATCTGGCAAGACTCCTCACAAAAGGGTGGCCTAAAGGTATCTGTTGGAAAAGGCAGTTGTCTCATCATTTGTCATATGGGATAAGCTAAGACAGGGTTCCTGCCAGAAAGAAAATGGGTTGTTCTCTCCTAAAATACCTCAGACTAGCACGAAGAGATGACAGCTGATATATTTAAAGAATGGTTTTTTAACATATTCTTAAATTATTTAGAAGAGGGAAGTGTTATTATAATGAAAAACGCACCGTATCATTCGGTTATTGCAAATAAAATACCAAATTCGGCTTGCAGAGAAACGAAATTGCTGAATGGTTACAAAAGAGCGGGGTTGAATTTTCGGAAACAGAAACTAAAAATGAGTTATTGCAAAGAGTACTTCCGTTTAAAAACACGGGAAAAGTGTATCAGCGGGATCAACTTGCAATTGAGATGGGACACAAGGAAGTACGCCTCCCACGATACCACTGCCTATATAATCCAACTGAGTTGGTATGGGCTCAAATAAAAAGGGGGGGGGGTAAAGTAACACAACAGGACTGGGAAAGCTGCGTAAGGCATGCAGAAAACCCTCAATAAGACGATTTTAAGAAAGAGCTCGTGACGAGATTTTGGAACCTATAATCATAAACTTGCAAGACAGACGATGTAGACATGGATAATGACGAATTTTCTCTTAACGGAAGTGACATTGACAGCGATATGGATGAGCCACTGGCAGTTCCTTTGGAATAGAAAAACAGGTAATTCATAAGTTATAATTATAGTATTTAAAACTATACATAATTTGCGAAAATACAATTTCCAATTCTGATTTTGGCAACTGCAAAAATGTAAACGTCTGTAAAATATTATTTGCTTTTTCTTAAATCTGCGCCAAGCAGATCTGCATGTTGTATGAGTGTGCGAGAGAGAGGGAAATATAAAAGGAATGAGGTAACAAGCTGGCAACGCTGAGTGTGATACGGCATCTGATTACCTTGACTCCAGCACCCTTCCCATTCAAACATAATAGTTCCCACAATCATCTTATCGTTAATTATAGCCCAATCTCTCCAAGTAACGTATACAGACTGAATGGAATTCATCACTGCCCCTAGCTCCTTCACTAGAAACTTCAACATCCAAGGCACAAGTGAGTGCACTATACGTCGATATTATTGTGCGTGAAAACTTTCATACTCAATTCTGTATCTAGATGATGACTGAGGGAAATTATTCAGCAATTCCAATTAAAGGCACCTAAACTTTGGATAAGCATTGGATAGATGTAAGTCATAGGTATGTGACCATCTTAGCCCGTTCTCTTGATTTAACACTCTGGGAGCAATTCTCATTACTATGGTTCACATGTGGAAGAGATTCATTTAGAACAGTTGCCTAATTAAGATAGGTAACAATTGACTACCGTTTTAAAATACAAAGAATTGCAATCCGTGTATTTTCATCCCTATAACACAAAAGTATTCCTTTATCATCGGAAGTGTTATACAGGTTTCATACGAGTCAAGCTTTAGGTGGTGTCGCTTCATCAGTATACTAGAATTTAAGGTGCATAAGCTCGATGCATTTTGTTATATATTTGGGTATGTGGTTCGCATAAATCACCCGTTATGTTTTAATGATTTTCTTGGGACCACAATGAGAACAGGCGCAACCTTCATTTAAGGTGCATAAGCTCGATGCATTTTGTTATATATTTGGGTATGTGGTTAGCATAAATCACCCGTTATGTTTTAATGATTTTCTTGGGGCCACAATGAGAACAGGCGCAACATACCCCTATCTTAGATCGCCTCGGCAGCGTAGATGGTAGCATGTCTGTCTCACATTCAAGAGGTCCCGAGTTTGAATCTCGGTCTGGGTGAGTTACCTAGATAAGGTTTATAATGTAGTTTTCCCTTATCTTCAAGACCAATGTCGGGAAACTCTAAGCTCCATGGACCCTGGACTCATTTGAGCATCATTTCAACCAATTCATTCACCGTCCGATATAACTTAACGTTGGGGCGGACGCAAATTAAAACAAATACCCCTATCCTTTGGATACTGTAGAAAACAACATATAGCATTCTCTAACCACCTACCTTTATACAATACTTTCTACAAACTATTCTTAAAGCTTAAGTACCATGATAACATAAGTATGTCATTTATTTATCCAAAGAGTTTCCGATGCAATACGAGACAGACGCAAGTATTCCCTTTTCCACCTTGTGGTTAGTTATTGTATATTCGGTTCGCCATCATTCTGTACACCCGCGGAATTCATTATTACCTCCATATGTAGGAGGTAGGCAGATAGGTATATTCTTCCACAATAGAGTTCGCAATTTGCTTTCTCTGTCTGCTAAATATTGCACCCCATCCAAGTGTTGCAGGGTCAAGATGTCACAAGAAAGACATGTTTTGCAGCCCTATGAATTTTATGTGTGAACATCGTAACTCAAAATTCGGATAAATTCTGAAAGTTTTTATTGAAGTTCAGCATCATTTAGCAGGGTGTTTCGGTCGGTAATGCTCGGTAGGTCCCGGGTTTCGGGCCCGGTCACAGACTAACCTAACAATAAGGTTTCTTTTCGGTTTTCCTTGCTTATTACGCCAATTTGGTTCAGATACTTTACTTCACTTGCCCTCATTTCATTTTAATGTCAATCTGGTCGGAAATGTCGGTGATGGGTGAGGGTGGCGCTGATAGAACGGAGTTACGCAAAAAAGAAATAAAACGTGAACGTTTGTGTGTTGAGAAGCAATTTCCGAAATATTCCTCATTATTGGTTTGAGTCAATAGAAAGTGGTTATGTCGTTGTAATGCTGGCGGGCGGAGTGTTTTGTACTGCACTGTACAGTACGAGACTTGACGGTGGGCGTTGGACTGATCCACTTGAAGATGTGTTTTATTTATACTTGGGTGACCGTTAACCTGAATTTGAGAATTCTCCACACACTCTCTCAGCTCGAGAGAGAATCAGCAGAAATCTCGCCAAATACAACATCAGGACCATCCGCAAGCCACCTCCAAAAATTAAACGTCTGTACCGCATTCCCTGTAAATGTGTGACACCGCATAGAGGACAAACCGGAAGATCATTGCTACCTGAATAAACGAACATGAACGGAGCATTCGTTTAATGCAACCTGAGAAGTCTGGGGTGGCAGAGCATTGTTTTTATAACGGCCATAGAGCCAAATTTCGGGTGACGACCTTCTTGGCACAATGGAACAGTTACTGGGAGCGGAGAATTAAGGAGACTTTGGCCATTTCCTCCGAGAGGAGCACGCTTAATCGTAATGCTGGATTTCAGTTCAGATCATCTTGGAAACCGGCCTTAAAATGGAAATTCGTGGACCTAAGCAGCACAGATCGATACAGCTTGATAATCAAGTTAAATAGTTACGATTCTTTGACGCAATTAACTTTCTATACTCACGCCATCTCCTGACCTAGCATTTAATTGACTGAAAACAGTCTTGTGTTCAGTAATGCGAATTTTGATAGTGTTTTGCCTTTTTTGTATTTGTGTTTTATCCAGTGATTCATTTGTGGATATAACCTTTAATAAGTATCCTGATGATGGGAGAGATGCACACTCCCGAAACGTCAACTTCTAATCGCCTTTTCACCTGACTTGCTGCACGAGAAGAAATTGAGCATAAAATTTTGTGGGGTATCCGTTGGCTTTAATAAGTGTCTCAAACCTTTTCATAGAACTAATCAAGTTTCTACATCCTGCTGGGCTCATTTTTGTTAAATTGTACCTCCAGAACATGTTTAAGATCTTGTTTGGACCTTGCTTAGCTTTAATGTACTCATTTCTTCAGAAGTCTCCACAAATGCTCTATTGCATTCAAGTTTGGACTCTAAGTAGGCGTTTGCAGTAGTTTGGGTACAATATATATTAACCAATTCATGTTCAGTCTTGCCTTGTGCTTATTGTCAGTATTCTCTTAAAATCTATAACCAGGTGCCATGGCCATTTTCTGGGCTCTCTGCTTTACGTTGTGCTTTAAAACACCAAAATACATATGTTGGTTCATAATGCCATCAATAGATTGTATATTACCAACACCTTAGGGCGACATGCAGGTCCAAAACACAATGGAACAACCACCACATCAAACTGTAGGAAGACTTGTTCTGGCATCGTTGTCTTAATTTGCCTTTCTCCAGAATCTGTTTATCCTATCTGACCCAAAGAGGTTTATCTTAGTCTCCTCCGAACATACAAACACTGTATAAAAAATTCTTATCCATAGGGTATGGTCCAAAGCAAATGAAAGTCTTTACTTCCACTTTGCTACACTTAAATACGGCTTCATCCTGGGTTTTCGGCCATAATATCCGTACTTCTATAAAACACTACGAACAGTTTGGTCAAACATATATACAGACCCATTTTCAACTAAAAGGCAAAACTGAGGAACTTTTAATTTTGGATTTTCCTGGATTCAGCTCACAACGAAACGTTCCTCTGAACAATCATTTACTACAGTGAAATTTTGAGTAGCTGAATTTAAATGTGGCCTTAAGAGCTTGGGAGGCAATGAACGTTCGGTATGTCCAAAAACTGCAACTACCGAAAAACATCGCCATAGTTCACCAATGGTGCTGGGCGACCGCCGAATTAAAGTGAAAAAGATAGCAGAGGCTATGAACATATCAAAAGGACATGTGTGTCACATATTAAATCAACATTTAGACATGAGAACGCTGGCCGAGCGTTGGGTGCCGCGTTTGCTCACGTTAGACCAAAAACGTGTTCGAATGAACATTTCCAACGCTCTGTTGGCGCAGTTTAGGTACAATAAATCCGACTTTTGGCGCCGATTATTACTGTAGATGAAACTTGGATACACCATTATACGATCAAAACAAAAATACAGTCCAAACAGTGGACTGCAAAGGGAGAACCGGCTCCAAGAAAGCAAAAACTGTCTTTTTGGCTGGGAAAGTGATGGCGACTTTTTTTTTGAGATAGTCAGAGCTATTTTAATCGATTATATCAAACAACGGAAAACCATCAGAGGAGCATATTACGCATCATTGCTTGACAAGCAGAAGACAGAACTTGCAGAAAAACGGCCACATTTGCAGAAAAAGAAAATCCTGTTTCACCAAGACAACTCACCGTCTCACACCTCAGCGGTTGATATGGCGGAAATCCACGAATTACGGTTTGAACTGCTTGACTCATCAGATCTAGCCCCAAGCGACTTCTTTTTGTTGCTTCATCTGAAAATTGCACTCGGAGGAGAGATATTTTCGTCAAATGAAGAGGTAATCACCTTCGTGAACAATTATTTTGCAGAGAATAACGCCGAGTACTATTTGGACAGGTTACAGAGATGGGAGCATAGCTGGAAGAAGTGTTTCGGGTTATAAGGAGACTATGTTGAAAAAAAATCTGAAAAAATGTCTGGTATCTTCATTAGGTCGGAAACTTTCCAGACCACCTATGTGGCAGACCTTCCTGACTATTGGTTCTCTTCTCCGGAAGTTTCTCTGGGTCTCTAGACGAACGCTGGGAACGACAATTATAGCTACCGAATGTCCGCCAATTTACCTTACCTGACATTTCATTTCACTTTTCATCCTGGCTGGTTATTTCAATTCTAAATAGTTGGGATTTTGGGGTGCATGGCTCCAAATCAAGGAAGGTTTCAGTGTTCTTGTCCCCCGGAATGAGCCGTAAGCTTGCAAGAGAATGGAACTAGGTTGAGTGAGCCACCAGCTACGGCTTCCTTAACTCCGTTCGTCCTTAGTATCCTCTCTCCTCAACCCTCTTTCCCAGGTGGTGCCCCCATCAAGGCGATGGGCACAGAAGATGTTCTTTGAGTCGATAGAGCCTGGCCTCTGCTGTAGTTTCTCCTCAGGCCCAACCAAACTTAACACCGCAAAGCTGTGTCAGCCAACTGGATGTTCGATGACGTCAACAAGGAAGACTCTCATTTTTTCCCACATTTAAGGGAGAAGGCCGTGCCGTGCCTCAGTGTTTAGACCGCTTGGCTCTCACCAAGGCGGTCCAGGTTCGATCCCAG
Source organism: Mantis religiosa (assembly GCA_030765055.1). Lineage (NCBI taxonomy): Eukaryota > Metazoa > Arthropoda > Insecta > Mantodea > Mantidae > Mantis > Mantis religiosa. Next base: position 121,472,297 of record CM060950.1, read on the forward strand.
GCGACCGTAAATTGAGATTGGTGTCGGACAGCACGATGCTGGGGCGGGTTTTCTCCGGGACCTACGGTTTCCCCTGCCATCTCATTCCACCGGTGCTCCATCTTCATCTCATGTATCACCAGTGTCACCGCCTGCGGTGCCGTATGTAGTAAAAGCGGGCGTTAAACACTACACATGTCACACATTTCTAAGGGAGAAGATTGGGATGCGAGAAAATCTTACTTTTAACTAAGAACTGCCTGATGCAGTTTGTAAGTTCTTACGATGAAGTAAAACTGAAGCCTGTTCTTTAGTCACATGTAACCGAGCTGCTTTACTCCTACAGCAACCAAGTCCGTTCTTACCATATATGACATCAAGATACTGAACACTATTGATATTTGAAATAAAATAATAATTGGGAAAGGTAGCTTGAGAAACAAGCGTTTCAGACCTGACTTTATAGTACCTCTCCGTCATTTATCGGCTTTGAAGGCTGAAGAAAACTTTAAGAAAGGAAAAGAAAGCAGGAGAGAAAAGTCAGGAAGGAAGGTGTTAGCGGGTTTAACCACATACTTCTTGTTCATGAGAGCGTGTTAACGATCTCGGCTACTTGTGTTGGTTCTTTATCTAGTGTTTCACATAACGATTTAAATTTCTGTCCGTAAGCACAGCTTTCTAAAATTCTGCTCATAAACTTAAGTGTTGTCTAAATTGAAAGAACAAGCTGTCCAAGACAGCTCCAGAATCTTTAGATACTTAAGTTCTCCTGACAAGGAAAGGCAGATACAAAGGTGGACTGTATATGAGCTAAATGCTTTTAGCATATAGGCGGACATGTTATCTTGGCGCTATCATTTTTAAACCACTTTTTCTTGGGGTGTCCGTAATTGTAGGTGCATACTTACATTTAAATTTCTACAATCAATTGCTGGATATATCTTTTGTTTTCATTTATACCCCGTCTTTAACTGCAGGGGTCATATCGTCTATTGTCGATGGTGTTAACTCGTATACATTGCTGGTGCTTTTGGATTTGTAATCACTTGTTCACGCACTCAATCGCACTCTCAATATTTACAGACTGAGGGATATGGGGAATCATCTTGGTTGTAGAAAAACCGCTACCCCAGCCGAGAATCGAACCCGGGACCCTCGCACAGTAGCAGATGTTCTACCAACTGAGCTACGGGGCCAGCCCGCACACATCTTACTAAGTAACAGGAGAAATCTTCACGATATGGATTTTTGTTAACATGCTCAGTTGTTACGGTACTAGAAAATAATTGTATACAGTTTTATGCTGACCTAGTAGAGCGTTGTCTGTACTTCAATCCTGTGACCTAAATAAGGACTAGTCTTAGGTTTAAATGTTTAGGTTATATGTTTATATTTTCGAATCTGAATATCGCCTTTTATATTGTGTATAGTTTTTTTTAGCTAAAACACGCATTGCTTTAACAGTAAAATGAACTGATGAATCTAATCGAAATCGAACACACCACAGAAAAGCTAATTAAGAAATGAATGCTGATTGGATCTCACCCTTGCCCTGTACTTTCTATACGCGAAGCTGGTCTCATTCTGTCGATTAGAGCTATATTCGGCGTTCATTTTCTACAAAGTTGTTAGTTATAGGTACTTATAAGGAGTACAGGCGAATGTATACATAAATGGAAAATATAAATTCAGATTCCATCCTGAAAATCGATACTATGTTGTGGGACTCCATATTTATATCTCGCTTTTTTCATACATCTAATAGTTTTCTCATTTAGCATCTCTTTCCTATGGAGTTACATGCATACATAGCTTCATGGATTAAACAGATCCATTACAGACGTGTGCAAATTAAAAGACTCAAGGGTGAAATTGTTAACATATACCGGTTATTTTCTATTTATTTAACAGAAATAATTACAAAATATTTTTTCAACTCTTAGTATTTTGTTTGCATTCCTGTAGCCTTTATTGCCATTTTGATGCGTTTAGGCGTACTCTCTACAAGGGTGGAGCACTTTTCCTTATTTTTCTTCATCTCTGTGCCAAATGCTTATCAGGTTCTCAATAAGCTGAACTTTTCGCTCACTTTCTTCTCGGGCAGCTAGCCAGGTGAAAAGATGATTGGATATCAACGTTTCGCGAATGTACATCTCTCCCATCATCAGGAAATTTATAAAATGTTATAACCACGAAATGAAATACTGGATATAACACAACAATAAACAAAGACTACCAAGGTCTTTGTTTATAGCTGTGTTATATCCAGTATTCCATTTTGTGGTTATAACATTTTATAAATATCCTGATGACAGTAACGGTACACTGGGACATGCTGTATACCGCAAGCCTACACACACCGATCTCTATCTGAACGCTCATAGTTTCCATCATAAGTCTCAACGACTGGGAGCCCTCAATACACTGGCCCACAGAGCTTAGTCTATCTCTGATCCCAGCCAATTAAAACAAAAATTACAACACCTGAGACCCACTTTCCGTCAAAACACCTACTACAAATATGACGTTGAAGCCTCGATCTCCAAAGCTAAGAAAGGGAAAACTGTAATACAGCAAGCGTCAGATAAGCCTACCGCTACAGCCTGCGCCCCGTTTACTGGCAATCTTTCAGGCAGAATCAGCAGAATTCTCGCCAAATACAACATCAGGACCATCCACAAGCCACCTCCGAAGATTAAGCATCTGTTGAGACCAGTGAAAGACAAACTGGACTTCCAAGTTCCGGGAGTGTACCGCATTCCCTTTGAATGTGGGACACCGTATATAGGACAAACCGGAAAAACCATCGCTACCAGAATAATGGAACATGAACGAAGCATTCGTTTAATGCAACCTGAAAAGTCTGAGCTGGCAGAGCATTGTTTTGATAACGATCATAGAGCCAAATTTAGGGAGACGACAACCTTGGCAAAATGTAACAGTTACTGGGAGCGGAGAATTAAGGAGGCTTTGGCGATTTCCTCTGAATGGAGCACGCTTAATCGTGATGCTGAATTTTAGTTCAGCTCCTCTTGGAAACCCGCCTTAAAAATGGAAATCCGTAGAATTAAGAAGCAAAGATCAATACAGCTTGATTATCAAGCTAAGTAGTTACGTTTCTTTGACACAATTAATTTTCTATACTCACGCCATCTCCTGAAGTGGCATTTGGTTTATTGAAAACAGTCGTTTGTTCAGTAATGCAGATGTTGATAGTGTTTTTTTCTTTGTTTATAGTTGTGTTATATCCAGTGTTTCATTTGTGGTTATAATGTTTTATAAATATCCTGATAATGGGAAAGATGCACACTCCCGATACGTCGATATCTAATCATGTTTTGTCCTGGCCGGCTCCCCGAGAATAAAGTGAGCGTTCTCTGTACTTGTTCGAATTATTCCTTTTCCTTCAGTTCAGTTCAGAAGGTAGCAAAATACTGAAAATAAAAGGTAGTGCTAGTTTTGGTACGTTAAAGAATTTTCAGATACGTTCAAAACAGATGGAAAAATGCTATATTGTAAGCCTTTTGCAAAGTCTATAAAAGCCGATCGAGATCCCACGTAACGCAGCGTTTATGCGACAACAAACATATCTTGACGGCTTCACGTTCTTCTATGAAGCAGCTAATTTTAAGCAAGAGGTTTATAGTGTACAGTGTAAAGAAGGCCTGTGTTGTGCACTGTAACTCCAAACAGTTACCAATAATTGGCCTGTGATATCAATAATCCATAACTGGTGAGTTATTAAAACAGTCATTTTTATTACAAGTTTTTCTACTATGTAAAATAGAAGAAAATATGTTTTTGTTTTATAAATAATTTGCAATTTTTAAAACAAATATTTTCTTGATTTTAATGCATTTTAATAGCTACAAAATCCGTTTCATGGTTGTTATTCATGGCCATGCAGATGCATTGCAACCCACCGGCATTTAATGGATAGAACTCGCTTTTGTAAGATTAGTTTGTAGAAGAATGAGAAGAAAAATACATGTGAATGCAATACATCGGTTTATTAGTAGTCTTAGAAATGAATAGAAAACTGCGAAAGACTGTAAATACCTGTTAGTAAAGGCAGTAATTCCCTATTAGTGCCGATAAAACCGGTTTGGCAGGTGCTTTAACAGACTATAGGACCGAAAGATTCCAACTCAAAACTCATGCGTTATGTATATTACTCCAAGCTGGATTTGTACAAATCAGGAGTAGCCTTGGTTATTAGCACTGAATGTGGACAAGCGCGCGAGCGCGTGCGCGGAGTAAGAGTAACGGAGGGGAAACTTGACACAAACTCATCTGTAACTTACCCCGCCCCCTCCCAAAAAATAATAAATTAAGAAAGAGAAATTGTGTTTGGTTGGATTACGGTACTTAGGGGATTTGGTACTGCGACCAGTCTTGAGCTATTGTACAGTCACGCTGCTCAAATGCTTACCGTGGCTTTATCTTTGTTAATAGAAACCTCTCAGATAACGCACTGATTACTCCACGTGGACATAACATCTATCTGTCATTTATGATTCCTTGCGCATTCCACTGGCTGAAGTGATACGTTCATTGGTGTTCAGCGCACGACCGAGAGACGTGCCAGTATCCCTCTCACTCTTACAAGAATAGTCAGTGCGTTATCTGAGAGGTTTCTATTAACAAAGATAATTCAGATTAACGTTTCGAACAGCGCGACTATACCTATGCGCCGAAGTGGAACATCCTCGGGATGAAGGATGAGGCGAGAGGAGATAGAAAGTGGTGGCGGTCGTCCCAAGGAACCACGACAGTGCAGAGGGCAGGGTTCCTACACTTTACCAGTTGTAACCTCCCCGGCAGGCCAACAAAACGGTATCTCACCCGCAATGGTCAGAAAGGCCCACCAAGTCTGACCGGAAACCGGAAACCGTCCTATCGAAGGAGGAATTGTTTACCAAGAGCATATCATCCTGTCATGATACTGTTCCGCCAACAGTTCTACCCTGAAAGACACCACCAGATGAGAATTGACGTGACATGACCGGAAACCCCCCGAAAAACCCACGGGTCAGGTAGGTCGGCCATGGGTATCGATCCCGGATCTCCGGAATTCGGGCCGCAGACGAAACCGCCTGTGTCATCTCGCTCGGTGAGAGATTTCGTAACATTCAGTCTTCTACAAACCATTCTCGCTAAAACTTACTCTCCCATCTGCTTTATGTTAATCCAGAGGAACATTTTTCATAAGGGGTTACTAAGTAAATCTGTGGTTTCTTTCGTGGCACTCGTGTTGCGGGTCTGTGGTTCGATTCCCAGATTGGAGATGATGATCTTGAGGCCACCCTCCGAAACCTTTACTAGCTCGTGTAAAGTATCCTTAAGACTCTCATTCAGCCGCCATCACACCCTCTGGGTGCTTCCACTTCAAAAGTACTAGAACTGTATTACACTTAAATTATGAATTTAAACGAGAAGTACTTGTTTTGTACATTGAGGCTTTGTCTCTTATGGTTCACTTGTTGCACAAAACTACAGATTTTATTTAGAAAAAAGAGCTTTTCACAGACTATGGACAGAACATTCAAGATACTGTGCTATTCATTTATAATGAAATATTCTAAATGTGTTGTATTTTAATCAAAATCTATAGAAAGCCATTTTCCAGGAAAAGAAACATTACGAAACATAGTTATAAATGGTGGTTTGTTTGTCGTGGAAAAAAATGTTCTACAAAATCTTCGTGTTGCATCAGAGGAAGTCATCATAATTATCAAATTTGGTACGTGTCCAAGTTTCATTTATGAGTCATGCTGTTTGCGCACGCGCGTAAGGTTTTCGGGAAAGGAAATACCCCTTTAAGTTTAATTCCAAGGCTCAAAATATTATTTCCATTGAAATCTCGAAATCAAATTATTGTATATGGTTGAGAACGTAATAAATAAGGCTCGAAACGTAGAACCCCATATATTCTGCGGTAGTAAACGTAACGCATGGCGTAGCAGCCGAAAGTGGGTCTGAGCCTGCCAACCCGACTGCCAGCCTCACGCCCATATACACATGGCAGAGGTTCGCGATCATCCAACCGAGACGGGGTGGAGATTTGGAGTTAAAATCTGCACTCCCCAGGCGTGAGATCGATTTTGCGCGCTTCCGGCCCAAAGGGAACCAAAGCACAACGCTCTAGCTCACTACGCCACGGCACAGTACCTGCGGTCGTCAGGTATAACATAAATAAAGTTATGACAACGTGAACTCAGTGACAGTGCCTCTAAGCGTTTGGTGATATTGAGTGCCAGTCGCAGAGTTTTAATTTGCCAGCCTTGGTAATAACGAGGTATAGGAATTCATAAGCACGTGACTTCAACCCGGGAAGAGCCGCATTGCGCAATATGACAGTGCGCACGGTTATACTGAACCTCGTTTACTTTGTGCATGTACATATATGCTGCGATGCCAAAAACTTATCTACAAAAGATACAGTGAAATCCATTCCCCTTGTGTTTTTGATGGACACTCACGGTAATGTAAACTTTTGCGGAAGAAACGGCTCATAACGTAGTCATATTTAGCCTTAGAGGGAGTTTACCACCCACTAAGTGCTCCACTCTCAAGGAACACGACTCTGAGGACAGGTCCCCCGTGAATGGTAATCATAAAATTATTGGAGATACAGTAACACGATAGTTCTGTGCCGGTGACCCACTTTCTTCGCGCACTGGATAGAGTCTATGACCAAGCGTCACTTCATCTTCTGCTAGTGGTATAAGATGGAAGACAATGCAGCAAGGCCATATTTCACAGACTCGTCCTTACTAAAACGCATACCTTAAACATATGAGCACTTCATCATCTTAGCCACTTCTTTACTGTTTTACTACCTGGCTTTCACAGATGTTTTAATTTACAGGAAAATAAAAATCTGGGGTGATGCCTTTGTGGCTTGTAGCTCATGGAAGTCAGTTAGCCGATTCTCGTATGAAGATATGTTTCATCTTCATAGATAACCGAACTTTTTATGACACGTAAATATGACACGCGACAATTTCTCATATATCCCTTCCTATAACAAAATCCTGTTGTTGCTTGTTTTCTTCCACTTGAAACCTATGCCACATAAGATAGTCTCTTAAGTAGTGCTTCCCCCTTTAAAGTTAATGCAATTTTGATGCCTCAGGAGTCCCAAATTTTGACAGTGAGTACAGTTTTCTCCTGAATATACAAATTATAAATTGTTTGGCGAATTACACACCTATCAAAGTCATCAATGACAGTGATGGTTTCTGGAACACGATGTACTTTCCAGATGTTTCAAAGGAGGTCACCTGTGCCTCATATTTCTCCCTTCTTTAACTATTTTACGAAATTTTCACTCAGATACTTTTGTTGCTGCACTCACCCTTCCTTGCATTTTATTAGCATATCGCCAGAAACTGCTTCCCGTTTTATAATAGACTGACATTATTAATAGCTTCGTGCTTTGGCTGTGAAGTGTTTCTCCACCAAGTTTGCTTTGAATTGGAGGCATTTTAATCAAAATAAGAAAATATATAAAAACACACATACATACACAAGGACAAAACGCTAATCACTAGTGCGATTAAGAATCACAATTTCTAAAACTTTAAAATTTTAACGTGACGGCACCGAAGCCTTAGAAGTTACCCGGTCAAACCTCTCCACGATACTGGCCATTCAGTGTACTGCGCGTGACCCAAAGTGTAGGCTCAGAAACTGGATTCTAAACGACTGCGCACACGGTCTCCACCGGCACAGAAACATCGTCCGCACTGTACAGATGTATTTTTTAGACGTGGCGCATGAGCTTGCTCGAATTTGCGCGAGTGAAGTCATGCGAATCGATGATGGGGATAAGATCTCTGCTTTCACCAGCAGATTACTGATAAAGCTATTGGGCTAGATGACAGATGACTAACCTAAAGCCCCTTTCTCTTCCAAATAAACAAGTGGACTCGACCATAAACTACTGCGAAACATTACGTCAAACGCCACGTCTAAAAAATACATCTGTGCTGATCCACGAAACAAAACCTAAAAATTCTACTTAGAGCACCGAAGAAATCTAAAATGAAAGTTTATTCCACCCAAAAATCCGGGTTCTGTTTTATCACGTAGCTTATAATAAACAGTGAATAGTGTTGATGGAACTTTATCATTTCTTCCACACTAGCCGTGTGTAGGCCAATGTTTGGATGAGTAGAACCTGGAACTTCAGTACTTACATAGTAAGTCACCATAGAAAGGTGCCTTTCTCATTGTGTATGAGAACCCCTAGTGGTTTACCGGTAAACACATGAGTCAGTTGCAGAATTCAATGTCATATCGGCACGTTGGTCTTTGTAGCTCAAGGTTTAAGAGCAAGCGTACGGAGAGAGGGAGATCCGTGGTTCAAATCCCGGCTATGTCATTGAATTTTTCGGTCTGGCTGTACTCATTCAATGAATAGTATTGTTTTTTTCACCACAGATCAACGTTTTGAACGGCTTATGCATTATGTAAGTTGACGAAAACCATTTAGTTTCGGTTTTATCCTCCTCACACTTAGTCGCCAGTAGGACTTGACTTTAACTTATAAAGAAGGAAGCGGCCCTACCAAGACAAACGCTCAGGAGCCGCCAATGCTTGCTTCATAATCTTAAGCTTAATCATGAATTACTTCAAAGTTTTGGAAGGGAAGGATTTGCATAAATACCTTTCATTACCTCACATAACACACAGATGATTTCAGCTTTTTACTGAATCCTAAAGGTTTATTGTACTATCTCCTCACTTTACAGTTTCAGTTAAATAGACCTTTATCTCTAATGAGAGGCAGAATGTCATTAACTAAATTATTTTTAGGAAGATCATCTTCTGGGTCTATTAAGCCCAGTGATTCACACCGTTTCCTACCCAAAGCTTCACATTCGAATATTATATGAGAGCCTGTTTCATCTTCATTACACAACCTACATATTGGTTCATCTTTGAAGATTCACATTGTATGTAGATATTTCTTCAATCTACATGTCTCGTTAATAGACTTGTTATTAGAGTTATTTGCATAATAACGGGTGAAAAATAAATAATACTTACAGGGCCAGTAGGATGAGCACCCGAAGTGCGAAATGCTTTACCCCTACAGTCACCTCTTCCTGTTTTCTTTGTATCTGGCAGGTAAACAAACAGGTGACGTGTGGCACAGTGGCGTCATTCGGCTTTTGGATGTACAGTATACCACAGGAGAGAAAATCTTCGGTGCCTGAGACGCAAGGGGATAGCAGAAGGTTCCCACACCCTCCCTGGATAGATTTATGACACCCCATGCCAGTACAGTTACAGACCATTCAAAAACATTCTGACGGCTTCTACTTTTGTGAACGAATCTTCTCGGTTTTAGTGTACAGAGTGAACCTGGCGCATGTTGTTTTAACGGTTCTACTCCTTGTATAGTATGCGTTATCTGTCACACACATTCGCTGTGCGTATCCCACTGTGTAAGGGTGGCACTGGCTGGCAAATTACTTTCAGAGACTTTGCGATGCTGGACAGTAACCAATGAAACGCGTCCTTTGGCTTGGGGCATAATCAAAGGCATAGTTTTGAACGCAAGATTTGGCTAGTATAGCACAAATTGGGTTAATAACACTAGAGGACTTAACGACAATACTAGACCACTCATATTGACATCGTCTGAGAAACCGCCCTCTTCCCACTATACTGACTTCAGTCAAACTTTAAGCTGAAAAAAAAAACGGTTCTGTGGCACTAACATGTTTATTACGTGTACCTTTGTTTTGTTTTGTTATCCAATAGTAGTATGCAGTGTTAATTATTTCCCTCGTGGTGCTAAAGATATATATTAAATAGTTTCTATAGTGTATTGCCAAAAATAAACAACACAGTTTATCTGAAAAGAGCATTTATATTGTTTATAATGTACATTGATCGAGAGTGGCGTACACATAGTGACATTTCCTTAATTTACACGATTGCTTTCCTTGCTGGTTTGTTTTTAAATATTAGTTTCGAAGCCCGGCTGCAAAAAAATGAACTAAAGGAGAGATTGTACCTGAATTTCGAAAAAAAAATGGATTTTTTGTTTCAATCATTTTTAAACAGTTTAATGTATTATAATAAAAATATAATAGTTGTTTTTCGAATTCGAGATTCTAAGGCCGTATCATGTAATTTATCGTCATATTGCACATACTGGTTACGCCGCTTTTTCTTAGTTTATGGACTAAGATGTATAAAAATGAAATGTGTAGTGTTTAACGCCCGCTTTTACTAGATATGGCACCGCAGGCGGTGTCACTGACGATACATGAGATGAAGATGGAGCACCGGTAGAATGAGATGGTGGGGGAAACCGGAGATCCCGGAGAAAACCCGCCCCAGCGCCGTGTTGTCCACCACAAATCTCACTTTGCGGTCGCCCAGGATCGAACCCGGGCCGCCTTGGTGAGAGCCAAGCGGTCTAACAACTGAGCCAGTGCGCGGCCTTAAGATGTAAAGGTAAGTGGTACCACGCAGAGAGTACATTGTGTTCTATTCTAAACGTTCCAAATCCACCAACGAGATTTCCACCTATAAGTGAGAAAATTACTGTCTCTCCAGAAAAGGTGGCAGAGGAATCGATGAAGAGAGCTACAGAAGAAGCAGCAATAGAAAATGAAGGACAAATAGATAGGGCATCTACAGACATTGCATTTTAGTGATATTGGAGCACTTTCCTCAGAAACAATTAATATTATAGAGCTATAAATGATTTTCTGGGACTGTCATCTCGTTCCTTATTAATATTTAAGTCTTTTTACTTAAAATCTAAGTTCAAGAAGAGTGAAATGTTTACACAACATAAACATTACTATCCTCTATACAACAGCATCCGCCTTATTCACCCGATCTCGCGCCAGATGACTTTTTCTTGTTTCCGGAAATGAAGAATCCGTTGCGTAGTCGCCGATTTGACAACACAAACGACGTCAACAATGAAGTGGAAGAGTGGCTTAAAGCAAATTCTGCAGACTTCTACAATCAAAGTATTGGGAAGGTCAAGAAAATTTGCGGAAACTGTGTAAATCTGCATGATGACTACGTAGAGAACAGCTATACTACCCATCCCGCCAATGTTAAATACATCACTTATTGGTGCTATTATTTCAGAAACTATAAGAAAAATAACTTTGAAATTTTGTGGAGTCATCCTTACAGATTATCTTGCCAAGGGTCAAACCATCACTGGCAGATACTACCGCAATCTTCTGGACAATTTATCGAGCAGCTCAGATTAAGAAACGACATGGTATGCTCTCCAAAGGTGTTCGTCTTTTGGTTGAAAATGCACCAGCTCATTCATCTCAAGTTGTAGTTTGACTAAACAAGGGTATGTGGTTTTAAGACCTTAAAATCTCCCCGTCATGTACAACAGAGTAAAGATGTTCATCCGAAACGCTACTCATCGTATAAGATGACGCCCAGAAGAGTTCCAATGGCTCCTCTAATACAGTGATATATTTTTTTTTTCGTATTATGCACTAAACGTTTCACAATCGATTTTAAAGATTTAAAATAGAGTAGTTCGTTCTGCTCTATGTGGTCTTGCCAGACTTTTAATTTCTCCATTAATGCTTTCAAACAACCTGTTAAATACATAAATATATTGTGTTTACCCTGTCAACTAAAGTTAAGTTGATTGAGGCGAAAAGTCAGATCGCTTAGAAAAGGCAAATTAAAAATAAGAAATTCATCTTTAATTTCGGGAACGGCAATCCCTTTGTGAATTTCTTTCCGCAGCTCCAGTATTTCGTGCAAAACTTTGTCTCTGCTTAGCCACCTTACCTGGCAATAGCACAGTAAATATACATATTGTGACTTTGTGGGTTCGTGAAATGCAAAGTTCAATTACACAAACTCAACATTGTTCTTTATTTCCACCGACTTACAGTTTAACACTTGCCAATTACACAGAATTACGTACTGCACACAATTACAATTCACCATTTCGTCCGTTAAAGTTACACTTGCACTCGCGATTACGTAAACTCCGATGCACATACAGTCTTCTCGTCCTTACACTAGCACTGAACTCTTACGCTGATTGCCAAAAACTCTGACTGACTGACTGACTGACTCCTCTTGCACGACGTGTTGCTTATATAGGGTCCGCTTGCCGATCTGGAAGGTTCTCCATTAGATGAAATATCCCGCAAGTTCTAGAACACAGATGGAACAGAAATAGACGGCACAGTGATGTTTATTCTCCCAGCCACCTCCTGTCACCACTATAAGACAAACGAGGGGAGGGGCGTGGCTAACACGGACCTGCCCTGCTTCCCGCTCTCAGCTGCTTCTATAGGGTGTTCCAACGCTCGGGTGACACTGCTCCTTCCTCAAAGCTGGTCGTCTCGAACAGCACCATCGTAGCGTGCCAGGCGGTCCAGGTGCACCACCAGCATCTGCTCGGAGTCTCAACCAGCAGTAGCGCTGCCGAAGTTTGTCAATCGTTCGGTTCGCTCCCAGGTGTCCTAAAGTACCAGCGTGCGCTTCCTCCAAGACTTCCGGGGAAGTACCAACTGTTCTCTCTGCGTCTTCCCATCGGATGGTTCCCATACCCGGAACAGAACGACCTCTCTGGTCTTCAAAGAGTCCTATTGGGCCCAGTACGACTTGTAGGTGGCGCTCCTCGGTGCGATGTCCTCCCAGGTTGGTCTCATCCCTGCCTCCACTTCCCTCAAGAGTGGCCCCAAGTCTGCGTCCACCAGCTGCTCCCTCCCCAGGCCTGCGCTATCCCAGCCTTCAGCAGGCACTGCCACAACTACTCGGACTGCTGCGGCACGCTCCTTCTCTTCCACTCTTGTGCACTGGCCGCACTCTTCTGGACAGGATCTTCGGGACATGGCGTCAGCTTTACCGTGGCTCTTCCCTCTACGATGTTCCGAGGTGAAGTCGTACTCCTGCAGCCTCTGGACCCAACGTGCTGTCTGGCCTTCCAGTTCTTAAAGCTCAATAGCCAGGTTAGGGCGGAATGGTCAGTTCTCAGTTGGAATGGCTGACCGTACAGGTACTTGTGGAAGTGCTCCAAGGTCTTTACTACCGCCAATAATTCTCGTCGGGTGACGCAGTAGTTCTCCTCTGCCATGGATTGCGTCTTGCTGTGGTAGGCTATCACCCGCTCATGGCCGTCCTGGATCTGCGATAGGACACCTCCAATGCAATGGTCACTAGCGTCGGTGTCCACAATGAAGGCGCCAGCCGGTTGTGGGAAACCCAAAATTGGAGCACTGCACAGGGTCTCCTTTAGGTGCTGGAAAGCGTTTTCGGCGTCCTCTGTCCACACATAAGGCCGGTGTTCCTCCATCAGGCGGGTGCGGGGTTTTGCGATGTTGTCGGCCTTTTCCTCTAAATCATTAAGGGGGTCGTCTACTTGACCCATCCGCTTGAACAGATTCGTGACGTCATCCCTCACGCCGGCCAACCATTCCTCAAACTTGGCGGCGACGACCTCGTTCGCCTCCTTCATTTCCGTGGCCAGACTGTCGTTCGTTGCCCTCATTTCTGTGGTCAATTCGCTCACTATTTCTTCCATCTTCTCGGTGATGTCGTTGGCCGTCTTCATTTGTTTCAACTCGGCGGTGAGGTTTTTGTTTGCCGCTTCTATTTTTGCAGCGTGGTTTTCATTTGCCGTCTTCATTTCCGAGGTCAGTTCGGCCTTCATTTCCATCATCTTCTCCAAAATCTTTTCCAATGCCGCGTCCATGGTTGTAATGTTCGGTGATGTCGTTTTCCCGCTTCCTGACACCAGTGTGACTTTGTGGGTTCGTGAAATTAAAATTCTGATTGCACCACTCAACAATGTTCTTTATTTCCACCGACTTACAGTTTAACACTTGCCAATTACACAGAATTACGTACTGCACACAATTACAATTCACCAGTTCGTCCGTTAAAGTTACACTTGCACTCGCGATTACGTAAACTCCGATGCACATACACAGTCTTCTCGTCCTTACACTAGCATTGAACTCTTACGCTGATTGCCAAGAACTCTGACTGACTGACTGACTCCTCTTGCACGACGTGTTGCTTATATAGGGTCCGCTTGCCGATCTGGAAGGTTCTCCATTAGATGAAATATCCCGCAAGTTCTAGAACAAAGGTGGAACTGAAAGAGACGGCACAGTGATGTTTTTTCTATCAGCCACCTCCTGTCACCACTATAAGACAAACGAGGGGGGCGTGGCTAACATGAACCTCCCCTGCTTCCCGCTCTCAGCTGCTTCTATAGGGTGTTCCAACGCTCGGCTGACAATATTTCGAGCCTCAGACTGTAAAACAGTTTGAAGCAGTGCATAAGCTGTAATTAGATTTACAGTTTTAACACAAAAAGACAATTTTATTTACAGTAGCTGATTTTATAGAGTGCTTTTAGCTGAACAATACTCTGACAAACTACACAGATCATTGTACCTTCTTGAAGCCGGGGAAGGACCCTAGCTTTGGTACCTCTTATCGCCCGATCACATTGTCTTCCTGTATCGCCAAGACCTTTGAACGCTTGCTTAAACAACGACTTGAATGGTGGCTGGAATTCCGGAGATTATTACCCATGTCCCAATATGGTTTCCGCAAAACCCGGAGTACTTTGGATAGTCTCAGCATCCTGACTACTGACATCGAGCGTACCTATTTGGAACAAGGATATCTGACAGCCATCTTTTTGGACATTTCCGGCGCCTACGACAGAGTTTTACTGCCAGTTTTGCTTGGGAAGCTGCAAGCACTGGGTCTTCCTCCTCGGTACTGCTCTGGCATTTACAATCTTCTCCGACATCGCCTCATCTATATCCGTTCTCCTGATAACTCCTTCTTCGGCCCTAGAATAGTAGTTCGAGGATTGCCCCAGGGAGCGATTTTGAGTCCTCTTCTTGATGCACTTTATACGTCGGATTTAGACTCTCTATTTAGTCCTCACATTCTAATTCTCCAGTACGCCGATGATATCTGTTTGTACGCTCGGTCCTCTAGTTTTTGGATTACTCGTCTGTGGCTTAGTGATGCAGCCACCGATTTATCAACCTGGGCCTCTGAACACGGATTACATCATTCACCTTCCAAGTCTGCAGTCGTAGTGTTTACTAGGAAACGACGGACATTTCCTGATGGCGTTATCCGCTTGGGACCTTTCACTTTTACCCTTGCATCTTCCGCAAAATTTTTGGGTATCTATTTGGATAGTCGCCTTTCATGGAGTCGTCACATCCAGCATCTCATCTCAAAGATTGGTGCAACTCTTAATGTTCTACGTATTATCGCTCATTCATGGTGGGGCGGGGACGCTTCCACATTACTCCTGCTATATCGTTCCCTAATTCGGTCGGTGCTGGACTATGGCTGTATCTTCTTTGGCTCTGCTTCCACATCGGTCTTGCGCAAGTTGGATATTGCTCAGTACCGTGCTCTTAGATTTTGCCTGGGTGCTATCCTTTCTACACCGACGAATGCACTTTTGGTTGAGGCATCAGAACCACCATTGCAGATCCGTCGACAGCTCTTAACCCAGCGCTTTCTATTGCGAGATTTCTCCGTCGACGCCCACCCAGTATTGCGGATGTTGCAGGAACTTGCTGCTAATTATCTCAACGCGGATTTTCCAGCTGTACGACGATTGCCCTTACGCTTACTGGGTTTTCGGTATCTATACCACGCTTTTCCCTTAATTTTGAAAAGTCCCTCTCTTCCGGGGTTTCAATATCCATATGACTTACACTTCTTGAATGTTTCGGTGCATTATCTTCCTGATCACATCATTCGGAGCCCTGACGTGAACGTCGCCCCCTCTCATTTCTTGCAGGTTACATGGCCAGATTTCACCACGATTTACACCGGCGGTTCTAAATCTGCTGATGGAGTAGGTTATGCATACGTCTGTCCTTCTACTAATGCCCTGGCTCGATACCGCCTACCTATGGAGGCTTCCAGCTACACTGCGGAGGTTCTGGCCATTCGTGACGCTTTGCAATATCGGATTTCTCAGGGCTTCCCCAAACTGCTGATCTTAACCGATGCGCAGAGTGTGCTGCAGAGACTCTCATCTCCCCGCTGGACGAGAGATATGCACTGTTATCTTTACGAGATACTGACGTTGGTGAACAACGCTACCATAGCTGTACATCAAATTCACTTCCTTTGGATCAGAGGGCATGTCGGAATTCGATACAATGAAGTCGCCGATCGCCTGGCAAAAGAGGGACTCACCCAAGGCACCTTCCAAGGCATCCAACTGCCCTACACGGATTTCTTCCCGGTCCTTCATTGTGACGCCTATTGTCGCTGGAATGACGCCTGGATTCGTTCGCAGTCCATCAAAGGCAAACACTACGCCGCCATTCAGACGCATCTATCCACGACCCCTTGGTTCTCCAGCTTCAGGAGAACCTCCATCTCACCTCCATCATTAGAATGCGACTTGGACATGGATGTTACCCTGTGCATCTACACCGACTACGTCTCATCGATTCCCCTGTATGTCCTGATGACCCAGGCGAAACCGCTGACCTCAATCATCTGCTGTTCAGTTGCTCTCGCTACCGAGCCCACCGTTCTTCCTTCCTCCGCCGCCTACTTCAGCAGTCTGTTCCTTTTCCCGCTAGCGTCAACACCATATTACAGTTATGCCACAAACCTGTATACCAAGCAATTCTACAATTTCTTAAAGAAAGTGATTTACAGATCTAGTCTCCTCCCATCCTCTTAATTTTCCTTACATTATTTTTTTAATTTTTCCCCACGATGGCCATATGGGATTTTACCGAAGGCCAAAAAAAATACTCTGACAATTTGTCTTCGTAATAGACTTCAGCATGAGGCGCACTGAATGCCTGTTTGGGGAGAAGCTCGTAATGTATTCAGTATTAGTAGGATATATCAAACACGGTGCTTGACTAACATGAAGGACGAAACCCTGTTCTACCAGCCCCGATCAAACATTCATTTCTTATGTTGCATAGACAATCCACTACTGATAAGACGCCACGCGACTATAACCCATTTAGTTGGTTCAGTCTAGCTGAGTCTAGAAAGTAGCGGGGGACAAGAGAGGGAGGCTAAATTCACACCTATAGTGACTACCTTATCAACTCTGACTATTTTAATGGCTACATTTTGAGTTATGAGTTTTACGCAAGGCGCTTTTTTGATATTTGATATTTTATTTGTAGATAAGAAAATAATTTACAATTATATTACAGAGAACCTTATTATTTACATACTATTCTTCCTTAACCTATGTACAAGAATTGAGCGACTACCTTCTTTCACCCCTCAGCCAGCTTGGTATAACAACCTTATGCTTCACTGAGGGCTTACCTGTATCCCTTACTTTTCCCTACAAAATTCTTCCTCCACCCCTACTTCTTTCCTCCCTTCATAACTTTTGCTTCTAACTATCCTCAACCATTTATCTTTCATTTTACCAAGAAATATTCCCTCATTTTTATTCCTATTCCGTTGCTCCCCTGTTAGCATTCTTATTTTTACAATTTTGCCCTCAACTTTGTCCCATTCTTTCTCCCATGCCTCCTTCCTCTACTTCTCAACTTCTACACATCTTACTACATAATTTTCTACACTTTCTTCCCCCCACATAATTCACATATTCCTACCTCACTCCACCTTAATCCTTTCATAAACATTGCACCTGTTCTCATTCATGCTAATACCTCCCTTTCAATCCTACCAAAGTTGTCTATATAACTTTCTCTTCCCCAGTCGCTTTTCAAAATCCTATAAAACTTCAATTAACTTTTGTTTTCCATGCTTCCCCACATCTCTTGCCTTTCTATGTCTTCCATTCTTGTCGCAAGGCGCCTTTTTGTAAATGAAACAATGTTCACCTGTAGGGGATATGTAGTAAGCAGACATCCAGCTGTTGGGGGCGGGGTTTGAGGATAATACACACACTTTGTTTACATTGACAAGCACTCTGGTTTAGAATGGACAGCATTTGTATGTAAAATTAGTTTTCATAACACCAGCTGGAAATATCGGGTCTCGGCTGTATTTACGGTGTTAATGTATGTGCAAAACGAAATATATAACTTAAATTTTCTTGAAATAGCCATTTAGGTCCTGTTTGTTCTTGGAATACACTGAACTAAAATACCAACACATAAGTACAATCGCTTAAAAATATTCCGGCTTTCAAAACTTGGTGATTCTGATAGAATTTCGATATCGAACCTTTGGATGGAATACCATTGTCTTATTGTATACAGTCTGATCACCACAGGAAGTGAGAGGTGGCTTGAAAGATCTTGTTTTTGAACATTTGAGAGTGGTGAACGCTCTTAGGCTGCTGGTGGGAGGAGGAAAATTCAGAGGTGGTTCCTGGCGGGCAGCACATACGCACATTTCATAGTAAACCAATCGACCTCACACCTCAGACCCATCTTGCCTTCTTTTGATGGTAAGACACAATTTATCTGACAACACTAGGCATAAAAACGATAGGAATGGTAGAATATGTTCATGCAGAACAACTTCTGATTATTAGACTATACGCACGCAGTGTTCTCGTTTATGTTTCCTAGACCGACATCAAGATTAGTTGTACGTAATGAAGCGCGCTCGGAATGATTTCCAAGAATGAAGATGACTAATTGCTATTAAGACCTTAATGAGACTTCTGCACCAAGTGAGGCTTAAGACAACTTGTCAGCCACATTTGTACATAATTATACCGAGAATCGATTCAAGAGGAGCGAGGAGAAAATGACACATGTCCTCTGGAGTCCAATAAACACTTTCGTTACATTATTTGTCGATTACTTGCGCTACAAAGATAATCTTGACGCTATGAAATGACAGTAATTGGCTCGCAGTAGGGGGCCGCCAACCTCCTTGTCATCACGCAGTAACATTCCATTCACTGTTATGACAAGTTATCTTGGCGAGGCATTTCCAGATATTTCTCTGAAAACCAGCCAATGGGTTCGGTCGTACTACTACCCATTCTTACGTAACCATCATACAGTGTTGCCAACTTTGCGAATTTTGAGTCCTGTGTCCAGCGACAGATTTACTCTTTAAACACCTAATGATAAATTGTAACCAAGGCGGTAGGGTCAATAACGCATTCGGGGGTCCTACTTACTGCACGAGAGTTGCCAGCGATTTGGCGCCGTCAGAGGCTCACTAAAACAGGCAGCACATCCTTTAAACAACTCGGGTCGCATTATTCTTCTAGCACTTATCAGACACCACACTCCAATTTTAACGTATTAAGCGGCATTTAGCTCCATAGTACGGCTTTTTCTGATGCCCAGTATTGACTATATTCACGCTAATTTATACAACTAGTTTGTTAAGCGATTTCTGACGTCATCATTACAAACTGACACACAGTTTTGTTTCCTGTTACAATTGATCTAAAATGTTGCTTGTCTAACACTAAACCCAAAGCTTCAAATTTACAAAGTATTACATTTCTTGTTGTATATATGGATAGTTTACTATCATGGAATGATTTCATTGCCAAAAACTTAAGCTCTCCAAAGTTTGCCATATTACAACTCAGAGATAGGCTTGATATATAATTACTCATTTCAGTTTATTATTCACTCGTTTATGGCGTCTTCCTATAGGGAGATTCTGCCAACACGAATAGAATATTTATTGCACAGAAGTGAATTATACGGAGAATTTTAAAGTAAAAGGCATGGTTCATGTAAATCGTATTTTATGCAGTACAAGATTTTAGCATTCCCAGCCACATATATCTTAGAAAGTCTACCGATGTTTTGAATTAAATCAAAAGAAAGTTTATAAAAATTCAGACTTTCATAAATACAATTCGAGCGCGTGTCGTAAAGTATTAATTATCATATTTTTAAAAGTGTAATAGAGAGTTTATTTTTATATGTGCTTGTTAGTTCTTCTCTACGTAGTCACAATCCAGATGTACATATTTTTCCCAACGTTTCTTGACCTTACGAATACCTTAATTGTAGAAGTCTGCAGAATTCACTTTAAATCACTCTTCCACTTCATTAATGACGTCATTTGTGTTGCCAAATCGGCGACAACGCAATGGATTCTTCATTTCCGGAAACAAGAAAAAGTAATTTTGTGCGAGATCAGGCGAATAAGGCGGATGCTGTCTGAAAGCCACATTCCCTTGTTTTGTCAACTGCAACTTGAGATGAATGAGCTGGTGCATTGTCAGCCAGAAGACGAACACCTTTGGAGAGCATACCATGTCGTTTCTTAATCAGAGCTGCTCGTAACTTGTCCAGAAGATTGCAGTACTACCTGCCAGTGATGGTTTGATTCTTGGGAAGATAATCTGTAAGGATGACTCCACGACAGTCCCAGAAAATTGAAGGCATATCCTTCCCAGCTGATTTCTGCACCTTTGTCGTTTTGGAAAGGGGGAATCGGCATGTTTCCATTCCATACTCATGGTTTTTGCCTCTGAATCATACTGATAGATCCAGGATTCATCCATGGTTACCAGAGGATAAAAAAAATCATCTTCATCCTGTTCCAACAGCATCAACATCTGTCTTGAAAGGTCACGCCGTGTTTGATTTTGGAAAGGGATTAGCAAACGTGGAACCAATCGACCAGACACCTTAGACATGTGCAGTTCGTCATGAATAATTTTCCACACACTACCATAGCTAAGATGTATCTCATAAATGATCATTTGGATGGTTGCTCGTCTGTCTTCCAGTATTAAACACTCCACTTTCTTCACTGTGATAGCATCGTCTGTCATTGACGGTCTGTCAGTTGTTAGCTCATCTGTCAGGGACATGTGACCAGTTTGAAAATACCTTTTTCACTTCACAATAGTGGCATACGATGGAAAATCATTTCCATAAACAGCTGTCGTCTCATCATGGATTTCCTGGGCAGTTTTGCCCTTCAAAGCAGGAACTTGACCACACTACGAGCCTCAATTTTCTCCGTCTTACACTTCAGTCACTTCTGGCGCTCACTGTAAAAAACAAAAGGGCTGAAATCATTGAAACTACCAACATTATGTCCCGAGGGATCAATGATGACACTGACAAATTTTCATCACTCTAGCATAAAACTACCGGGTGATAATTAAAACTTTACTACAGCCCCTCGTACAAGAAAGGTGTACTCAGTTTCTATTGAAAATCGCAGTCTAACAAAATATGTAAAGTCAGCAGACTACTCTGGCATTAGGTTATTCATGAAATTACCGTTACACGTACAATCATTGCGTAACAAGGTGAAAGTGAAGCAAGTTTTGGTTGATAAATATTTTTACTCAGTCAGAGGATTCTTAAATCACATTACGGGGTCCATAGAGCTTAGAGTCACCCGACATTTATCTTTCAGGATAAGGTAAAACCTTAAGCAGGTAACTCACGCTCACCAACTCGAGAACGACTGCACCGACTTGCCTAATTTTGATTGTCAAATATTTGTATAAGTTCAAGGAAGGTTCAAAAGGTGAGAGGGAGACACCTGAAGTGATAATGGCCCGGGTTATTAACTAAATATAAAAGTACACACGCAAACATTTATGGAATACATGCACCTTCTTTTATTTTAGACAAACAAGAGCATTACAAAGTAGAAAGGTATTCAACTCCTTGCAAAAGTGTTCAAAACTATTTTACTTATCATATTTTATTAAATAACCTTTATTCTTTGTTATCAACATTGGAATTTTTTATGTAGCGTGATAATATACCTTTCGAAGATTAGACAAACAATTTCTAAACGCATTATAAGACTATAAATATTTGACCACAGACAATTCTAATGGCAGAACATTGTTTCGATTACGACCATAGAACCAAATTTCGAAAGATGAACATCTTGGCAAAATGCAACAGTTATTGGGAGAGGAGAATTACGGAGGCTTTGGCGATTTCCTCTGGAAGGAGCACGCTTACTCGTGATGCTGGATTTCAGTTCAGCTCCTCTTGGAAACCAGCCTTAAAAATGGAAATCCATCGAATTAAGAAGCAAAGATCAATACAGCTTGATAATCAAGTTAAGTAATACGTTTCTTTGACACAATTTTCTATACTCACGCCATCTCCTGACCTGGTATTTAATTTATTGAAAACAGTCTTTTGTTCAGTAATGCGAATTTTGATAGTGTTTTGTCTTTGTTTATAGTTGTGTTATATCCAGTATTTCATTTTATGGTTATAACATTTTATAAATATCCTGATGAAGGGAGAGATGCACACTTCCGAAACGTTGATATCTGATCATGTTTTCACCTGGCTGGCTGCCCGAGAAGAAGGTGAGCGGAAAAAATATATATTTCTTACATTGTACGTAGATGTCGCACGTTGGTTTCTTGTTTTTCAGATAACTAAAGAAAAATTGAACATCGGACTAAGCCATCAACGAAGCAATCGATAGTGAAAGAGATTAGAATGTCTTTGATACTATGTTAGAAAAGGCGTTCCTGAACAATAATAATGTGTTTTTGTCTCGTAAATTTTAACTTTAATCTTCTGCTTGACCTGTTATATTGAGACTGGTAGGGAAAATTCAACACTGGAGATTATTCATGTCTAACAGTACAAGAGCTAGTTTTCAGTAAGAGAAGTATCGCGTTATTATGTTGTTTTTTTTTTCTGTTGGCGGAAAAGCGTCTGCTTCTGGATCTCTTTTTGTAGTGCTTAACGCCCACTTTTACTAAAAGCGGCTCCGCAGGCGGGGACACTGTTGACACATGGAATGAAGATGGAGCACCGGTGGAATGAGATGACAGGGGAAATCCAGAAAAAAAAAACCGCCGCTACGCCGTGTTGTTCACCACAAATCTGACATACGTTCGCCTGCGATCCAACAAGGGCCGCCTTGGTGAGAGTCGAGTTGCCTAACCACTCGGCCACTGCGCGGTCTATTGTTTCTGGAAATGGATGTTTGTTTGAGACCATATATAAATATTTTTAGGTTAATTATAATGTTGTACAAGTGTAATATGTAAATGAGGAGTGTGTGAAGAGAATTGTTCCGCACCAGAAGACTTCCTGGCATATGGTGCCAATCCTTTTCACACATTCCCCAATCACAGTTTGTCCAACAGGTGGCCATGACTTTGGGAAAGTTTGACGTGTTGAATTCTGCGTCTGTGTTCTAACAGGTAATGTGCTGTCTTAAACAATGCCACAGCTATCACCCTCCCATTTGTCAGCAGTGCGACACACAACTCACGGTAAAGCACATCATCGTGGAATATCCGTTGCACATCCAATGGATAGGGGTGGTGATTTTTCGCAAATGCGATATAGCGCGATAAAGTGCGAAATTGACTCAAAATGCAATATAAATGCGAAATCGAAGATTTCCCCAAGTAATCATTTTTCCCCAATGTTTTTCTTCTGGAAACTTTAACGGAAGAGTCTGTAGAACCTTTACATGTTTACAAAGTTATAAAGTAAGTGAGGAGTCTTCTGGAATGTGGAAAGCAACCCTTCTCGCTAAATTAGCCTATTGTTCCATCATTGCCCATATGAGGTATATTTGGTACTGAAGCGAGTTCAGTTGTTTTACGAAAGAAACCCCTGTTACCACGCCTAATGGCTGTCATAAATCTACCTTCATGGCCCAGTTACCGGAGAATCTCAGTCCTTGTCTCTGAAAACCAAAAGCAATCCTCATCTTAAGGAAGCGATAAACACATGTTAATTCCAGTTGGAGCTCTCAGTTGCCAAATTTCCGATTGTCATTGTTATGTTCGGTTTTACGAGCGACTTTCATTCATTTTATGCGTAGGTGACGTCAGTAAGTGCGAGGCTATTTTTGTGCATTTTATTTTTATTTTGTTAGTATCACATCAGTATACATTTATATCTTTTGTGTTATGCAGTATGCTTTAGTCTGAATAACTTCTTCTATATTTCTGTGTATTTTTTTAATCTATATGAATGTAAAATAAACTGACACTTTATGCACTTTTAACTCACTGTCATTAACAACACTACATAAATATGTTTTAGATGTCATATAAATAGTCTTAATATCCATCATTTAAAACATTAACTTAAATTAAACTTTTTAAAAAGATGCTCTAAATGCAAATGTATAACTGCTAAAAATGCTAAATGTAAAACTCAAAATGCTAAATTTCTGATTTCAAAATGCTATATATCATGACCCCTACCAATGAAGACAGCACTACCGGATACCCAATGATCTCCAAGAAGGCAGCGCCGTGGCTCAGTGGTTAGACCGCTTGGCTCTCACCAAGGCGGCCCGGGTTCGATCCCAGGCGACCGCAAAGTGAGATTTGTGGTGGACAACATGGCGCTGGGGCGGGTTTTCTCCGGGACCTCCAGTTTCCCCCGCCATCTCATTCCACCGGTGCTTCATCTTCATCTCATGAATCATCAGTGTCACCGCCCGCGGTACCGTATGTAGTAAACGCGGGCGTTAAACACCACACATTTCATTTCATTTCATTTATCTCCAAGAAGCACTTAGTTCAATTCCAATGTATATGGAACTAGTTAATTTCCTTAAAAGGATAAGTATGTATAATCATATATAATGTTCATACAGTTGTAATGTAAAAATGATTATGTTTCTCCTTGCATTGTTTTATTTTAGACCGTTGTGTTCAATAACTATTTATACTTTGTTGTACAACAGATGTTATTTAAAATGTTTTAAATGTTGTAAAGCCACGACATGACTTTTAGAGTGAAATCGACTACAATTTGCGAAAACTGTTTCTATAGGGTTATTTAAGAAGACTTCCTTTCTTACGCATAGTTTAATATTCCATTAATATACACTATAGTTACTCTTGAACTTCCCAAAATAAAATTCAATGAAAATTAAGCTATAGTCAAACTACAGGTTTATAATTTATTACAAGAGTTGGCACATCACTACAAATATTCTTCAACGTGTATCAGGTATTACAGGTAGACTGGACTGGATGACGTGGTCGGTAAAAGATTGTGTCTTCTGGCTTGTAACCAACGTTACTGAAAATGTGTCTTATACCCATATTAGGTACACATTTATATGAGTTAATATATTATATTCATAATACTAATTTAAATTGCTCTTCACATAGAGCTATTCTTCTGCACGCGCACGCACACATATATACACAGTTAAGTACATACACTTATGAACATTACCATTGACCCTTCTGATCTTTATGTCAGCTTCGACGTGGTTTCTCTACTTACAAGGGTACCACTTCAAGAATCCATCCAACTTCTGAAGGAGCATTTTCCGGGGGATATCACAGAGCTCTTCCGACATATCCTGACGTCCACTTTCTTCCTGTTTAATTGTACTTTCTATGAACAAATAGACGGAGTAGCTATGGGCTCCCCTTTGTCACCAGCTATAGCTAATTTCTATATGGAACAGCCAGAACATGAAATACTTGCCACAGCTCCACCTAAACCTTATCATTTCTATAGATACGTGGACGACACTTTTGTAATTTGGCCACATGGATCAGACACTTTGTCTAACTTTCTTGCGCATCTCAGCAGTTTTCGACCTCAAATACAGTTTACCATAGAAGTGGAGGAGTATGGAACATTTCAATTGCTGGACATTCTTGTTTAAAAATCAGCAACGGTACACTAGGCCATGCTGTATACCACAAGCCTACACACACCTTTCTCTATCTGACCGCTCATAGTTTTCATCATAGGTCTCAACCACTAGGAGTTCTCAATACACTGGTCCACAGAGCTTTGTCTATCTCTGATCCCAGCCACTTCAAACAGGAATTACAGCACCTGAGACTCACTTTCCGTCAAAACGGCTACTCCGAATATGACGTTGAAGCCTCGATCACCAAAGCTAGGAAGGGGAAACCTGTAATACAGCATGCGTCAGTAGGGCACTGATAACCTCTGATGTTGAGCGCCCTTATACATATATCATCATCATGAGCAAGCGTCAGATAAGCCTACCGCTAAGCCTGCATCCCATTTACGGGCAATCTATCCAGCAGAATCAGCAGAATTCTCGCCAAATACAACATCAGGACCATCCACAAGCCACCTCCGAAAATTACGCCTCAGTTGACACCGGTTAAAAACAAACTGCAGTTCCAAGTTCCGGGAGTGTACCACATTCCCTGTGAATGTGGAACACCGTTTATAGGACAAACCGGAAGCACCATCGCTACCAGAATAATCGAACATGAACGGAGCATTCGTTTAATGCAACTTGAAATCTGGGCTGGCAGAGCATTGTTTTGATAACGACCATAGAGCGAATATTCGGGAGACGACCATCTGGCAATGTGCAACAGTTACTGGGAGTGGAGAATTAAGAAGGCTTTGGCGATTTCCTCTGAAAGGAGCACGCTTAATTGTGATGCTGAATTTCAGTTCAGCTCCTCTTGGAAAGTGACCTTAAAGATGGAAATCCGTCGACTTATGAAGCACAGATCAATACAGCCTGATAATGAAGTTAAGTATTTACGTTTCTTTGACACAATTAATTTGCTATACTCAACATATCTCCTGATCTGTATTTAATTTACTGAAAACAGTATTTTGTTCAGTAATGCGAATTTTGATAGTGTTTTGTCTTTGTTTATATTTGTGTCATATTCAGTATTTTATTTGGGATTATAACATTTTATAAATATCCTGATGATGGGAGAGATGCACACTCCCGAAACGCCCATTTCTAATCGTCTTTTCACTTGGCTTGCTGCCCGAGAAGAAATTGAGCATATATAGTTGTAACTCGTGTATACGTTATTGACTTAATTTTCCGCACATACGCCCACGCTAAATTTTTAGGGAGCAGTCGTTCTCCATACAAATTTTGCTCAATTATACGTCTTCTGGTTATACGTTTTCTCGGTAATGTGTCACTTTTTGTGATCTCTATACATAAACTATACCCATTTATACGTTTAAAAAGCGTGCGGCGGTATGCTTGCTTTGGATAGCCTGGGAACTGCCTAGTTTGCGGTTTTCACTGTCACTTATCGTTTCATTTTCATCATATCGTTCCAATAATCTATTAACCTTGGTTCCAACAGTCACTTCTCCGCTTTAAGTCGAGTACTGCTAGTGCACTGGTTTCACTGTGATTCATGCTTTCATTGTCGTCATATCGTTCATATCGTTCAACTGTCATTTATATGTTTCAAGTGGAGTTTCGAATTACAAAGAGGAGAAGAAAGATGTGTGAACAAGGGAGAAAACAAGAAAATCTTTAACTCTTGGTGAAAAATTAAAAATTCTGGATGAGGTTAAAAACAGTCCTAAAGAAACGAAGAAGAATATTGCTGAGCGTTTAGGCCAACCTTACTTGACACTGTAAACCATTAAAAAATGTGTGTGCTTAAGACCACACTACAGAAGTGAAAACTTAAAATCTGTTCATTATAAATTATTCTTAAAAATTATTTTAAAAATTTAATGTTGTCACTCATTCGTGCGCAAAGAGGTCAGTTGCGAGCTAAACATTTCATGCCTTACGCTAAGTGTTCTCGCAAATGAAAATACTCTGAAACAACTGAATGATCACGGACTTGCGACCGTCCGAAGAGGGTTATACATAAAGGATGTATAAAGGAAGTAAAATCAAATCACACAATATACTGTTTTACATGTATTTTATTTTTATATTGGAATACACGCTCACAATTATTTTTCTTATTTTGTTTCTTGCTGATACAAGTATTTCAGTATCGATATTTCGATATCGATATTTACGGAACATCGATGTTTACTGGAACACATCAAATGTTTTTTCACATCGATGTATTAAGGTGGATATTTTTATAACATCGACGTTTTTGTTCGATGTTTTATATTTAAATTTTTATTTTCTAAACTAAATAATATATATTTAAATCTTTTTTTCTATAAAAACCAAATTTATATATAAAATCTTTTGACCCTCGGTCGGTCTTGCAGTTTGAGGAAAAACATAACCTATACGCTGAAAATGAAAATAAACGCAAAACATCAGTTTAATGCGTGATAATGTTATTATTTACGTGTTATTATTACATTTAATTTATTAATGTTTTACATTTTACTACTCTCAATAAAGAGAAATTGTCAATAAAAATAACCAGTTCTTAAATGATACATCTCTTTTACGAATTCCTAACCCTTATTTCCAATTAGCACATGCTTTTATTTTTCGTTATTATGGTTTTAATTATTCGAATACCGAACTTCGGTGATATTATCTGTTCCTTTGACTATTATTATTGGTTATAGTGGAATTTGACATGTTGTCGACTTGTTAACTGACAGGATCGGTTACCGGCACTTGACAGACGTTTGTAAGAATGGCCCTAAGACAATTATTTTTTTAATGATACTCCTGTACGGTTTCTGAATTTTTCATAGTACTTGAAATATGTTAAAACATACCTGGATGCGTGTTGTTCATACGCTGTTGAGTGCGAGAGAAAATCTACGTGTATAGTGGTATGGACAACATAAGAATGAAATAAGGAATGAGTGTGAGGGAGTGGGGTTAGTTCGGATTGAGCCGACTTGAGCCGACTTCACCCGAATGAGCATCACATATTCCAGTGTGACGGCTCAGTTTAATTCACTACCCACAAAAAGTGCTAAACGTGCCTAAAGAAGTTTTTTCACTTCAAAAAGTGAAAAGGATATACGGAACGTATCAAAACTTGGATGTAGCTATCAAAATGTAAACAGAATACGGGCGTTTTGCCGATTTATAAAAATGTCTTATAGTCTGGTTCAATCAACATCGTGACAAAAACGTTCCCATTAATGGAAAAATGTTACAAAAGAAGGCACGAGAATTGGCGAAGCAGCTTAACATCACGGATGACTTGAGAGCTTCTAGTGGCTGGATCCTAAAGTTTAAGAAGAGATACGACATTAGTAGCAGGAGAATTTGTGGAGAGGCCAGTAGTCCTTGTAATCAACTAGTGTGTGACTGTACGGAAAAATCCAAAAAGCAGACAAAAATTGAGGATTTTTAAAGCCATGTGAAGTGCACAGTGTATACACTAACTTTAACTATGTATACGTATGGTATACGTTTTTTTTTCATTTATACATTATTTTAGTAGTCTCCCTTGAAAAAGGTATGTGAGGCTCCACTGTATATAAGGTATAAAATTTCAACGTTAGACATAATTTTAAATTATAAGAATATTAATTGATCCTTAATAGATCTTTGAGACATGTTTAACCTCTGTACCAAATTTAGTTTTTTTTTAGTTCTACTGCTACCACACATGGGTGTTTTAAAAGTTTCTGAGAACTACTGTCTAAAACACCTCGAAATATCTGTACATTGTCATTAGAGTCTCTTACCTTTACAGTACATATACTTCAATAGTTATTTATGGGACCTGCGAGGTAAGTTGATGTTTATAAGCGAGTTAAAAAAATCTAACGCCTGAGATCCTAAACTACAAGAACATGATAAACTTCAAACCTCGCAAGTCCCACGCGCAACTTTATCCGTTCCTAAGAAAAAATCGATTTGAATTATGAATTACAAAAATATTTAAAATTGTTTTACAAAATATTTAGAATCTATGTTTTTACTGGATGAAGTTATGTTTGTATCTATTTTTCAGATGACTAAAGGAAAACTGAACATTGGACTAAGCCATCTATGAGGTAATCGATAGTCAAAGAGACTATACTACGAGGCCTGTTCAATAAAGAATGGTCATAATTTTTTACGGTCATAATTTTTTGCAATAACATTCAATCTTATTATGTTCTGTTAGCGTAATGTGAAACAAACATGCCGTAGTAGTTTCACTGTTTGTACTCCTGGTTCCCGCCTGTGAGAACCAGGCAAGTTCAGACATGTTCAGTATCGCCTACCGCTGCAATGGAGGTAACATGCAGTTAAAGTTGATGTTAGAGGAAGATCCGGAGTTTCTAGCAAACGTAATCACTGTTGATGAAACTTGGCTACATCATTTTCATCCTCAGAGCAAACAGCAAAGATCAGTATGGAAATTTCCTTCATCACCAACCCCCCAAAAAGCAAAAGTGGTTGGTCCTGCTGGGAAAGTTATAGTAAATTAATGGAAATTAATTATTCTTTCACACTGGCCGTGTGTAGGCTAAATTGTGGAAACGTTGAGTCAGACTGAAAAATTCAATGCCATAGCCGGGATTTGAACCACGGATCTTCTGGTTTCCGTCCAGCCGCACTACCATTGTGCTACTATGGCCAACATGCCGAGTCAGTTGGAGAATTTAATGTCATATCGGCATGTTGGCCATAGTAGCACAATGGTAGTGCGGCTGGACGGAAACCAGAAGATCCGTGGTTCAAATCGCGGCTATGGCATTGAATTTTTCAGTCTGACTCAACGTTTCCACAAGTTATAGTAATCTCATTCTTTGATATTCATGGAATGGTTTATCAGCATATTGTACCTGCACACACATCAGTAACTGGACAATACTACAGGGATGTCCTGAAAACATTGCAAGTCCATATCAGGCGCAAAAGACCACATGTCCATGAACCAGGCTGTATGCTGCACCACGATAATGCGTGGCTGCCAATGTTGTTGCTAAATATCTTGTAAAAATCAACGTGAAGTGCATCCCTCACCCTCCCTATAGACCGGATTTAGCCCAATGTGACTTTTTTCTATTCCCTAACTTGAAGAAACACCTTCATCAGAAGCATTGGTGAAGGCTGCGGAGGCTATTTTGAAGGATATCTAAAATGGTTACCAGAATGTCTTTGAGGACTGGCAGAAACGCTGGGACAAGTGCATCGCATTTAGGGGAGACTATTTTGAGAAGGACCATCAAAATTATGGTTATGTGTAAAGGTACGTTGTGAGGCGTTCCTGAAGAATAATGTATTTTTGTCTCGCAAATGTTAACTTTATTCTTTTACTTGATTTGCTATATTGACTCTGGTAGAGATAACTCAACATTCTGGAGAGATTACTCATGTCTAGAAGTAAAAGGGCTACTTTTCAATCACAAAATTATTCCGTAATTATGTTTTTTTTCTTGTGGTGGCGTATAAAAGTATATGTGACGTGGGTTGTTTCTTCACAGAATTATGTCGATTGCTGTTTGACGCGAACTCAGTGGAGTGACGTGCAATGTTTACATCTTATCTTAGATGTGTAGTTTTAGTATTTTTGTGTTGAACTGAGGCACAATGTTATATTTGTCACTGACAATCGTATAAATTCTGGACATATGACAGGTTATTAGTGTCATTAAATGCCACAATATACAAGAAAGAAAATTGAAAATATGAAAGAAAATTGTTTAATTTCGACACTACCTTTGAAGAAAACTCAAACTTGAAGATCATCAAGATATCGACAGAGACGCACAATCACCTCCAATGAGCTCACCAAACCAACATCCATTAGTCAACAACAGCTGATGATGTTAGAAAGATCCTAACGAAACGCGTTCTAGGTAAATACTAGCAATAAGTGGAGCATTGAGTATTAGTTTGACTCAAAATTATATTAATTTTGTGCTTTATTGCATCATAGTCCTTACACATTGGAACTAAGCACTATAATTTAAATATTCAAAGTGAGAGCAGCATGACTACTGCAGCGGCAACCTGCCTTCTGTTGCTTGTAATACCGTGTGCAGCACGCTTTGTGTGGAAATCTGCGGAACTTTGGCCATCTGAGAGGCAGGAGGGGAAGGTAGTACGCATGCGCAGTAATGATTAGCGAGCTTGCTGGCTCTCAGCAAGTCGGACGCGTTCCATTAGCTACGCTAGTGTTTTCATGCTTCAATTTTTCATTATGTGCCGGTCTCGTTTTCTTATACGTAGAATAATGCATTGATATTGATATGGTCTTTGGAAATCCATACATTATGATTTATAAAACATAGTATAGCATAAGGATCAACCGCCCCCTGGTGCCATTCCATGGATAATGGTGTAAGCTGATTATATATTGCGACCCAAACTAGGCTTATATAAAAGACAACTGGACCTAACCTAAACTTCTGTTACGTTGTGAACGTTCTGTTACGTTCTGTTATGCTGTTAATGTGAAACAGTCAAATAATATCAAATTTATCACAATTGCTGCACATTGTTGTGAATTAGTCCTTTGGAAATATAAATAAATTAACATGCATTCCTTTCGCGCAAAATTATCATTTCTCTGCAACAATGACTTGAAAGAAAGAAATAATACATATCTGGATACTGTGTGAACTGAGAACAGTTAAATGACAATTACATTACATTATAAATGCGTACCGCTCTGAATATATCCATATTCGAACAGCAATAATGTTACAGTTCTTTCGATTAACGCTCCCCTGCTTGCTACAAGTAAGAGATTAACATGGATAGAAAGGTAGTGTGAACCCTGAAGCCATTATACATTTATGAGAAATTATGTACTTAGGGATCAGGATTGGTTACTATTACACAAACCAGAACACAAGCAATAATAATACAAAAAAAAAAAATAAGTTATGATTTTAAATGGAATACTACTTACGCTCTAATGGGTGAATCTGGTTGCAGGAATTCCTATTCCACTGGATCCGTGAGGTATAGAACTCTATTACCTTCTCTGGCCATTTCTTATGCACAGTCTCTGCTGGTATTAGATAATTTATATCAATATCCTTGAATCTAATGACAAATATCAGTTCTCCACCCGCTTTAGTTACGCATATGAAACGTTCGGGTTCCATCACGTACTCCTAACTGCATACTGAAAACTGGGCATTCTATTGGTTCTCATTGTAGACATTGTTATACACTGATGCCAACTTGATAGTAGAAACTATAGCCATTAATCTAATTAAAGCTTAATTTGTCGTCGTTATAAGATTAGTTTACTGGGGTGATTGGAAGCCCCCGCAGTCCTCTTGATTGTGAATTACTTTTGAATAACTTAGATACGATAACAGTCTCGCTACACAAAATATAGACATATTAATCTTTTTAGACACGCAATTGGCTCTCCTTGTATTTAAATATTTCAGAGGTAATCCTTTATATTAGTTCCACTATACAATCTTTCCTTAGAGGAAAATTGGCGTTATTCTTGGGTTTTTTTGCTTGGTAATGCAAAGAGAATGGAAATTCAAAGGCATCGCACACATTTGACTATTGCTTATCTACCTAATTTACTTACAGGGAAATGTAAAGTTAGAATCACATTTAAAAATCTCGACCGTGATTAAAATCTCGGCTATGCACCGGATGTCTCAATGTAATCGTTTCCAAATATTGCCTCACAAACGACTAAGTGTTGAAGAAAAATTAATTTCTCAAGAAAAAGTTTAATTAAAATTGTTCTACAAACATTTTTATGGATTCAAGTGAAGAAAATAGAGATATTAGCTAAACTTTACAAGGATTAAACTAAAAGAAACCTGAAAACCAGAGTCAAAGAGCACTTTAGAAATATCAAACTAAAACAAGAAAAGTCAGTAGTAACGTTTTATTTTGGAACAAAAATCATCATATTCATCCAAATCCAAAAATGACTAAAAGGATCGATAAACCAAAATAAACTAACAACATGGAAGAACAAATTCATATGCAAAAATAATGAACTCTAAAATTCCAGCAGTAGATAATTTGATAATTTGAAAAATTTTGAAATATATCCCCAGTTCATAGTTCCACTGCCAGAGAGAAGAGAGCAAACAACATCAACAGATGTTACTTGTAAAGAGTTTGAAAATGTAGGCGACGGTGTCCAAAAATAGTCCCTAATAATATAAAAATGAGAGAGACCAAGTGTAGAAAAACGACTAAAATATTAGAAGTTGAGTGTTCCAGGACATGTAATTCCATATCAAACATTAACCTTCTTGTATCCATGTATATAAATGAATTGGCGTTTGTTGGTCTCACAAAAACCTGAGATCGGCTGAACCGATTTGCCTAGTTTTGGTTTTGAAATTAAGTCCAGCGAAGGTTTAAAAGGCGAGTTAAAACCTGAAGTGATAATAGACCGGGTTATCAACTAAATATAAAAGTACATACACAAGCTTTTACATAACACATACATAGTCCTTTATTTTCAACAAAAAAGCATTACAAACTAAAAAGATATTCTACTCCTGGCCCAAGCCTTCAGAGATATTACACTTACCATATTTTAGTAAATAATGTTTATCATTTGTTAACAAGACCAAAGACCATGGCCAATGGTGGATAAAATTAGAAGTGTGCTACAAAACTACTTCTTGTAAAACAAAATAGTTTCGTCTTACTTATTTTCGAAGTATGAAGTACATGCGGCGCTCTTTTCTATTGCACAACGTATTAATGGCTCTGGCGTTAAAATCTTCCATCTTAGAGGCAATGTTCTTCCTCATTGACAACATCGCTAGGGCAGTAAGGCGTAGCTGTGATATGGTAATTCTCCGAAATATTTTTACGCGCTTTAAGCATGAAAAACATATTTCTGGCTCTACAGTGGTCATTGGTGTTGTAACTAATATTTCCAGCAAAATGGTTACTTCAGAAAATGAATCTTGCAAGCTGTTTGAGATTATATACTGCAACAGTCGTACAACTCCATCAATGTTTTTAAATTAGTCCTTCCATACAGAGCACTGAGCTGTGTCTTCAGCATGTTCTTGTTCAATAATGTATATGTATCAACAGCAGTTTGAAGTTCATATTCAGGAAACTGATGTAGGAAGCTACCAAATAATTTACAGTTTAATAGTTTGGTTGCATCGAGATGACTTAGCGATTGAAATCGACGTATAGCTTCCTCATTGATGCGATCATAAACTTCTTTAGCTTCAATTTTCGGAGGCTTAACTTTCTGACGCTTAATTGTCGATTCATAGGAAGCAAAATCCATACATATCAACTGCCTCTTGAATATACGAAATGCGCCGAATAAAAGAAGACACGCCTATCCTCAGTTTATTTCCATCAGTTGATCCCGACTACAGGTGATTATAAAGTATATCAACTTGTGGCATTAAGTTATGGAAGAAATTCAACCAAGCACGGAAATGCATATATTCTAAATAGCGCCGTAGTCCATTTGCTTCTGGGCTAGTCTTGTCGTTTGTACCATTTTCCATTTCCACTAAATACTGCAAAAGTTCATCTTGATTTTCAAAAACAAAATTAACATTTGTGGATCTAAAATTCCACCTAGTTGCGGAACCACAAGGAACTCGTATGGCTGCCACATATTTTAAGACAGCTAATCGTTTTGCGGATCTTGGAAAAAAAAAAAAACGCAGGAGAAGCTGACAGGTTGTAGCGATATGTTTTAGTTACAACTTTTTATATGAATATCCAGTTGGAAATTCTTGTTTTTTGATGTGACTTAGTGGGCCATGTAATGACAATATATAAAAAATATATCTGTAATTTTGTGATTGGCCGTAGTAATAATCGTATTACGTATTGTGATGACGTGGCAGTAAATCGGCCAATCACAACATTAATAGAGGAGTAACGATAGTTACGGAAAATCAATAATCTTGAGATAAATATAGGTTCTTTAATCTGGTTTCATGATGATGAAAAATGTCGCGGGGAATATAAAAGTTTTGTAACGGAAAATTAATAATCGTCAAAAAGAGTTATTCGGTATTCGTAATAGTGATGAGTGGACGTTCAAAAGTGAAGAATTTTATGTATATATTAACTTGAAAATAAGGATTTATCAATGTGTTGGAGGTAACCTACAGTGATTGATTAAGAAAGAAAGTTCGAGTAAAATGCAATCCAGATTATACAATTACATTATATATTACGAAATCGGAGTTATATAACATTTTATTTCTGTCACCAAAACTCCACACCTGAACACAAAAGATGTCGTGACACTTATTTAATCAAATCTCAACCTGGATCTTCCAAACAGTCAACGTGCAACGTTCCATAGGCGACTAAATTCAATTGATGAGCATAGCAGTCATTTTTTTTTTGTTGTAATTTACGTCCTCCAACGTTAAGTAATATCGGACGATGAATGGAATGGATATTATGATGCTCAAATGAGTCCAGGGTCCATAGAGCTTAGAGTTACCCGACATTCGTCTTTCGGGATAAGGGAAAACCCCGGAAAAACCTTATCCAGGTAACTCACCCTGACCGAGATTCGAACTCGGGACCATTTGAACGTGAGGCAGACATGCTACTGCCACGCTATCGAGGCGGGCTCATAGCAGTCAATGAACTGAGCATTTGGATCAATGAACTGAGCATTTGGATACTGCGACTGGACTTTTGCTTGAACTCCTCCTATAGCACCGCTCATCAGAGAGGCTCCATCGTATGTGTGGGCAATGAGTTTTTGAGGCTTTTCTATAAATAATTCATTAAGCACCTCCAAAATGCTCTCAGAAATTGCCTCTGCATTTTTTTCCCTCTGGGTTCAAAAATCCCAAAAACCTCTCATATGGAAGGTCATCTTTAGCGTACCTAAACACAATCACAAGCTGCAACTAATGAGAAACTTCTGTAGTTTCAACTGCCACAAAATTGTGCCACAGCCACCAATTCAGCTTCTTTTATCTCCTCCTTTAACACCTCGAGGCAAACTTCCAGCATACAGGCAAGAAGTACATTCTGGATAGTTTTCCAGGTTCCTTTGAAAATATTGTTTGCACCAATGTGTACTTTCACGGCACTATCAGTGCTACTGAGGAAAACTATTAAACCCACGAACACGCCGTGATTTTCAGAATATTCAGTTTGATCATGTCCTGTTAAAGCGCGCTCATAGCACCACAAAACTTAATGCAATCAATAGACGATAGCACATGCCGTTTTCTTTTTCAACTTACTGGTTACGTTTCAGACTCGCCTCTTGATATGCATGGCTTAACGGTGTCGCAATGTTTATATTGCGTAAAGCACTTAAATCTAGTACATTATTTAAATTCTTTACGTTTTGTTTATGCTTACTAATAAGCACAGTTAGGTGACCTAAATCTGTCACTCCCGTTGTGCCGGCCTTGGTAGCGTAGATGGTAGCGTGTCTACTTCACGTTCAAGAGGTCCCGAGTTCGAATCTCGGTCAGAGTGAGTTACCTGGATAAGGTTTTTCCAGGATTTCCCCTTATCCTTCAAGATGAATGTCGGGTAAATGTAAGCTCCATGGACTCTGGACTCATTTGAACATCATTTCACCCAGTTAATTCACCGTCCGATACGACTTAACGTTGGAGGACGTAAATTACAAAAAAAGAACCCTCCTGTTGTGCTACAACAATCATTGTTTACGAAGATCAGGCATGGACGGCAGAACAGAGCATTTCTTGGTATCCACATACCCACTTATGGTGGAGGCTGCTGCCCTGGGTTTCCAGGACAGGGCATACATCGCAGTGGTTTTCCTGGGTGTTGAGAAGCCCTTCTTACCAACTGGTGTGCGGGTCTACTCCACAAGCTCATCCATCTGGAGCTACCAATACAAGTGACTCACCTCGTTCACTCTTTTCTGAAAAATCGATCATTCACTGTCACAGTAGCAGGAAAATCATCATCAAGAAGGTCCATCAGGCGCGGAGTCCCTGAAGGTTCTGTTTTGTTCCCTACGCTTTATAGCGTATATGTGGCTGACCTTCCGACTAAATCGAACGTCAACGTACGCCAATATGCTGATGACATTCTGTTGTATTCCACCAACAGAAACGCCGACCTCGGTAGTGTAGATGGTAGCGTGTCTGCCCCACGTTCAAGAGGTCCCGAGTTCAAATCTCGGTCAGGGTGAGTTACCTGGATAAGTTTTTTCCGGTGGTTCCCCTTATCCTGAAAGACGAATGTCGGGTAACTCTAAGCTCCATTGACCTTGGACTCATTTGGGCACCATCTCATCCATGTCATTTATTGTCCGATATGACTTAAAGTTTGAGGACGTAAATTACAGAAAAAAAACCACCACCACAACAGGCAACCACGCAGAACCTTCAACCCCATTTAGGAGCACTTCCGGCTCCTTCAAGATTGGTGCACGCTCTGGCGATTGCCCGTACCTGGAGAAAAGCCGAGCCATTCTATTTACAAAGCGCCAGTTACCCGCCAACTTCCCCACATTCAACTATTCCGGACGAATGATAAGGTGGGAGAATTCCATTAAATACTTGGGTGTGACTTTGGGCAAGGGCTTAACTTTCGGGTAGCACGTACGGGGGTTGTCGCATCGGGCGAATGGAGCCACAGCCTCAGTTTACCCGATGTGGCGCTTCACGATTACTGTTCCCCTGAAGCTACGCCTTTCCAGGCTTTAGTCATACCCATAATAGTTTATGCATCTGAAGTCTTGGGTATGTCTTCGGGCTCCAACCTCCTGTTACTCCAACGTGTACAGAACACATACCTTCGGATTATCTATTCTATATACAGACGGTTCCCAGTGAGGTTAGTTCACGAGGCTTCATCCCTCCGATATGTGGAGGATGAAATCAGGCGCCCGGTTACAGAATTCTACGTCAGTTTACCAAACCATCAGAGCGCCCTGGTTAGGTATCCTGGAGATCGTCGTACAAGAGAATGCCGCTTAAAGCGATACTGGCTACTACGCATGGCTTGTGGGCACTACCGGTAACCATAAAGCACATATTTCAGCCTAAAGCAAAATTTCTCCTCTCCCAAGATTTTGTTGGAACAGCTTTTTTACATTCAAGACTTCCTACTTTTAATACCATTCCGGTGCACACGGGCCGTTGCACGCGAACCTGCAACTATTGAGGAGCAGCTAGCTACCTTCTTTCTTCCCACAACATAATTTACAACCGCCATCCTTCAAATACCACATTTCTTCACTACATGGATAAGTCCTACTCAGGGCAGGGACATGTCTGAGCCCCCTACGGCCTGTTCCTCAGCTCGCCAACGCCTCTGCTGCTACTTTAGTGTCCTAAAGCTATCCTTGCCCTTTGCTAGCGCGTAAAAATCTGACAGAAGCAAATAAAACGTTAAGGCATTCGTTTCAGCAAATTGACTATTGTGCTGTAGCACTGTAGTACATAAGCACGAGCTGCGCCTGCTTTTATTCCCTCAACATCAAGCCTTATGGTGCCTCTTACCTAAATTTTACGGATAGTGTTCAAATGAAAAATAATTTATCAACCTTTTCGGAATAATTTTTACCTCATCAGTACTTGGCATACTGAAGCAGCTGTTGCTCTCACATGTGCTTGTGATGACGCTCCGTAGACTGGATGCTAAATTCAGAAATAATATACTTTTAAGCTTCCAGGGATGCGGCATCTTGCTTCCTGTAAGGTTTATCCACAAATTGATGTATAACTCGTGAGCAATACAAGCGCACACAGGCCAAGCAAAATTGACATTTTCAATTATATAAAATTAACGTAGGTGTGGTAAATGCATAATATATGACGCTGAGAAAACATGCTCTCGTTTGAAAAGATATTTGGCTAGAACAAATAAATGATAACCAGATAACGACTGCAATAAAGTTAAGAATACTGGAATGTAGAAACGGAGCAATTAAAGAGCAGCGATGGACAAATGAAGGCAAGAAAAAGGCAGAAGTAGCTCACGAGCCGTGGCGAGGAACTACTGAACGTATCTTAATTAGGAACTAATTGTGTGCAGTGGGCAAGAACAGCATCAAGAACGGTGAATTAACTATCTCACACAGAACTTGAAGGAGTAAAACTACAAACCCATGTTGTTCCGGGAAACTCCAGTGATATCTTATCCTGGTTGCCGCAGACTATACTCACGTCTTTCAACCTGAGATGAGGTCCACGCCGAACAGAGCATACACAAGTTTCGTAGGTCGTCCTCGACGTCGGGCAGAATAACGCAGAACACCACAATCTGGAGACGGACATCATAGAACAAGAGGTCAGAATGCTGTTTCTGTTTAGTGGGGGTCAAGGACCGTCGAGTATGTTCTACCGAGAAGGACCAACCCGTCATTTTGACGGGTGTAGTTCTATTTAACATTTTTAAAATAGTAAACAAATTTGAATGCATACCAGTTTATTTAATATTATTTATACAGTTAGCAGTATATAATTCCTTTTTTTCTGAAGAATTACATGGTAAAATGAACATTACAAGACTAAAAATTAAACCAAATATATACGATAACTAAATGCGAAAAGGACAACTTCCCTTAGCAAACACATGTATTTCAACATTAAATTTTGAATGCCACAGTATATAGCAGAAAAAACACTCATAAACCTCATTTCGCTCATTCAAAGCCACCTGCAGCATCGTAGCACCTAACACACGTGTATTCAGCATTGCCTAAACATGGTCCACAAACATACTTGCCGCCCGTCTCGGTAGCGTAGATGGTAGCATGTCTGTCTCACGTTCAAGAGGCCCCGAGTTCGAATCTCGGTCAGGGCGAGTTACCTGGATGAGGTTTTTTCCGGGGTTTTCCCTTATCCTGAAAGACAAATATCGGGTAGCTCTAAGCTCCATGGACCCTGGCACATTTGAGCATCATTTCACCCATTTCATTCATCGTACGATATGACTTAACGTTGGAGGACGTAAAATTAAAAAAGGAAGAAAACATACTTGCTGCACTTGTTGCATAAATGCTTGCTTCTATTCTTCCCTATGCATCCTCCAATTTGCAGGTCCTCCAAATGTTGCTCTTCTGAGATATTGTGCTAGGAAGTGCATTTTGTAACCTTGTGTATTTATATGCTGAAGGCAACTCTTCTGCTAAGTTGTATATCAACTGACGTCTGCTTACTTTTTCACTTGTTACTATCTTATAGAGTACCCAGGCATTAATAGCTGCCAAGGTCAACACATTGAAAGAAGCATGCATAGACTACCTTCTGCATCCATATTTCACTGTGTACGGTCGAGACATTTGATCGACGACGTCAACGCCGTACTTGGTGTTATTGTAATATTCCACTCACTCTGGTAGCTTTTAGAATTTTGTTTATTCATAGTAACTGTGTCATGCATTGAACTCAAAACAAGCATAGTTTTGTTCTTTCTGCCCTGATAGCATGTCAGATTTATATCACCTGACTTATAACGTACAGTTGTGTGCAAAGATGCTGTAGCACAATTTGCTGATTCTGGGATTTCCGTTCAACATTTCTTTACTGTGCCCACAATGCTCGTACTTTTACGCTTCAAACTTCTGCAAGGCATTTGGTTGTGGAAAAATTGCCACATGTAGTATTTCTTCCTGCAAAAACAAAGAGTTGTATAAGACATATTACAACATGCTCTGCATGAGGAACACCTGTGGGGCGCTGATCGTTTTTGCCCAGGTGAGAAAAACCATTCGCCAGACACTTTGAATTTGCATGATCTGCAAGCCAAAACTTTATTCCATACTTATCCGGTTTATTGCTCATATATTCAATGAAAGATCATCTAGCCTTGCAAGGAAACATTTGTTGATCCACAGTGGTATTTTCACTTGGTCTGTAACACTGCAGGGAATTGGCAATAAAAGGATTCCATGCCGGATTAGCAGCTGCAAAGTGAGTACCGAGTCATTCAGAACGTGTGTTCTTGTCATCAAATCGCATAAACCACAAAATTTCAGCGAATTTGTTTCTGCTCATTGTGTTCCTGAAAAATGGTGTTCCCCAGGTATTCGACCGTAAAAACTTAAATGGAAAGTTTTTGTCCCAACACCTCGTAAATACATAAGCGGTAGCATGAATTGCGCCACTTGGGCAATAAAGCTTTCTTACTCATCGACAAATGGTCTGCAGAGTGTCATAAACCAATCAGGAAGGAAAACAACAACAGATGTGGACAGATCCGAAGGCTATTGTTCACACTTCGGTACCCGTCAAAATGACGGATGGCGGTCCTTCTAGTAGGAGTTGTTTGTACCAGTTTATAGAAAGGGCCAAATTGCTTTATTCTTTGTAGACGTGTTTTTCATAAGTATTTATTAAAAGTGGCACAACATGGGATGTGTAGACAAAAAGATAAGCAAGAATTACGTCTTCTAAAGCAGCGCATCCGTCAAAATGACGGGTGCGGTCCTTCTAGTGTTAAGATAAATTATGTGAAGGGAACTGGCAAAATGAATCATGTGTTTGTTGTATAAATTCCATCCAACTAACATTTTAGCATACACATATAGAGGACAGCAAGG
Organism: Mantis religiosa; assembly: GCA_030765055.1. Classification (NCBI taxonomy): domain Eukaryota; kingdom Metazoa; phylum Arthropoda; class Insecta; order Mantodea; family Mantidae; genus Mantis; species Mantis religiosa. The sequence goes on from CM060950.1 coordinate 121,514,295, forward strand.
ATAGTTACCACGGGATATTATGATCAGTAATTCAAGGCTTTTTGTTTCTGAAGTTGCTAATTCATATATTTCATAAAACTTAGGGAAAGGTTTTATCCCCAACATGTACATAATTAGCGAAGAAAATTAATTCTTATACTTCTGTCCAACTAATCTTTATAAAATGAAATTCGAATATGTGAAGTGATACTCGTATTAAAAATTCAAACATTTTAAACTTCTTTTAGTTGGTTTTTTACTAAACTGTTCTTTAAAGCTTCTGTAAATATAAACCTTTTTCTGGAAAATACCGTTAAGTGCGTGACAATTTTAATCTTCCAAGATCGAATCATGTGTTAAATTTATTAAGACCCTAAATAAAGAATTATTATTTATGCAATTAAAATGAGTTTTAACTCTCCTCCCTTACATTAAAAATTATTATGTTCAAAATGTAAAGAAACTGAGTAAAATGGCAGGATGTGGAAAATTTTGAAAACTGGCAAAAGCTTAAGATTATTAAAAATATTATTAGATTATTATAAACCTCTACGTTTGGAAAGTTTACGCAATGTTTGCACACATCTGCAAACGTATGTTTACAACTCACGTTTCGGTGCTGCAGTGAGCTTCTGAATATGCGAAATCTTGA